>CM031870.1:4853002-4890538 GCA_018697195.1 Certhia americana | reverse complement strand
TCGGTCCCTTCTTTCGTCTCGCGTCCCGGTCCCGTCCCTCTCTCTGTCCCTACGGTCCGCTGCCTCTCTCTTGTCCCTTTCTGTCCCTGTCCCTCTGCCCTCTCTCTCGGTCTCGGTCCCGGTCTCGTCCCTCGTCCCTCCCTGTCCTGTCCCTACTCTCTGTCCCTTCTGTCCATTGTTCCCTACTGGTCCTCTCTTTCTGTCTCGGTCCAGGTGCTCTGTCCCTCTGTCCCTCCCTGTCCCTGTCCCTCTCTGTCCCTCCCTGTCCCTGTCCTCTGTGCTTTCTCTCTGTTCGGTACCGGTCTCGTCCCTCTGTCCCTCCTGTCCTTGTCCCTCTCTCTGTCCCTCCCTGTCTGTGACGCTCCTCTGTTCCCTTCTGTCCATGTCCCTCTGTCCCTGTCCCTCTGTCTCGGTTCAACGGTCTCTGCGGCGTCCCCCGCGCACTGCCCGGCACGGCCGTAAAGCGCGCCCGCTGTCGCAAACGCCCGGCGCGTCCCTGGCGACGGCGGGCCCGCGGTGTCGGGAACATGGCGGCGGCCGAGGCGGCGGCCGAGCTGTCGCAGGCGCTCTCCCGGCCCCTGAGCCTGCTCCAGCAGCCCGACTGCGGCCGGGCGGCGCGGCTGCGGGCGCTGGAGGACATCGACACCCAGCTGCAGGCCCGGCCGCTGCCGGGCGCGGTGCTGCAGGAGGTGTTCGCGGCGCGGCTGCTGCGGCCGCTGTCGCGCTGCCTGGCGGGGGACGCGGCGGAGCGGTGCCGGGAGCTCGCCCTGCAGCTGCTCCGCCACGGGCTCAGCCACGGCGAGCGGCCCTGCGAGGCGCTGCCCGTGCTCCTGCCGGCCCTGGCCCAGCGGCTCTGCCCGCCGCAGGGCGCGGAGCCCAGCGAGGAGCTGCGGCTCGGCCTGGTGCAGCTGCTGGGCCTCCTGCTGCAGCGCTGCGGCGCCTCCATGGCCCCCTACCTCGGCGACATCGCCCGCGTCCTCCAGGCCACCCTCCTCGACCACTATGCCGAGGTCAGGCGGGAGAGTTGCAGGTGTGCCGTGGCCTGCGCCCGGGCCATGCCAGGTGGGGCTGAGGGATGGGCAGCGCTGGGATGAGGTGATGGCGGCTGAGGAAGGGACGCTAGGAGGGAACAGGGGTGCAGGCAGGAGAGAGATGAGAAGGCGCACACACGCTCACACAGGTGTGCTTTACAGGGTTTGGAGGATCTGTCGGAGAACAGTGCCAGGAGTGTAGGCCGATCTGTTACGTGTGGGTAGTAGCAGGAGGAGGGGCTAGGGGAGGCTGTGTGGGCAGTGTACAGCTCTGATACTGTATAAACTTAAAACTGCCTGCTACATAAACACAGCAACATTAGTCAGGCTGCTGTTGGTGGCGGTACAGAAATAATGTTGCTCCAGATCTGTCACCCACATAGAGAAATAGAATTACAGAACAGCATTAATTCCTCCTGCCCCACCCCCAAATGCATTAGTCCGTCCAAAATCATCTTGTACGGCTGGCCCCAACAATTGTTGGCATATCCATGCTACATAGAATCAGGAGTGGTTTGGGTTTGAAAAGAGCTTAAAGGTTGTCTAGTTCCAACCCTCTGCCATAGTGGGATCCTGCCCACTATGGTAACTCACTTGGTTAATGTTTCTGTCTTTCTGCCTTAACAGAGCACTTCCATATGCAATCAGAGTCTCTGATAAAACCCCTAATGCAGACGATTTCCCACCAACACTACAGAGTTCGTGTTGATGTGATTCAGGCTACTGGAGCAGTGATACAGTTTGGGAATGGAAAGTCTGTGGATGATGTCCTGTCTCATCTGGCCCAGAGATTATTTGATGAGATTCCCAAGGTGTGCTTTTCTTCCTTCTTTTCTTGGATTTATTTTAAATCTGTTCAAAACCCATCCTCATGGGGCGGGTTTCTTGGTGTTTCTCTCCCTGCTTCCCCCATTTTCAGCTGTCTTGCATTCAGCTGAGATCTGTAAATATGTCTGTTGTGGTTTAATCCCAGATGGGAATTAAGGACCACACAGCCCCTTGCTCGCTCCCAGCTCATGTCACCTGTCCTGGCATTGCTCCCTCAACTGTTCGTGCAGCTCCTCACTAGCAATGCTTGAGACACCCAAAAGTCCTTGACTAAACTGCTTAGCAACAAGTAACCATCAGTGTGTTATCAGCATTGTTCTCACACTAAATCCAAAAAATAGCACCATACCAGCTGTTGAGATGAACTCTGTCCCAGCTGAACCCAGGACAATGTCCCAGCCAGCCTGTATCAGTTCTAATCTATCCCAAACCAGTGCTGGTGTCTGCTCTCTGGTTCAGCAGGGCACTGAGGATGGTAGGAGCCTTTGTTCTAATGGATGCCTTCAGGTCTGTCTTAAATTCTCTGTCACATCCCTCTGGGCCTTGATTCTCTGGCCTTTTCAGGTGCTTAACAAACATGGTATGGGTCCCTTTATAAGATGCAACTGAAGCTATAATTTTAAAATTAATCTTTCCTTTGTAGTGAAAAGAGAAATTTTTCTTCTGGAGATGTGCTTGGAAGGCTGCAAATTCCAGAGAAATGTACATTTCTTACATTCTCAGGAAGGAATTAACCATGAGAGTTTAGTTTTCTGAGTTAGGTGTGTGTCTTGTCTTCTCTCAGAGCTGTGCTTTTGTGCAGCAAAGTCTAAGACTGACTAAGCCAGAGTGAAAAATGAGAATGTGATTCTTTGTGTGTTCCTTAAGATGCTTCCGTCAATGCTGGGTTCTTGTCATTTCTCCTGAGAGTATTGATGTGCTTCACCACGTCTTATATACAGAAAGCAAATACTGGTTTTAATATTTCTGTTATTTTCTTGACACCTGACAGGTTTTTTGTCTCCCTGTAGGTACGGCACGCTGTAACAACTGTCATTGGAGAATGGTTGTTGCACTTACGAGACAGATACTCATATTTTCACAAATTGATCCCTCTGTTACTTGGCAGCTTTACTGATGAAATTCCTGAAAATACGTAAGTGGAACATTTTTTCTTTTTTTTTTTCCCCTCATTAAATAGATGTCAAAGAAGTGTTCCTAAGTTCACAGATGTCTTTCTTGGAGGACAAAACCCCCAATTCTCTTTGTTTGTTTGTTTGTTTTTTCTTAGACTGAAAATGTTAGCATTCAGTAACTTTTGTGATACTATCCTTTTATGCTACATTCAATTAAAATGTGAGAGAGACAAAGATGGGGTGACAGAGATAGAATCATCCTTTGGGCGAAGAGGCCTCTGTTCACTGAGTACAAAAGTATAAACTCTCAACTTAATGTGCGTAGGTTAAATGGCAGGAATGCTTCCCATCCTTCCAGCTGAATTCAAGTAGACAGCTTTTCCAGAAGTCTCATTTTGAAGTGTTTTTATTTGGGAGCATGGTGGTATAAAACTCTTATTTTATATCTAGGAAGCTGGCTCGGACTTACTGGGAAAAGATAGGCTTGCAGTGGGAGAAAGAGAATGAAGAAGATTTGAAGGATAAGATGGATTTTAGTGTTTCACCAGCTCATTATCCCAAAGGAGGTAAATGTTGTGCTGAAAGTGGTTTATGTTTTGTGAATAATCTTCAAGAGCTGCAGTGCAGTACTGACAGCAGAGCAAGATGTGTAATATTCATTACAATATGTAATATTAATGTAGAGTGGTAGCACATATAAAATATACATAAAATATTTAAATTATGTCTATTAAATTAAAAATTTAAAAAGTGATTATTCAGTAGCCTCTTGGGGTTTTTTGTTGTCTTGGGGGTTTTTTGTTAATCCAAAAATTCATTTTGGAGAAAGTAAATGAGGCTGCCTGTGCTGAAAAGAAGGTAAAGCAGTGGTGCAGAACCAGCAGTAAGTTCTACATCAACCAGCAGCCAGATGCACAGTGGGCACAGAAATGACTGGAAAGGAAGGCAGGAGGGAAGAACCCATGAGCTAAGTCCTTGAATAATGAGTGCAGGTCACAGCATTAATGATCCACATAATTGGTGTGGAAGAAAAATTTCCAATGAAATTGTTTCAGACTTCTCTGTGAGACGCTGGGATGCCACCTAAAATCTGCCAGTGTACATGAGGAATGTGGGAACAGAGTAATTTGCTTTATTATACTCAAAACCTCCAAGATATGCAGAATGGGTAGTTTACTTTTTAGTACCATATGATTTAGAGATGGCTTTCAAACATTGTGTTTGCAGTAGCTTGAAGCTTGTTTCCCGTCTTGGGTTCACAAAGTTAATGTTTAAAAATATGCATATGGGAGTTGGGGCAAGAGAGAGTTTAACTGGCTCATTTATTGATTTCTATACTCACATTTAACTGAACAAAAACTCTTTTGGTGTGAAAGAACAGGTTCATGCTTGACTTGTGCCTACATGACAATCACATCACAGAATACCCAGCAGCAAAATCCTTTCCATGACAGTGGGTTCCGGAGTTCTTTCTTCTTTGAAATTACACTTCTTTTTTTTTTTCTTCAAAGTTGTTTTACTCAGTAATGCTTGAATGAAAGGGGAAACGCTTCATAATGGTGACTGGTTTGACAGAGCTGTTTAGCTTTGAAGGCAAGCAAGTTGATCTGTCATCCTTCCCAATCTTTTTTCTTTCCTCCTTATTTTATATATTATTTTTACCTCAGGGGTTTGGAAATGCTAAAGAACGCTTTTACTTCCACTAGTCATGGCAGAAACATATTTCTTCTCCGGGCAGTCAGAGAATCTTTTAACAGACATAAACTGATGAAGTTGAGTGTCTAAGCTGCAGTCACTTATTTTGCAATGACCATGATATAGTGAAGGTCATAAAAGGTTTAATTTCATTGTCCTTGGAACAGTGATTACCATTTGCACAGCTGATGAGGTTACCTTGGTCAGTTTTGTCTAGGTGTGTGTTGGGATTTGTGTGTACAAGCTGTTTTGGTGGGGCTTTTTAGAAAGTGACATCTACCAATTACTTCATAATTAAATGATATGTGATCTCCCAGATAATCTTCCTGGCACAGTAAATATCCTCCATGAATTTGGGTGACAGTCCAGCCCCTCATTAAATTGAATTTTGATGCATTTTTCTTAGTAGAATGATGCTGTTAAGGTTTGAATGTGACAAGTATGTGTGTATTTATATATATGTGCAAATGTAACTAAAGAATATTTTTTTTAAATGACCTGATAGTTTTGGACTTGAGGCCCAAGTTAATGGTGACTTTTAGGTATCATTTCTTGCAGTTTATCTTTACTTCCAAGTTGTATGTCTTATTAATAGTTAGGTTTGATGTGACAAATAGAAAAAAAATCAGAGAAATGTGATGGCTGCTTAATCCTAATGATACAAAGCTTTATCAGAGACACTAATATACCTTATTATCTGTAATAGTAAGACTGTGTATGGATGATTGTTATTATATATGTCCTTTCTGTTTGCCCTCCATGAACATTTGGTTGATTTGGTGTTTTGGGAGGGAGTTTTGTGTGGGGGTTTTTTTTGTTTGTTTTGTTTTGTTTTTTTTTTAATGTGATAATGATGTATTTTAGTACTTTGTTGCCATTTCTTGTGACTTTAGTGTACTGGAATATTTTTTTCCAACTGTGAGTCCGTAGGAGATTTTACTTAAGTAGCTTTGTCCAGCTGTCAAACTAATGGGCCTGCCATAGGAGCCCCTGCTTTGATCTCCCAGTGACAGATCCTGCAGGTCAGAGGGGGACCAGAGGGAGACCTGGTGTCATCCAGGCAACTGCACAGCTTGCACTGAGCCCTAGCACTCATTGCCTCAGGATACAGGTGCAGACAGTTTATAGCAGGGAAGTTTTTGACAGGAGTAGCTACAGGGATAAATGCCTGCATTTGAACATCTGAAATGAAGGAACTGCTGATAAAGAATGGTCCAAATTCTTCAAACAAAATTCTGCCTCGGGTTGGATAGGATGCCAGTCTGTATTTGCTGTCTCAAGCTGATTTCTTTATTTGACCTTTTGCTACTCATTGTCAGCTTTCATAATCCAAAATGTTTCCTCCATTGACAAAAGAAGCAGCAATTCATGTCCTGGTGCTTGAATTTTATTTTTTTCCCTAGTTAGGTATTTCATAGGTATTTTTTAAGCCTTTTATATCCTCAGACGATTTACTTCAGTCATTTGCTATTATCATTTGTAGTTACACAGGCCAGTGCAGGAAAATATCCTTAGACAGCTCAGTCATTTTCTTCCTGAGCATTTACAGGAGAACTCTGTGTCAGAAATAAAAACGCACTCACACATTCAGTGTTTTTTGACACCTCATAGTGAATGATGTCTCTTTCTTAAAACAGCATGTGAACATTGTGAGTGGCAATTATGAAATCATGCTTCGTAAAGAACAACTTTTCAGGGTTTTTTTTTGTATAAACATTCACAGTGTTAAGAAAAGAAAATAGACTATAGAAGGAAAAAAACGCTGTTTGTTTTATTGCTGTTTTTTGGAAAGGGCTGTCACAGCTTTTTCTGTAAAGTACAGAACAGGTTGTTTGTTAGATGCTTACGGTATTGGTCAAGTTGCTCTTCTGAATCTGAGTGATCTATAAATTAACTAACAGGTAAATTTGATGATTACCAAGACAGTACAGTAGGCATGTGTTGAGAAAGGTAGGTTTATTAGTTCTCCAGAAATCTGCATCCTTTGTTGAGACAGGGAATATATATTTGTAACACTTTTTTTTCTGTTTGGAATCAAAAGACACTCACAAAAACTCACTTTCCACAAAGTCGTTGCAAATTAAATTCAGTCTTAATAAAAAACACAATATATCCCCCCAACTCCTGTATCATCATTTAAAATGTATTATTCAATTTTTGAAACATTGAAGAGGCACTTCTGTCAGCTGCTTTTCCTGAAAAAGCCTTAGAAAGGATATTATAAAATAGCTGTGATTTTTCAAACACTGTCAGTGTGTTGGCCTGATCACAGCATCTGTACAAGCTCTAGTTCTGTGCCCTTTCTGCCTTCAGTTTTTCAGATACACTTTTAACCTTTTCCTTTAGAGGGCACAATCGACATTGTCTGTTTTACTGCAGCTCATGTCTTCTGTACTGTTTTTGCCTTCTACCTTCTTTCCTCCTCCAAATCATATTTAACTCAGCATTTGCATGCAAAAGTCTTTCTTCTGTTTTATCTGTGTGTGTTTCAGTTTATTTTTCATGGGATTTGTGTTGCTATCAAAATTAGAAGGGAATTATTAAGCTGTGTTTTCCAAAGTGGGTAAAGACATACTTTCACTTCAATTCTCTTTCTCTTCTCCATCTGTAAACATTTTAAAACATGAAATCTAAATCACCATCCAGTAATAAATATATTCAACGAGCTGTGTGGAGTTTAAATGCAACTTGCACAGGTAAATTCCTCAGCAGCATTTGGAATATTTTGTTCTATGATGCAACAGATACCCAGAGCTCTTACCTTGCAGCTTTTTCAAGGATTCTTATGCACTGTCTTTTCCTTTGATATTTCTTTTTGGGTTGTTTTTGTTTCTTCTAGAGACTCGACCGGGACTGGGTTGTCGGGAACTTGTGTCAAGAAACCTCTACAAAATTCTCCCAGGTCTCTGTCATGACATAACAGACTGGGTTGAAAGCACAAGAATCAAAGCATCCCAGCTGCTGTACACATTATTGCTGCATGCAGAGGATCACATCACCCAGCACATGGAGCTGCTGCTGAGAACTTTGTACCAAGCATGCTCAGATGAAGAAAGTGAAGTGGTAAAAAATGTAAGTTTTGTCTGTTAAAGTAACTGTTGTACACTGAATAAAGACTTTATAGTCTTCAGTCTGTCTTCTGAAAGTTGACTTTGCCTTAGGTCACTGGAAATTGCCCATGACTGAATGAAGGATCAGGCTCAGGTTTATATGGATGTTAAAAACATATGCACATCATACCTCACTAATCTGTTAAAATAAATGTATTCTTCTATTAATGGTATGAAGACCAATAGTAAAGTTATTTAAATACTGTTTAGTTTGTATGCCAACCCCATGAAGCATTGATAATCTCTCTGGAAATTATAAGCAGTGGATTAAAGCGTAAAAGCCTTGGGGCAACAAATTCAATGTAAAAAAATGTGCAGGTCATGCCCTTTCAAGTTAATTTCACTTACCTCCCCCTGCTCCATAATCCAACCATATATTGAAGTATGTTTATTCCATGTGATACCCATATTCAGTGTTTGAATCCTTGACTTAATGCTTGGAAAATGCAGGGGGGGGGGTGTTGTGAGGAGTAATTAGTTTCATTTTTACTAGCAGTTGATTCTTTCAACACTTTGATCAACAAACCAGTAAAACAGGTGCCGTTGAAGACATGAGATAAATTTAGCAAAAGAAAGACAGGTGGTACAAATGCTTTTACAATTTTAAGATAAAATGTTCTGTTCCTGTTTCTACACAAGGAAGAGATTATAACAAAATTATATCCATGTAACTTAGTCTAAAGTTACAAATTTTATTGCTTTGGGAAATTGGAAGAATATGTTCTGCTTACTGGATGGAGATAGTCCAACCCTGTATCAGACTCTTCTTTAGGTTCCTATTCTCATCTGGGCAATAGCAAACCATAAATGATTAGGACAATAAGGCTATGTAGCCCTGCTGTCCTGTCAAAGTTCCTGTCAAGTTCTTATTGCTATAAATCCAAATTCAGAAGTATGTGCTCAAGCAGCACATAGCTGTCCCTTGCCTTTTATTGACCATACTTGTCTCTTTCTTGGAATTCCACCACTATATTCTCACAGGTGTTTCCAAGAGATTTATTCCCAGTAAGGAGATGATTTCAGTATTTAATTGTACATTTTCTTTTGCCAAACATAAGATTCAACAACTTTTGGTTTTGGATGCCTTTTATCTCTTAGTGATGCAGCTTCCCAGGATATTATGATAGCCTCCTCTAGTTTGTCTCTGTAGGAACCCATTTCAGAGCAGCCACCAACTTTGAAAATTTTCATGTCTTTCTCCATCTAGTAACACCAAATTGGACTCTTTCAATTTTTTCCCCTATTAAAATAAGTAAATTGATCCACACAAATGTATCAAATCATATTTTTGAACTCTTTAATTATATTGTCCATTTTTGGAGCACTAAGAGTCTTTTTCTTTCTCTATGGCAAATAGGGAGGAGAATGGAGTTCACATCTGCATAGAGGATGTTACAGCTCCTTTGAGTCCTATCTTTGTGAAAAGAAAAGGCCCTATATAGTGCAGTTTTGAACTGTAGAACTCATGACTATGTGCTTCCATTGAGATTAAAAAAAAATTAGCATGATTCAACTATTAATTAAGTGCAAAAAAAAAAAAAAAAAAAACATAGCTAAGTCACCAGACTATAAATGATAGAGAAAGGGAGATAAGCTTTCATCTTTGGGGAAGTGATCCCATTAAATCTGTGGGATTGGAAGAAGTGTTCCTATTGTACAGGTAGTGCTGCAGTAGTTGATTGTTTCTTCATTCATCCACATGATTGTCAACATTGGGCATCAGTCAGGCAGTAAGGCCTGGTGGTATTTCATGTGGAATACAACATCCTCATACATCTGCAAGGCAGGAATGGGATCAAAGGGTGTCACTGTCATGGGGAATACACAGTAATTTCAGCCTTTCTGTTGAAGAAGTAAGATGGAAAGCAGTGGTCAGTTTCCCCATGGTATTGCTTCCACACTTAACTGGATCTGTAATATCAGCTTCAAGGTATAGTACAATAACAAAAAATTCCTCCTTCAGGTTTTTATAGTTGCAGCTTTTAATAAACGGGGGGATTCATCAAGGGCAAGCCTTAGAACAGCATTTGAGGACAAAGTGCTAAACCACTAAATGTGCAACATCTGGTTACTCTAAATTGGAAACTTTATTGCAGTGAAGTTGTACACTTTGTTTCTGTGCACTGCTTTCTCATTTGTCTGATGTGGGGAAGGCTGCTTGCAATGCCTTATTATGTGCTTACTGAACATGTCAAGAAAATTTCTTCATGCATATAATCGTTACTGAGTGAGTAGAAAAGGCCTACAAGACAACTGCTGAAGCATTTAAAATAACAGCTGGAATCATAAAAAGAAAAAGGCCATGATAACGATGAATGGTCTTTGTGTTTTCAGGAAAATCCTCAAGTTATTCCTGTTCTTTTTTCAGGGTGTGAAAGCGGCGGAATTGATTGGAACGTTTGTCAGCCCTAAGGTGTCTTTGAAATTAATCACCCCGGCCTTTGAGCAAACACCCAAAGCATCCTGTGTGATGGTTCTGGCTGCAGTAATTCGAGGCAGCCCAAAAGAAATCTTACAGCCTCATGTGACGCAGCTTGGCAACACACTGTCACAGGCTGGAGTCTGTCAGCGATCTGAAGAGGTAAGGAAAGCTGCAAAGCACACAGCAGGATCCAGGCTTTGACCAAACTGCTTTTTCACTTATTCTCCCTAAATGCTCCCATTCCTATCCCTCCCTTGCACACCTATCTCAGGATATAGTTGTGGACATGTGTCTGAGACAGGAGCTTCCCCATTTCTCCTGTGCCGTGTTGTGGTCTCCTGGGCAAATCTGCTGCTTTCAAAAATTACCAACAGTCCATCCTCTCAGCAGATGTAGGTTCAGGTTTGAGAACTGCTATATTAGACTTCATGTACTGGTAAGAAAATGAAGAGGCAAGGTAGGGAGAAAAGCAGCTGTTTAGTAAGTACTATACTAACAAAGGACTACCCTGGCTGGTCCTGAGGCAGAGTTTAATCCTTGTTTTGAAATTCCTTGTGTTCACAATCCAAACAAGTTCATGTATTTCAATCCTCATCCGTAAAAAATGACTGAAATTTTTTATAGTCTATTGTAACTGGCATGTCAGGTTTTCCAAGATTTCCTCTTAATGTTTGCTTTGCATTCTTATTTTCCATTTTAAAAGACAGGTACCAGTACTTTATGTGTATATTTAGGAGTATATTTTGTAAATTTTTGGGCTTGGTTACTTCTCTTTAAGTGGAAGTCTAGAAGGATGACCTTTATCAATTAGAAATTTACTTCCAAGTGTATCCTTAGGTAATAGCTGAGCACAAAAACCATTTTTATTTTAGCATTTGAAGTATATTCATCAATTGCTATATAAGGAGATGAGAGATTGTCTTAAGCACAGAATGGATATTTTTTAACCTGACGGATTTTTTTTCCTTCCCATGTTCAAACGTAGAAATAGATCTGTTAGAGATGCACAAGAGGAATCTCTGCAGTTTTCCCCAGAAATTAAATCCTGGCTTTCATTCTACCAGCAGTTTGTTAGACCTCTGCTCTTAGGATGACCAAAAAAGGGCCAGTGCTGTGCCTTGAGGAACTCTTGACTTCATGTCAGATGTAGGCTTCCCTTAAAACAGTTATTCATGTGTGCAGACTGAATCCGGCCTAATTGTCTTTTTGAGCCAATGTCAGAAATACATTTCAAGTTCTCTCCTCATTAGGTTTCTTTCCTAATGGAATATGTACCAGTGATGCAGGAATTAACCTTAATCTCCATGAAGCCTGTGGTGATTAGGAGCTCATATAAGTGGAAACACTACAACCTGATCGTTCAAATAACAATTCCCTGAGGTATAGCTGCAAAATTGCTGTGAGGTTTAAGCTTACCACTTCCATTTGGCATGAGCTCCAGGAGTCAGATCCATCTGCAGCTGAAAGTTTGGCAGAATTGTTCCAGCCTTTAGTCTTGGAAAACAATCTCTCTCTATTTTAACCAGCGGGGAATGCTGTACAGACACTGTTTAACTAAGGATTGACCATGTCCATGAGATTAATAACACTTATGGCTAACCTATGCCTACACTTGATTTATTTTTTTGGAGTAAATTTCTAACAATGGCTCCTTCTGTTCCCTGACAGCTTCATGGATATCTGATGCACTTTATCATAGAAGTAATGGCAAACTAACTGACAACAGTATTGACTTGAACTGGTATCAGTTGAATCAAGATAACATGAATTATATGGCATCAAATGAGATAAATTGGCTGAGATAAAAGCAAAGGCTCAGGTTTTTTTGGTTTATGTATTTAGCTGTCATTGTTCAACCAAAACAGTCAAACATGGAATAATATTTCAAAGAGTTGTAACAAATATGTTATTAATTAACAAATTGCACTTCAGAAAGAGAAAGTGCTATCAGCAAGCACTTCAAAATTCTTTGATGTTTTTATTCACCATTCACCAGTGAAACCATCGTGTGATTAAGAGCAGGGTCTTTTAATTTGTTAACAGGACAAGGTAAGCACAAACAGTGTGGGAGGAAGATTATATTGTATTCTATAAAAAATAGAATATAGGTAATTAGAAGAATTAACATGAAATTACCAATATATTACCAATGTAAGGGATTATACACTGCTCAGATTCTATTACTCTCATTTCCCATATTGCTCCTTTAAAAAAACCCTTGTATTTGCTAAGAAAACATAATAAATATGTGCTTTTATTAATAAATAGGTCTTTTATATGGAGCAGCTGCTTTATTGTGTACAAGCACTGATTGAAGTGTGCCAGGAAGACTGCAAAGAAATTAGCTTGCAGCTAATTAAAGTTTTGGTGACCATAATGGCGATACCATCTTCTCAGGACCTTAAAGAAAAGGTAAACTATGAGCTGGTTTAATATTTTGGTGTGTTCTTGTCTTTTCCTATTGATAAGACACTTTGTGGAAACAGAGCCATAATCATTTGTGGCTAGTCTGAGATTGTGCATCTCTGACAGTACAGACCGTACATGGTTTGTACCAGAATTGAGTCTGGAGCTGAGCTGGATTTACAGTTTGGGACAGCAGAACCTGGAGAATTATGTTTCTTCATAACTTTGATTAAAAGCTCATAGAGTTAAAATACATTTCTTGTTTCAGAAAAGGCCCTGGAATTCAGTTGATTTTGTGGTCAAAACCACCTAGTATAGGTCGGTAGCTGCAGTTACAACTATAATTTTCTTTTTCTGTAAGTGTGTTCAGGTTAGGTTTCAGAATAGATGGCTTGGGGTGCATAACTGGAGCATGGGAATCTTGGAGCTGGATTGGGGACAGTCATGGGCCTAGTAGAGCACTTTATTTGGGTGGGTATTAATCACCTTCAATTATTAATCACAGTCAATTAGGTAAAGTTTCAGAACAAGAAGTGTCCAAGATTTTATGTTTGTACTGGATTCTGCAAAGCCTTGGGTATGCTGGTGGTGCTGGTTAAACTGTTTATGTTTACTTTTTAGTGGATATAAGTCACTGTGAATGTTTGGTTATGCACAGGAAAAAAACTGAAATTTATTTTCTGACTGTTAAAGAACAATTCACTTAGAGGTCAAGAGTACTACTAGCCTTAAAAATGTGATGGTTTCATAGTGATTTTTTCATCTTTAGCCAAATATCAGACTGATTTTACAGTAGTTGACCTTTTTACCTCCCCACAAGAAACAAAAGCTTGAATGTCACAGGAATGCTTTAAAATCAAGGACAGCTGTACGTGCCCAGATAATAGATGAGCTTTTTTGGCTCACCATTATCTCACCCCCTTATTTTTCTCTTCCTCTTTCTTCCCTGAGCTAAATATCGTATAAATCAGCGAGCCATCCTCATGCAGTACAATTATGACCTATCCCAGTTGTCTTTTTTCAAACACACACCTTTAAGTGCAGTGGCTGTTCTACTTCCTCTCCTCTTGCTCCCAGGCATGGTTTTCCAAAGGCCTGTGTAGCTTCAGTATTTATGGCCCCAGAGCTGACAGGCTGCCTCCGAGGAGGCGTTGGCTCAGAAAACTCTTTGGAAAGAAATAAAATGGAACAAAGCTTGAAACAAGTATTGAAAAGACGTCACAGGTCAAAGAAGGGTGGGATGATGATCTGTCTTAGGGAGAGTGGGATTTGGGGGGGGTTGGAGTTTTTGTTTGTTTGCTTGGGGGTGTTTTTTTTAATAGACAAAAAATTGGTCTGGGTAAACCTTAGACAGATGGATCTGGAATGTTTTGTGGTATCTTGCCTGTTTATCCCCGCTCTATAAAGTCAGTGATGTCCATTTAAAACCTTACAACTTCATACTCCTACGAAGAAAGCAGTTTCATAGAGATAAATCCTGATTTTCATAAACGAAAAGCTTAATCTCCTGAGATTATTAAAGGTTTAAGATGTTCCTGCAGTTCCAGATGATTTTTTAAGTTGACAGTACTTTGGATGAGAATCATTTTTCTCATTAGCCTTTCTTTCAGCTAGACACATACAAAATCTGGCATTGAGAGTACCTAATTGTAATATTTCAAAATTGTCACAAAGACAAATATGGCTTGATTTATTTTTTTTCCCAGTTACTGATTATTCCAAAACTTCAAAGAGAGCTGTACAGCTTGGAGAAGGCAAGAAGTCCCTGTTAAAATAGCTCAGGAACCTGTAGAACAAAAGTATCACAACTGCTGTATAAGTATGAATTTTTTGTTCAGAAAAGAAATCTGTGTTCAGACTCAAAAGATTTTGAGTATAAACATAAATTATTTCAAAATCTGCACTCTAGAACTTTAATACAGTCTTTATTGTAAGGGGACAGAAGACCACTGAGATAGTGGAGACCACCACTGCTAGGACCTGGTGGTGAACACTCAGGTCTGGCCTGATTTTTGCCTTTGTGTCCATCATGTTTGTGGTTGCTTGGGGCTGAGGAATTGGACCAAGACCACCAGCTGAGCACAGCAGAGGCACGAGGAGGAGGTGGGTCACAGCCCCAAAGAGTCTGTAGGCATGATTTGAGCTCATCAGGGATTTAACTGGTGACCTAAAGATAAGGATTTGTTTCATTACCAGTGCCCTGTGCTGTCCTGAATCTTCTTTCAGCCACTGATCATTAGCAGGAAGATATTGTGTTGTTAAACATGTTAGCTTTCATATAGAGGAAAGAAAATCACCTTTGCTACATTTTTATTTAACTGTGAGATACTGCTTAATAAGAAAATATGCATCAGTGTGCTGGAATATTTAATTTATTCTCTGTGTTCTTGTTTTTAATTGCATTGTTGAAACAACAGAATTTATTTTAAATCATATGTGAACAATGTATTATTTTGTATTTTTTGTTCAATGGAAAAAAATCTTCTTTGTTATGGTGGGATTAATAATGAGGAATAGTTTCTGTCCTGACACATTCTGTAAAATATTCCAATTAATTTGCAAGTAACTTATATGTAAAATAATCATTTATCTGAGTTGTTTTGGCTGTCTTGCAGAATGCTTCCATAAAGGAGAAATCCATTGTGCTTGAGGCAGGCAAACCTGCTTTAAGAGTAACCTTTGTCCTTAGCAAATCCTGATTTATTTATTTTTTCTTAGAATTCTCATTTATTTTCTCCACATCTGGTACTTCCATAAAAACATCTTTGTCTGGCGAGTGGTTAGTCTGGAAGAGCCTAAAGGTCCTAGACATGTTTGAGCTAACTTGTGTGGTTGAGTTCAGCTTAAAAATATTAAAAATATGAGTACAATTTGTAGTTCTGCTGAAGCACTTGGAGTCAAGTGATGTCACTCCCAGCACTGCACTCCATCTTTCCCTGCTGGAGCTGGCCCTGCTGGCAGCACATGTTATTCCTCAGGGAGGTTCCTAACGGTGCCTTGCTCCCCATTCTTGATTCACAGTCTACTGAAATCAGCAAGACTACAGATCCTGCTTCCAGCATGCTTTTAATCTCTTCCTTGGAGAAGTTTTATACTTCTGGTAGGAGGCTTCGGGAACTGTAAAAGCAAATTTTCGTTTGCTTTGAAACACATCTGCTGCAAGTGATTAGGAAAATCTATAGGCATCCTTGCCAAGCATGCTCATGTCTGGAATTCATTTAGTAGTTCTTTTTGCATGTCTCATTTGTATACATTTTATTTGCATGTCTCATGGAATAGTCTTAACTCTAAATGTGAAGAAGATATTTCTGATGTATCAGTGAGTTTTGGTACTTCTAAGCAACAGAAGTTGGGAATTTCAAAATGAGCCTGCCCAGCTACTACAAAGAGAGCATCTTTCATAATTAAAACTGGGGGAGGAGAAAAGGAAGAAGGGAAATGCCATGTCTTCTCTTACCTGCAACAGCAATACTTTCTGGAAGCTGCTATGGCTTGGGATTGTGAGAAATTCCCCTGATGTTTATGTTTTAAAGCATTCTTAAATTTTAAGGAGAAAAATCACTACATCTTTAAAACCACTAAGAGCCTTTTTTATGATGTGGTTAGTTTTTGGATAGGTCTGTACATGAATTAGAGACTCTCTCATTTTACTAGGTTAGGTTGCTGTGTTCCTGATGATTTCCTTTTGAAATCAGGACAAATGTTTCACTTCAAATAAAAGTTAATGGATATAGTGTAGACAGACATTAAATATCAGCCTTGATTGTTTAATAGAAACTATGAAAATCTTCCCATGTCCCTTCTGTTCATACAGAATGAGTTTTAAAGGCTGGGGGTTTTTTCCAGTGGTTTCAGTTAAGTATTGTGTCTCTGTTCTAACAGGTGGAGAAAACAATGTCTTCATTAGCTGAAGTGCAGCAATTGGAAAGTTTCCTTTGTCTCTACAAGCAGCACATAATTCAGCTGCTGGAGTGGGTCTCAGTGTCCTGTGAAGGGTGGACCTGCTATTCCCCAGAAGTGTTGCAGTTCGAGGTCATCACAACCCATTCAGGTATGACTTATTTAGTTCTAATAAAAAATCTGGTCAGAATCTCCACAGCCTGCAGACAGCTTGTGTTTTATAATGAATAGTGTAATATTCAGAACCTTCACAAGAACATGATGGAAAGCAAAAGAAATGTTGAAGCAGCTCATATTTCCAAAGATTCCTTGGCTGCAGGGAGAATGCTAAAAGCACTTAAGGGAAAGTTCACTTTCAGGTGAATGAAATAGGTGAGGATTGAGAGGAGACAAACTGATGTAACTTGTGTCCAAAAATCCATCTTTTTATTCCATCTATTCACTAGTCTTTCAGAGGACACAACCTCTCTAACAAATGCTTCCTCAGTGTTGCTGTCCAGCACGTGGCTGTGCAGAGGTGAGTGACACACTCTGGTGTACATCTCACACACCTTCAGTCCTGCACAGTGAGCACTCCTCTGCCACAGCTCCCCAGCTGGCATCTGCAGCAAGGGACATGGTGACAGGCAGTGCTTTTCACCTGGACACCCATTTTAAGACTTTTAAAAGGAAAAGTCCTGTTTATTTAGTTTTTCTTTCCTGTTGGTTGTAAGAGGGATGGAGACAGTGACTCCGTGAAGTATCACTGTGGCTACTGCACATAGTCAGATGTGGGCAGGTATATTTTAAGGCAATGTATCTTCTGCATTTAATCTTTGAATATTTAAAAAAAAAAACCATCAAACTTTTGTGAAGCACCCACTTGTTGATTTGTGCAGCAGCCAGCAGAAGTACTTCTTTTGGTTTTCATCTGTGGAAAGAACAAAAAGTTACTTCAGCACAAGATTTGAGAGGCCAACTTTTCTGTATATTTGTGCTCCCATTTCCATGACTGAGGGACTTCTAGACAGTTGTCTCTGTTTTCCTTAATGCTAAATAAATCATCAAATGTCTGGGCAAACATTTTGGCTTGCACCCAACACTGGTAATATGCTATTGTCTGTGTTTTCTGTCTGACACAGCAGCTCCTGGAGCTATTTTTTTCCTTGCTTTTCATTCCCACACATAATGTTGTTTTTAATCAATTTAATCAGCTTTACTCAATTCATATTTTTCAGTTTTTATGTTTTTCAGGAGCGTGTGCTTAAACTGAAATTAGCAGTGTAGTTTATTTTGTTTATTTTCCATCTGTTGAATTTGCTGTTATCAGTTTGACATAGTAGTAGTAGTATATTATGAATGTCTCAGAACTCACATGAAGCAATGTATCTTGAATAAATGCTGTGAAATAAAGACCTATTTGTTGGCACAGACATTTACCAAACTGCAGTTCAACACCCTGTATTGCTTCAGTCTAGACAGTGAAGATTTGGGGGGTTTTCATTATTATTTTAAACATTAAATTTCCAGATATGATTAAATACTATTGAACTTGTTTTGGAATCTTGAATACTTCAATCTGTCCATCCTATGTGTGAGGAATATTCTTGTCATCATAAATGCCAATGTCTCCTCTGGAAGGATTTTCTGTTGGTGGAGTTGAACGGAATGTGCATCTTAAGGTTGCAAAGCTGAAGAAGTTCCTAAAGCAAAGCAAAAATAGAGCAAAAAGAGCATTCTACAGCAAAAAGCTTGCAGAATAAAGCATGTGTACAGTCTTTATGTACTCTTCCTCTGTAAAAGCAGGCAGATGTTTGTCATTATCAAGGAAAAAGGCACAAATTTCCTTCAGTTGTGGGAAAATAGCTTCTTAAAATGTTGGGATAACAGCTTAGAGTTTTTCTTTGTTTTTTTATTGTTTAAATTTATCATAGGACGTGAAAATACAAACTGAAGAGTTAATTTAGAAGAGACTTTTATTTCAAATATCTTCTAAAATACATCATATTTTAGATTGTCTTATAAGATGAAAACAAGCATTATTTAAACAGGGAGAAGGAATGCTTCTGCAGTAATTGTATTCTCCAGGTTTTGAAGTTTATCCTTTCAAACAGGCCCTTTCCTATGCCTCAGGGAGTCATGAACATCTCAAATGCTGCATGTGGAAAAACTTGAAAGAAGAAAAAAGTGTACTTAATGCTGCTGTGTCCAGAGGTGTCAGGGTCATGCCAGATCCAGTGTATTTTTCATTAAGTGTAAGAAAACCAAAGCCTCAGACTTGCAGAGTTACAAGGCAACAGCATTAATCCTCCAGTCAAAATGCCCTCTGGTACTGACAGTCCCAGCAGCTCTGGGGTGTCATGGATACAGCCACTCCAGAGTCATGAGATTATAGAATGGCTTAGGTTGGAAGGAGCCTTAAAGCCCATCAAGTTTCAACTCCTTGCCATGGGCAGGGACACCTTCCACCATCCCAGGTTGCCTTGAGCTCAATCCAATCTGGCTTTGGACACTTCCGGGGATGGGGCAGCCACAGCTGCTCTGGGCAAATGTGGTACAGCTATGCACAGCTGACTGAATGAGATGTGGGGAACTGATCTTCAGGCTGCCCTGGCCAAAACTGGGGGTACCTGAGCCTGTGGGGTGTTAGCCTGGGGATTTGTGCACCACCTAAAATGGTGTCACATGGATACCTCAACAGCTGCCATGCAAGAGTGGGAAGCTAAGGACTATTTTAACACCACTTATATTAGACATTTTAATGCACCTACATATGAAACATCTCAAGCTTACTAGTATTTTGAAAAAAACCTCCCATGTTTGTTTGCAGGTCCTGTCATAGGTGGAGCTCTGGATGACTTTATTCTCATTCTGAGGACGTGTCTCCAGCCAAACAGAGATCCCCAGATGCGGTTAAAGCTTTTTACTGTTTTATCCCAGTTGTTGCAGAAAGCGAGTGAAACCATCAATTCTCAGGGGTAAGTGGAGGCCTGATTTCACACAGCTCTTTGAAAACTCCAGTGGCATTAAGAAGTAATGACCATGGGAGTTATTTAACCCCTATAACCATCTCCATGTGAGCATGGCTGGAAGAAGAAAGACTTTCCCACCATCTTCTGCAGCCTATTTTTCTGCTGTAATTTTTGGCAATGACTGGGAATGTGGAGTGCAATAATTAAAAAAGAATACATAAATACAAATTTATATATTTAAATATATATATATATAAATAATTATATATATAAATATCTGTTTAATATCTCATATATTTGAATATATAAATATATATAAATTTATATATATAAATATAAATTTCAAATATATAAAATGAAAGTCTTGACTTCCTCCACTATAGTCTTCCTACCTGTGCCATTACTGCAAATTAAAAGGAATGTCATGCGGATCTGGGTAGTTTCCAAAAAAAATGAAGAGCTGTGATAGAAAAGAATACTTGTTTGAAAGCTAAAAGGGAGATTCTTAGGAATATAATTGGGAGGGGATGTTGTTCAGGGTTTTTTTTCATTTTCTCACAGCCAGCTCCTAAATCCCTAAACTTTGCCTGTAGTGATTTTAAGGAAAGAGTTAAACACCCCAAAAAATGGGCATTAAAAAATGCCCAAGATATTTCATAAAGTCTGAAAAGCATTAAACTAAATGTTTGATAAGGCATTATTGTGACTGAAAATGTAAGTCTCCTGTTGCTTGGCAATATTTATGCATTACAAGTACAATCTAAGTATAACTGAGGTGCTTGTAAAACTCCTCATCTGTAACAATGCCAAAAGGGGGGCTCTTTTACCATTATTAATTTAGCCTGACTAATAGTACAAACACTCGTGCAAAGTTGTCCTGAATACATAAACCACATCTACTCTGCTTTTTACCTGCTGCATTTAGGATATAAATGTATTCTGATGCATTTTTTCTTCATTTTTAACTCTTACAAAGCCCCAAACCGACCAACCAACCAAAGGAAAGAAATCACAGGAAACATTCTTCTTAAAAGGACTTGGATAGCAATGGTCATTACTTTATAGGTAAAAGTGTTTTCACAATTCTGGTGTGCAGATGGGCACTCACTGGGCAGTTGGTATGTTGAACATTCGTTCTGGATCCATGAGGCCGAGTTAGCATGACTGTAGGTGTTTTTTCACCATTTTTAGATATATTTTATATATTTATGGCCTGCATCCTATAATGAGGGGAGGAGGAACTCTGGTGTTCCCATTCCATGGGGAATTCCAGGTAAGCTGAAGAATCACTGCTGATGCAGCCCCTAATAGATTTTGAGCTAATGTGCTTAAGAGAAAACATAATTAAACCCTTTTTTGTCTGAAGCTCTGAGGCAATGTTTGCTGCTACCTGCTTCCATATTCTCAGGATCCAATGTTAAATTCCTGATCCATGTAAGAAATGTCTTTGTAGTCAGTGGTTGTGGTTAGTTACTGGTTTAAATATTGTAAAAACTGTAGTCAGTTATTTGTTTAAATAATCATGTGACTGAGTGATAGTTACAAGATTAATCTAGATACTCAACAATCTGGAAAAAAAAGAAAAGCACTTTGAAAACTGTTTGAAATGTTCCAGGATCTGACTATTTGTTTTAAACCAATTTGTATCATCTAACTGACAATGCAAAGCCCTTGGAGCCAAGAAACCCAACCCGATGAGCTGCCAGCTTCATTAATATTCTCAGGAAAGGGAAATTATCAGTGTGCACAAAGCAGAAGAATGTTTCAAACTAATTCAGTGGGTATGGCCACACACCACCCCAGCTCTGCACACAGCAGTGATGGAAGTTGTTTTGCTCGGGGCAGTGTGAGTGAATGGCCTTTGTCAGGATGAGATATATCCGAGGAGGGTCACAGAGCTGTTTGTATGAAGGATGGTCCAGTCCAGCTCATAATGAGGCTCTGTCCTCTGACAACAAAAGCAAAGCCATGAATTTTACCAGTATGTTTATCTTTAAGACTAAACAGCAGTGGAATCAGCTAAATGCCTCTTTGAAGTCTTGATCCTGCTTACCATGGACACAGCAAATGTTCTCATGTAGGAAGTAACATGTAGGATTTTTTGTGTTTGAAGCATTGTTTGCAAAACATTTCTGGAGGTTTTGATTTGTAAAAGCAAATCACATTTTGTTTCAAATTGCCTGGATTGAGGATGCTAAATTAAAAAAAAACAAAAACAAACAAACAACAAAAGCATACACAGAAAACCCCAAAACAGAACAGTCCATAAACATATAAGGCAAAATGCAGCAGTGTCATGAAAGCAGAAAAGGAACTAATGCAAGATAAAAATGTATAAAAAAAATTGCTTGGAATGGAAGTTTAAGTGTGCAAGTTCATAAAACCAATTTTAATGCAAGCTCAAGCTCTGCTTTGTACATCTCTGTAAGAGCAGGGTATTGATGTCTCTGCAGATCCCATTTTAGTTCTCTTGTATCCAGTTGAGAATGAAGTATCAACTCTGTAAATACAAATGGCACAGATGTGGTATGTCCTTTCCTGGAAATGACTGACTTTTGAGTTACACAGATTTGCAACAATAAGATCTGAAAATGAAAAGAGGGAGAATTGAATTGCAATTCTCAAAATTGAGCAACAGCAAAAATGAAATGTTAATGGTAATGGGAGATGGTGTTGGGAAGTAGTAGTAAGTTCCAGTTGCACTCTGATATTCACTGCTGTCAGTAATTTGTTTAGCTCCTTGAAATGGTTCCCAGAGTTTAGCTAGAAAGGCTTTTGGTTATTATGCTAAACACAGTTGTGTGGTCACCTAATTGTGTTTGAGTCTGACATGACTGAGTCAGATAATTGTCAGATATTGCTTTACTGATTCTGATTCAAGGCACTAGAACAAACATTCTCACAAATAGCACAGCACCATAGTTAACATAATGCTGATGGAATTTACCTTTGTGTTTTGACAGATCGTGTTCTCACTGCAGTTTAACAGAAGGTTTTACTAAAACCAGAACCATCTATTGATCAGATAGCAGAGACAGCACAGGGCTGCTTTTAGCTTTGGAGCTGAAAGGAGATTTGGAAGGATAGTGATCATTAGTTTTATTTTTCTCCTGACAACCTTTTTAACAGCAAATTATTAATGCTCTAAAATGTCTTTAAAATACCACATCTAAAGGGTTTTACAGATTCAGATGGGTCTAATGGGATGTCAGATTTCTTGTTATTACTTAAGTGCCATCTGCTGACGAGAAACAGCAGTGGCTGGATCTCTGACTTCTCCAGAGCCCAAGGGCTCCCTTGCCAAGGGGAAGCAGCAGCCAGGTGTATCTATTTCCATCATGCTGCAGGTGTGTGTCAGCACATAACTGAGGCCTGGCAGTGCAGTAATACCTGGATAACAGGGACTACCTGCAGCATGGATTCTTCTTAGGGTACTCACTGGTAATTGTTAGTTGTTAACATGGACCTGTTATGTTCCTCCTGTGTCTTGGCACATCACTAAAGGGCCACTCATTCAGCCTGGCAGTGTAGGACTCTTAGAAAAAAGTCACCAAGAGCTTGTTCCCTTTGTCCCAAGCAGCAGGGTGGGGCTATGCTGTTTGACAGTCAGGGGGCTGCAGTTTGAATAGAGCTCTGCACACAGTGGGGCAGAGTCAGGGCAGGTTCAGACTGTTTGTACACTGCCAGCTATTCTGTAAGGCAGAGGCACAGTGGATAACCTGAGCCTCAGTTACCAGCCACAGCCAGCCACTAATGTCTCTTTGATACAGCGAAGTATAAATTAACTAGTAAGATTTTTTTTCCCCTCTGAATTTGAGATTGTTTGAGCTGTTAACTAAATGAGTGAGGCAACCCTGCCTATTATAATTGCTGACTCTCAGAGCAACTTTTAGCATTTTAACAACCCATTCAATGGAGGAGGAAGAACAAACATCAGCAAAAATATAAAAGATTTATGTGTCTGTAATAAAAATAACTAGTATTGGGACCATCAGAAAATCCTGCAGACCTCTCATCTTTGGGGGAGACAAGTTTCTGAGCCAAGAGAGAACTGAAATACTCTGTGTAGGTTCCCTGCTGTATCAGGAGTTCAGGTGTCATCAATAGCATTCATACTTTGGACATTTTAAATACTTTTCACTGCCAGTCTCAAAGGACCTCACAGATATTAATGAATCCTTACAGCATTGCACAGGATGTTATCTCCTCTGCACAGACGGAGAAGGTGAGACACAGAGAAGGTAAATAGTTTACCAAGATAACATGAGTCATGGTCATTGCCTGAAGTGGGAGAAAGTCTAGCCTCTCATTTCTGTAAATGTTAGGTATTTGTTTAAATATCACCTAGAAAAACTAAATTGTAAAAAGCTTATCACATACATTACAATTATATTGCCTTATAAGATGTTATTTATTTTTTTACTGAGTCTTTTTTTTTTTTCCCTGTTTTCTGCCTAGGTTTCTATGATAAAAAATTCTCTTTTACATCCTGTCAGTCTCTTTATCACTTTCTCATGAACCTTTATTTTGCTTTCTTATTTTTGGCTTCAGGCTGTTCCCTAGCTACCTTGAGACTGTGATAAAAGACATCCTGGCTCCTAATCTGCAGTGGCATGCTGGAAGAACAGCAGCTGCCATCCGTGCTACAGCTGTATTGTGCCTTTGGGCTCTCGTCCACTATGAAATGCTTTCACCAAAAGAGGTAAATTCTTTCTTTCTCATCCTTTGAAATCTTAGGCAGGAAAACAAAGTAAATGCAAGGGGCAAAAAGAGAATAAATCCTTAGAGTAAGTAATATTTTCAGGAGGACATAATGTTTTCATAATAAAATTCATTAATCGTAATTGAATGTTAATGGCTGAAACAATCACTAGTGGAGGGATGATGATGTCCTGATAATGGACCTGAGGCCAGCAAAATGCTGAGGTGTAAACTGAGTAGCATCAGATTTTGTAGCTTTTTTTCTAACAGCTCATCAGTTCTGTAGCACAAGGTGCTGACCACTAGGAACACAATTCGGGTGCTTGGCATTACTGGACCTGCAAGCAGAGCCTGTGCAGCAGCACTGGAGCCAGCCAGGACGTGCTGTGCTGTCACATGGCAAACACAAGTTGTCTGGTTGCCTTGGAGCCCACAGGTCCATTTAGGGGAAAAAAATATCTAAAGATTCTAAGAAAGGACAAGAGGACTTGAAAAGGAACATGAAAAATATCTATAGTCTGGAGTGCTAGCAAGGAGTACACTTGAAGAGATGGTACCCACCCCTGATTAAGGAGTATTTGAATCTGAGGGGGTTTTTGATGCTTCTTTGCTAACAAAAGTAGCATTTGGTAATTATGTAGTGGAAATATTTTAAATAAAAGGTCATTTTAAAAAAATAAATTTAATTTAAATGTTGTTAAATGTTCACAGTCTTTACTGTCTCTGTAACAGATCATTAATTGAACAAAGTGCTTAAACACACATAACTGGTTGAGTTCACGTATACCGAAACGTCGATATCAGAAACTACTGTTCTAGCTGACCATTTTTTGTGAGTCGGTGCCTTGATGCCTGTTTCGCATTGATGGATGGATGATGTGGAATACACGGAATAAACTCCAATTCCCAACCTCGCTCCCAGCGCAGCGCTGCCTGTTGAGTCAGGCCGCCATCTGCTGGTACCTGAGCGAACCCGCAGCTCCGCCTCGCTCCCGCGCTCCACAATTGGGGATTTAAAATTTTTTTTTTAAAGTTTTAGAGCTTTTACAAGCTTGAACTTGTAAAATAATACTAATACTTTATGTATGAGTTACATAAAACTCATCTGTTTGTATACCGAGTGTTCATGAGCTGGGTGATTGACTGGTGGTTTTTCATTTTCCAAGCTAACTTAGAGGCAAAACTAGAGTTCTGTAGCTTCAGGGGTTTTCAGGGTAACATTTATAGCTAATATTTTTTACTAAGCAGACAAGTATCTGCCACAGCTAATGGTAAGTGCTGTAACACTAAGCATATTTTTTCTATGCTGTTCCTATTAACTGTAGATCTTAAAAGTGAAAGATGAGCTGATGCCCCAAGTTATTGCTTCCATGGATGAAGACTCTAAAATTACTCGACTGATGGCTTGTCGTATTGTTGATGTTTTTCTAAAAGTCTGTGGGAGGCAGTTTGATGCAGATAAATTTAAGAACACTTGCACAGGTATGTGTAAAGGTTTAGTAGACTTGGGGCAAGACCATTGTTGGTTTGTTTGTGTGTTTTAATCAGGTTCACAATATTGATGAATTACATTTGCTTTTTTTCTCAAAGTGCCACAGTTTGCTCGACTTCTAAGGGTTTGGCAGAACCGAGCAGTATTCCCAGCATCATTATCCATCAGACCACTAGGTGGAACTTCACTCAATACTTTGGTTTGTGCAGGGCTTGCCAGCAGCTCATCTGCATTGCTTCAGAGTTTGGACTATGTGAAATAATGTGCTAAGTTTAGTGAGAGCAGAACAGTACTGCAGTGTATAAATGGAAGTCACATTGTTCTCAGTGCTGTGTTTGAAAGCCAAGAGCAAACCATTTCAGTGTACCATAAATAGACCTGAATAGGTAGTGGGTTGGGGTTTTATCTAAAAAAAAAAAAAAAAAACAAGGAAGAAAACTCTAATCTAGAGTCTTGTCTTGCCAATTAGAGCTAGGAGCTGTAATGCCTCTCAGAATGTGAAGTTCAAGTGCTAAACCATGAATCAGAAGTACAGACTGTGCTTTGTGCCAGGATTTATGTTCCTATACATACAAATAAATTTGGCTTTCCCTAACTCAGCAACTTAACAACTGATACTTTCTCTTATGTAGCACACTAGAAACCTATATGTAAACATTTTTATTTTGGAGAAATATATGATCAGATAATTCTCAGAGTATATATGTCTTTGCATCTTGCATATTCACATAGTCTGCAGTGCAGTAATATTTAATAATTTAAATAATTCATATTATTTAATAATTTATTTAATATCTAATTAATAGAAATGCTGTACTTTATAAAGTATAGAAGTACTTAAACTCTGTAGTTATGAAATGCATAAATAGATATTCACAGTTCCTTGTCAGCAGGAGTGCTAGGTAATGTTCAATTAATCTAAATACTTCTGTATTTGTCTTTTATTAATGTTTGGACAACATCATCTAATAACAGTGAATGAGGAGCTTTTAGGAGCAGTGATTTACATGTATTTATTATGCTCAGAAGACAAAAATACATCAGAAGTGCAACAATAATTAGAATGCTGACAGAATACATTTGTTTTTATCAAATGCAAAAGCCAGCTCCTCTGTTCACAAACCATTTTGGTTATTGCTCCTTTTCAGAGGTTTTAAAGCGTCTGGATGATGCCTCGTGTGATGTCCGACTGGCAGCTGCTCACACCTTGGCTAATTGGTTTAAGTGCTTAAAGGGCAGTGATGTGAAATCCTCAATGGAAGGTCATGTTGAGTTTCTGTACCAAGAACTGTTGGTGCATCTTGATGACCCAGATGAAAATCTCCAAAAAGCAGTCCTAGGTAAGAATTTCAGTCATGTATGTTTTTAGCAACGTTTTTTAAATCATCATTTTGAGCATTGATGAAAGCAGCACGTACAGGTAGAAGTTAACCCTGCCAGGCTGGAGCTTTCCTTTGGGTTTCAGTGGATGAGCTCTGACCTTCCACCTGTGTGCAGAATGAATGTTTTGCCCAGGGTTCTCCAGGGGGAGGTAGCAGTGCAGCTGAACTACCAGAGACTTTCTGGATGGTAAACAGGATATGGAGCACAGAGCCCAACCACTGCAGGATGTGACCACTCATCCCAGCCTGCTGGAGGGGCTCTCTGGAATTTATTAGTGTACTAGCCTGTGTTGAAGAACATAAATGTCAAAATACAGACCTCAGCAAATAGGGGAGGGAGGAATTGTGTTGTAATCACTGCATCACTTGTAGAACAATTTCCAGGTTTATTTTCAGCTACTTTGAAGGAACTTGGGTAGAGCAACACAGAGCAGCTACTGATTTATGAAACATATTTTTTGTCTTACAGAAGTTTTAAAGGAAGGAAGCATTTTAAATCCAGATCTGCTGGTAAGAGAAATTGAAGGGGTTGTACATAAGCATCAAACACCGGTCTATTGTAATCAGCTGCTACATCACATTCAGTCAGCCAAGGAAGCAGCTTTATGAATCACTGCTGAGATTCTGTTTAGGAAACTGATGTGAAATCTGTATGACCTGGATTATCTTCGTATTTCTGTTTGCTTAAGAAAGGCTGAGCTGCAAATAGATTTGTTTTTTCTTTTAAAATTCACTGTTGACTCATTTGAAAGTGAAATTCTATGTTCTTTGCAGTTTGAACAGTTCTTTGTATTTCCTAGCAATAAAACAATGTTTTAATTCACTTCGCATTGGTTTTTCAGACACAAGGTTTAAAGAAGGAATGTTTTTTCAGGAATTTAATTTTTAGATTATTTAACAATGTAATAATTTAATGTCAGAGTTACTAATGTGACACAGCAAGGATTCAGTCTTTCAAAAATCATTTCAAACTGGATAAAATCACACTTCGCAGTCAGGTATGTGATGACCAGTTTTATTAGGGAAAAAAAGCAGCCAAACTTCTCTTTCGTAATGTGGCAAATTGTATAATGTTTTGAATATTCATATTTATGCTGATATAATAGGGATGTAGTAGGTGGCACTAAAAGACTCGTATTTTTTTTTTTATTGTATTACATTTCATGACTGAGAGTAAAGCTGAATTTTTTAAAGTAAAGTTTATACATGGAAAAAAATGTGCTATTTTGTCATTTAGATTAGCAGTATTTATATTTTTGTATTAAATATATGTCATTTGCAGGTTTTGTGTTTACACCATTGTGCCTTGGAAAGCAAGCAATGTTTGCTTGTTTGTTTGCATATTGCTTTGAAATTAAATTCTGTGACTTTAGGTTAAAGCTTGGTTTGTTTGGGGTTTTCTTCAATAGCTTTGTAATGTGTAAGTTTTGGTGTCCTCTTCTCAGCTCTGTAATAAAATAAGGGAGCTCCTAAAGGCTTGTCTACACCATTGTGGGGTAGAGTGCTGGGGTTTTTTGCATGCACAAATCATGGAAAATCAGGATTCAGATGTGGGTTTTTTAAATTATCTGTATGACAGACAGAAAGGGTTCTTCAGCTTCTAATTCCCAAGTGCCTTGGCTTTGTGTCAAGTCTAAAAACAGACTCAGTGGGGGTTGTTCATGCTCCTTCTGCTGTAGGAAGTGCTGGTGTTTGTTTGTCCATCTGACCTAACTTTACCTTTTCAGGCCCGTGACATAATTGTTAACCAACCCATGATCTGTTTACAGCAATGTCTACTTGCCTTCCCAAAGAAACATTTGAGGCAGATTACACAGACACAAGACAAGTTTCATTCCTAGCTTAAAGGCAAAGTGAAACTTCTGGCCACTTCTCCACAAAACACTGGGTTGCTTTGAAAATTCTCCAAAAAAGAGACAATAATACTAATGATACAGAATAATTGAGGAGTTTCTTAGGGATCCAAAAGCTATTGTGCATTCCTGTAGAATAGGATACTCATTTTAGGTCCTTTGTACTGACTTTGAAGTTCAGCTTTCTTTTAATGAAAAGCTGAAGTACAGCTGTTCCTGTACTGAGCAGCATTTTAATTGACTAACAACTATTAACTATTTAACTCACTGCAAGTGGAGGGGCAGCTAAAATTCTTATAAGGCACAATGTGAGTGAAGTTAAAGTCTCTTAAAAACATTAAATAAAGAGGTTGTGGAGTCTCCAGCCTTGGATATATTTAAAATCTGACTTAACACAGCCCTGAGGAACCTGTTCTGCCTGAGCCTGTTAAGCAGGAGTGGGACTATATGCAGCATCTCCAGGGGCCTCTTCCAGCCTGGCTATTCTGTGGTTCCATGAAATTGTTTCCTTAGTCTGATCAATTATTAAAAAGCCAATTAAATTAGACTGGAAATAGACTCTATCCTAACAGAGACCTTGTTCTCAAAATAGTCTTTGAAATCACTGCAGAGCAGCAGGTTCCTGCAACCTGAAGTTTCATTTCAGCAGCAAAAACCCAGTTCTTATGGTAAAGTTCCCCTGAAAGTCTCCTAAATAAATCCTGCTTAATGACACTACTACAGGCATGGTATTTTTAGCTTCTTATGTTGACAAAATTTAGATTCTATGCCACTGATCAACAGCCTCATGATGGCTACGGTACAAATATTGGTCAAGTGCTTTTAATCACTCTTGTGATCTAAAGCAGAGATGTTTGCAAACCAAACTTCAAACGTGGGATGAGAGAAGAGAACATTCCTGGTTGATGTGGAATCTAATCAAACTTTTTCAAGATGTTCTAAAGCTGGCACACAAATAGTAAGAGCTGAAGTATTCATCAAGCTTGATATCTTCAGCAGGCTGAGAACATTTTTTCTTCCATATGTTGAACATTTTGTTATCTTTTAGAGCAGTCCATTGTGGGATGCCTCACAAAGAAAAATCTCCACATTATCCAACAAACCAGCTTTTTCTTCAGAGCCAGGAGAGGTTGTTAAAATGAATATTCTAATAGTCCTTCTAGAGACATGCTAAACACCAGCTTGATCTTATTTGTGTGTGTGTGATAAACTGGGGATCTACCACTACATTCTTTTATTAGGTCTTCTGGGCATAGGACTTGATAGTGTGCTAACCTTGCTTGTAGTTTATCGTATTTCAGCTTATATAACCCAATTTTCTTAAATCCCTTTACAAAAATGTACTGTTATTGAGTCTCCTGTGGATGGTTTATGAGTCTGGATTTTAAAGTCATTTTCTTTGAGACTCAACTTTCAGCTTCAACCTTTTACTGGATCAGTAGGAACTCTACTAAAATGTTTTAGAGGTTTGGGTTTTTTTTCCTGTTTGGCCAGATCAGCTCTTATATTTTCTAGATTTAGTTAGTGCACGTTACAGAATGTCATTAGCACCATACACGTTACGTCACTTTTAAGCAAGGGCAATTTTGGGGAGCAGAGCTGTTATCTCAAACTTCCAGGCTTTCAGGCACTTTAGATAAGCAGCCTTTAGCCCTGCCCTTCCTGTGACAAGCAGTTGTGCCTCTGTCTTCATCCTTGTAAGCCAGAAGACCTGTTGTGGAGGATCCTGTGACTTGGATTCTCAGCTAAACAAATGTTTTTAGGTAAGTGCATGCATTTGTCTAACTGAATATAGAATCTTTTATGTATTCGTTAACTCCCTTAAATAGATGCAATTAATTGGACGTTGAGAGGACACTGATAAATGAGATAACTAAACTTTGAGACAGGGTCTACATCAGAGAGCATTTTAGGAGAGGCTGGTAGTTAAATGTCTTCCAGATCTGTCCACTTCTTATCCGTGTGAGTCCATACAGGCAATGTGCAGAGTTCCTCAGGAATGCTCTGGCAGATTGCAGACACTCTGCAGGTGTCCAGCCCTGCAGGGTCATGTGAGCCCACGGGGAAGGTGCATTAATGCACCTCTCTGCTTATGTCAGCAGTCTGCTTCCAGAGACTGACCTCCAGCTGTAACTGCAAAGTTATTATAGGCTCTAATAACATATCACAGCTCTAATCTCTACACTGAGAAATTTAGCTATTAAAGTATAAGTTAAAACCAGGAGTAACCAAAAAGAATTAGTATAGTCCATAGTACTGTTGTACTACATAGTACTATGATAAAACTATCCATTTATAGTACAGTATAACCATAATAGGTATTTATGTCATTATGGTAGAAGTTATTTATTTATTATAAATAAATTGTACTATAATATTTCTGTGCAGAGAGGTTAGAGTTCTGATGGGCTATTGCACAGACTTTATCTTGCTGTGGGAAGCCCCTTGTCTGCACCACACAAACATACCAGAGCACTGCCCCCAAAATAAAGTAACATCTTGGCTTTGGACAGCCAACTGCTGTCTTGAGGGCAGCCAAGTTTCTGTTTCATTTGCAGAATCTGTGTTAGGATCCCTGCAAGGGAAGGTGAGCAACTGTTTGCTAGAAGAGTGGATCAGAGTTGGTCCTGCTGGATACATCATGGACTGTGTCTCAGCCCTCCATGTGAAGCTCTAACCATCTTTAAAAAAAGAGAGAAAGAAAAATAAAGGGAAAAAAAATCTTCATTATTAGGCATCTGAGGATCAACAAAAATTACAGTTAACAAGCTTGTGTCCATTTACTGGGATCAATCTCCCAGAGAAGCAGGAGCTGAGCTGAAGCAGCAGATGAGAGCTGTGAGGAGAACGGCTGCTCTGCCGGCCTGCCTTGGGTGTAATCGGCTTTTCTTGTTAATGTCTGAAATCCCCTCTAAGTCAGGACCACGGAGATCTAGTGATTTGAAGTTTTCTGCATCCCCCTTTACCTGATAACCCAATTGCTCTGGGTGTAGCACCCATTGCCTTTGGCTGAGAGGTGTGGGGAAAGGGCCCTGCTGAGCTTAACCATGTGCCGAGAAACATTTTCTTTAATGAGCAGGAAATCAGATTTACAGATATTTTAGGTGATTTTCATACTACTACATATATATGATGATCTGCCCAGCCATGGACACAAAGGTCACCACTCCCATGCTGTGCAGCAGCATGCCATGCCCAGTACTACCAGTCAGAAACACCTCACTGCACTGGTTTCTGCCACATTCCGTCCGTACATTCAATCACTGTGGGGATTTGCCCCCTTTCCAAAGCAAAGGACCAATTGGAGAGCGAACAGTTTCATTAGTTGTGACGTGCAGAAACACTGGATGGGAATCATAGTGGTGAAAAACAGGGAGCAAAAATGTGTGGTAAGAAGGGAAGTAAGGGAGGAAGGAAGTGAAGGGAAGGGAGGGAAGGAAAGGGAAAGGGAAGGGAAGGGAAGGGAAGGGAAGGGAAGGGAAGGGAAGGGAAATGTGGTCCTGGGATTGGTTTGGCCTTGTATTGCAGTTTCCCCATACCTGGTGTCTGTCAAGAAAGCTTTTTTTCCTCTAAATTCTTAACTGCCCTCTACAATGTTAAAAATGGAACATTTTTAATATGGTAAATTTCTATTCTTCCTGACCATTTCTCTCTATACGCTTCAATTTAGCCAATAAAAATTGTCAGCCCACTTTACATTCAGAACTTGTTAGGTGCTGAGAAACCTTGAAGGAATTTTTGCCTCAGAGCAGTTTCTTCTGAAATGTAGAAAAACTAACTCCCTGTACACACCAGCTTGTTTTAAGGAAACCAAGACATCTGACCAAGTTCCTCTTAAATCCTGAAAACTTAAAAAAAGCTCTATTGCCTCCCATAGCTGAGGAGTGGAGGGAAAGCTGAGCTTCATCCTCCATCCAGCCTCTTGGCCTGGTGATGGAAAAACAACTGCTCAGGACAAGTCAGAGCAGCCCAGGAAGCTGGAGCAGCAAGTACTCTGGGAGAATGGCATGCCTTGTCCTGCCACAGCTGAGTGCTGCCTGCCCTGCCTGAGCTCCAGGGAAATAGGGTGGGAAACATCCCTGAGAGGACTTGGCCTCATACCACCAAGGAATTTCAAGGAGATTTAAACTAAGAGGTGATTTTGCCCTGAGTATCTTAAGCCTTTAAAAATTATCTACTCTTAAGACAGGAAAATAGGCGTGGAGTAAGTACAGAAAGAGAAGGAGAGGCCAGAAAACTGATTCTGCAATATACTCAGCCATGTGCAGGGAGGAGGAGACTGCTGTGGTGCTGCACATCTGACCAAAACAGACACTGGGTTCCAAGTGTCACTGGGGTCAGCTCAGCTTTGGCTGCAGCATCTTAAAACTGTCATGTAGCTGGAGCAAAACACTTCTAAAAGAAACAGGAATTACTCAAAATCAGTGCTACATCAGTATCAACTACTGCCTTAAGTGAATGTGTTTATCTTGCATTTTCTGTTTCTTAAGGATTAGCTGCCTTCTCTCAGTTTGTATCCAAACATTTGGATTATTTGATAATTACATATTTATCAGCCAGTCTTTCACAGTGAGTTATTTCTCTTGCACACACAATAACAACTTATGGCCTGGTTAGCATTTCCCAAGTGACAAATTCCCTATTCTGTTCCCTGACATTGCACCATCCCTGCCTACAACTGGGTCTGAAAGAGAACTGTGAATTCAGGAAGGCTTAAAAAAAGGCACTCAGGCACAGTCTCCACACTGAATGTATTTGCATACGTTCCCTGTGTGTTTGAACAATGGGGCTTGTTTCTTCTCTGCCAAGAACCAGTCCCATTCCTGGAAGCGTTCAAGGCCAGGTTGGACAGAGCTTGGAGGTACATGGTGTAGTGGGAGGCGTCCTTGCTCCTTGCAGGGGAGTTGGAACTAGATAGACTTAAAGGTCAGTTCCAAGCTGAACCATTCTCTGATTTCTTTTCCGTGCGGCTGTTCGGAGGTTTCAGTGGCACGATGTTGGCATCGGTGACATTCGGTGGGGCACCACACAGATCCGAAACGCTTCAGTCCCACCGAGCGGCCGGGTGTGCTGCGCCAGAGCCAAAGTCTTAGCGGAGGACGAATCAAAGGGAAGGAAAATCCCAAAAAGGCCGGGTAGGAAGGAAACAGAGGAAACATTGGGAGGGAAAGTCAGTGACTCAAGCAGTAGCGGCTGGAGTGAAAATCTGAGTTAACTCTCCTCGCCTCTGCACTGCTCTCTCCAGAGGCTCCCACAGCTCCATTTTTAGGAGGGGGAAGGCGAGGCAGGGGGCGGCGGGACTGCGGCCGGCGGCGGGGGCAGCCCCCGAGCGGGGCCCGAGGAGGCGGAGGCGGATCAGGAGCCGGAGCCCGAGCCCGAGCCCGTGCCCGTGTGTGAGGGGCGGCGCGGGGCGGGCGCTGAGGGGGCGCTGCCGGCACGCGCCGCGCGGGCGGGGCGGCGGGCCCCGGCCGGCCTCGGCAAAGCGGGCGGGGCCCCGGACAATCTCAGCCGCCGCCGCCGGCTCTCGCCTTTTACTTCGCTGCGCCGGGCACCAGGTACACTCCGCCGCAGAGCCCCCCGTCGCGGATCCCCCCGTTTTCGCGCAGGGCAGGGCCTCGCTCCCCCGCTCGCCCCCCCTGGAGCGCGGGGGCTGGAGGCGGCGGGGTCAGCCCGCCCCGGTCGTTGCCAACCGCCCCCCCGCCCGCGCTCACCCTTTCCCCGTCCGCCCCCGCCCCGGCCCGCCCGCCGCCGCGCTTCCCGCGGGCCGGGGCCGCGTGTGGCGGCTGCCCGCCGCGTGTGTCCCTCGGCGCGGTGTCTCGGGTCTGCGGCCTCCCGGGGCGAGGGAGCGCCGTCCCGGCCTCGGGCAGCGGAGCAGGGGAGGCAGCGGGGCGTGCTGGAGTCGTGGGGCAGCGCGACCGTTGTTAGCGCGGAGTTCTGTCGGTCCCGGCGCGTTCGCTGGGAGGAGGGAGAGACTCAGCTGCCCGGTCCCTTCTAGGGCCTGGCCCCACCTGGAGGTTTCCTTGTCAGAAGAAACTATAACCTGCAGCTTTCCGCCTGATTGTGAAAGAGCTGATAAGTGCGCGGTTGGGGCCGGTGCTCGGGCCGCCCCCAAGCTGCCGGAGCCTTGGTGCAAAGGTAACGTGCTGTGGTGGTTGAGGTTCTCTCTATGGGTAGCACAGGTAGGACAAACCTGCCCTCGCTGTCCACAGGCTGTCACCTCCGGGGCAGCCCTTCGTGGGGAAAGCGTTGTCAGACTAGCGAGTTTACTGTAGAAGAAGAGTTTGTCATCGTCGCCCGAGTGAGTGACTGCTCGTGTTTCTACGGCAAAATGGCTATTTTAGTGCTGTGCCTCCTTTGAGGTAATACGTGCTGACCTCTTCATGCCGTGTCCGTTTGGCTGCTCTTCAGTGTATGCCACAGGGTTAGAAGTGTCAGAAACGTGGGACAGCACCTGTTTTGGACAGTTCCTGAATTTTATATCTGCTGGGAGAAAAAGTATTTGGTTTGCCTTATTTTACGTTTCCCTTATTTAACGTCTTATAACTTACGTTTAAAAATAAATACATTTTATAAATAAATGTTATAGCATGTTTGAGGGAAGGAAAATTTAGCTTCAATCCGAGTTTCTTCCCCCCCCCCCCCGGCATTGCCGGACCAACCCATCCCACCATAATGGTTTTCAGTTTAACGTCTGCAAAAAGGAAGAAATATTTGCTTTTTTTTTTTTTTTAAATGTTCTGTTTCAGTGCTTTCCAACGCTGTTCCAGCTCAGTTTCGTTGATTTCCCAGTGAATCCTAATGGTCTTAATTCTTGCTTTTACGTATAAACGGGGTGAAGATTACTAGTTGCTGGTTTCCATACCAGCGTTGTGGAAGCGAGTTGCAGGTATGTTTTTTTTTTGTGCGAGCTGGACGGAGGGTTTTATTCGACAAGATTTAGCATGCTTTTTACATTGTAAAAGTTCTATTAGTAAATGTGCTGGTGTGACAGATACTATTAATCTGCCCCCCCCCCCCCCCCCGGATTTGCTTGACTGGCTCGTTAATTTGTGATTATACAGCGTGGGCGTTAGGCATCAGGTGTCGCTTATAAAGAGAAGATGTCGGGGTTTAATTTGATCGCTGTTTCTGGGGGGTGTTGTGGTTATCTGCCGTGAAGCCTTCGGCAGCGTGACGGGCGAGGGTATAGCAGCAGCAGCACGCCTTTGTTGTGCGGTCGCCGGACCGGAGGGGTTAAGGCAGGTTCTTGTGTGGGTGCTCCAGGCAATCAAACTCGCGATGTGACGGGAGCGTGGGGCAGGGCCGGCGGGCGCCAATGCGGGCTTTGTTGGGGCCGGGAGCCATTTTAGGCTCGATGCACGGCCTGGAGCGGGCCGTGAGGCCTGCGGGCGGCGGATTGCGGAGCTCGGGCTGTTGGGGACACGGATGTGTCGCAGCAGGGCGCCGAGCGGCCCGGGCTCGAGCGCTGTGCTGGGCCGCCGGGCCCGGTTTGTAAAAAAGAACGGGCGCGCTGATGGTTTCACCGGCCGCTGCGTTTTGTCAGCTCCCCCCCGCCCCCTTTAATCGAGCGGTCGAGAGGTACGGAATGTCAATGTGCCGCCTTGCTTGCTTTGTGATAGAGCTGGTTTTGTTGGTGTGCTGTTGTTTGAACCTGTGTTTGGGATTTGGGGATCTATGCCAGCCTGCTCCAATGGTAACATGTAGTAAAACTATCGGTTTTATTGTGTGTGTGGGGGGGGGTTGTTGTTTCTTTGAGTTGCTTTTTAAAGGAATGATGCTGTTTCTCAATATGTATTTTAATAAAATGTTGATGTTAGCTGGCGCTTTTGCTCTCAGCATGTTAAAACCAGACTTTACTTGCTATGTGAAACATCCTTTGTGGAATATATTTTCGTTAGGATTGCATTCTTCTAACAAAAAATGAGTGAATTTATTGCGTTTATTCTGAATAGTAGAAGAAAATCAAAAATTGAAATACAAGTAAAAAGTGGCTTGCTCTCAGGAACTGATGGAGTTGCATGTTCCAGTTGCATTGTTACTGATAGTTTGCCTAAATCTGTTCAGCCGTTTGTGGCATTAAATGTGTTAAGTATTTACTGTCTTAAAACTTACTTTGCTTTAAAATGTGAGGCTAGTACAGGGTTCTATTTGAAGTAGTCTACCAGTATCTAAGAATTTATTATATAATTTTTTTATCCCTTGCAATATAAAAAATTAGACATGCTAATTGATGTCTTGGGAATTTTCTCATTTCGTAACAGGACTTTGTGTGCATATTTCTGCACTGCCAGAGGTCCCTTTGTGAAATGGCAATTTACCATTCTTTTGTTGCAAAGGGTGTCATGAGGAAATGCCTGAGACAGTATGTTTGTACAAGTCTGTGTAGTCCAAAGCTCTCAGTGAGGGTTTGTGTCTGTCCTGTGAGGTGTTGTAGTGCACTATGGTCAGTGTTTGTGATGCTCCCTTCTGACTGTGAGCTCTGTGAATAAAGGCCACTTGTGGAGCATTCATCTTTCCCGGAGCCAGGAAGCTTCGCTGCCATGGTGCTAGGATTTGTTGAGGCTGTCTGATTGGAGAGTGGCGTCAGATAGACAGGTTTTTTTTTGAGTTAGTGGGTGCAGCATCCATGTCACTCAGAAGCTCTCAGACC
>CM031870.1:4737931-4852026 GCA_018697195.1 Certhia americana | reverse complement strand
ATCACGTTACCTTTCACCAAGGCTCGGGCAGCTGCGGCGAGCAACCGCACCACCGCGCGCTTGCAGCTACTTTCATTCACATCAGGGAGTAAGCTGCAGGTTTAGTTTCTTCTGAAAAGAAACCCTCCAGGTGCCAGGCCCAAGGGCCGGGCAGCTGAGGTCTCTCGCCTCCTCCCAGCGAACAAGCGCCGACCACCGACAGAACTCCGGGCTAACAAGGGGTCACGCTGCCCCACGACTTTCCAGCACGCCCCGCTGGCTGCCTACCCTAGCGCCGCTGCCCGAGCCGTTGGGGACGGCGATCCCCGGCCCCGGGGGAGGCCGCAGAGCCCAGACAAACCGCGACCCGGAGGACAACACGCGGGCGGGCGTCCGCCACACGCGGCCCCGCCCGCGGGAGCGGCGGCGGGCGGGCGGGCCTGGGGCGGGGCGGACGGGAAAAGGGTAAGCGCGGGCGGGGCGGTTTGCAACGCCGGGTCGGCTTGAGCCCCGCCTCTCCAGCCCGACGCAATTCCAGGGGTGGCAGCTGGAGCGTGAGGCCCGGCCTGTGCGCGACGGGGGTGTTCCCCGCGACGGGGGGATCTGCTGCGGAGGTTCCTGGTGCCGCGCTAAAAAAACAAAAAGCGAAGAAGCATAGCCGTCGGCGGCGGCTGAGATTGTCCGGGCCCCGCCCCTTTGCGAGGCGCGTCCGGTGAGGCCACCGACCCGCCCGCTCGGCGCGTGCCGGCAGCTGCCCCTCAGCGCCCCCCCGCGCCGCCCCCCTCACACACCGCACGGGCTCGGCTCGCTTCAACGTCCTCCTGTCCTCCCTCCGCCTCCTCGGGCCCCCGCCGGGGCTGCCCCCGCCGCCGTCCGTCATTCCCCCGCCTGCCCCCTGCCTCGCCTTCCCCCTCCTAAAAATGGAGCTGTGGGGCCTCTGGATGAGAGGCGAGTGCAGAGGCGTGAGAGTTAACTGCAGATTTTCACTCCAGCCGCTACGCTTGAGTCACTGACTTTCCCATCCAATGTTTCCTCTGTTTCCTTCCTACCCGGCCTTTTTGGGCATTTTCCTTCCCTTTGATTCGTCCTCCTCTAAGACTTTGGGCTCTGGCGCAGCACACCCGCCGGCCGCTCGGTGGGCTGAAGCGTTTTCGGATCTTTGTGGTGCCCCACCGAATTGTCACCAATGCCGACATCGTTCACTGAACCTCTCGAACACCGCACGGAAGAAGTCACAGAGATGGTTCAGCCTTGGAACTGAACCTTTAAGTCTATCTATTTCAACATCCCCTGCAATGGAAGCAAGGACCCTCCCACACAACCATGTCCCCAAAGCCCTGCCAACCTGGCCTTGAACGCTTCCAGGAATGGGACTGGTTTCTTGGTCAGAGAAGAACAAGCCCCATTGTTCCACACACAGGGAACGTATGCAAATAAATTCATTTTGGAGACTGTGCCTGAGTGCCTTTTTTTTAGGCCTTCCCTGAATTCACAGTTCTCTTTCAGACCCAGTGTAGGCAGGATGGTTCAATGTCAGGGAACAATAGGGAATTTTGTCACTTGTGAAATGGCTAACCAAGGCCATAAGTTGTTTATTGTTTGTGCAGAGAAATAACTCGCTGTGAAAGACTGGCTTATACATATGTACTTTATCAAATATCCTAAATGTTTGGATACAAACTGAGAGAAGCAGCTATCCTTAAGAACCAGAAAATGCAAGATAAACACATTCACTTAATGCGTAGTTGATACTGATGTAGCACTGATTTTTGATAAGTTCCTGTTTCTTTTAGAAGTGTATTTGCTCCAGCTACATACAGTTTTTATTATGCTGCAGCCAGCTGAGCTGACCCCAGTGGCCACTTGGAACCCAGTGTCTGTTTTGGCCAGATGTGCAGCACCACAACCGCAGTCCCCTCCTCCCTGCACATGGCTGAGTATATTTGCAGAATCCGTTTTCTGGCCTCTCCTTCTCTTTCCTGTACTTACTCCACCCTAGTTTTCCTGTCTTAAGAGTAGGTACTTTTTAGAGGCTTAAGATGCTCAGTGCAAAATCACCTCTTAGTTTTAAATCTCCTTGAAATTCCTCGTGGTACTAGGCCAAGTCTCTCAGGGATTTTTCCCACCCTGATTTCCCTGGAGCTCAGGCAGGGCAGGCAGCACTCAGCTGTGGCAGGACAGGGCATGCCATTCCTCCCAGTACTTGTGCTCCATCTTCCTGGGCTGCTGACTTTGTCCTGAGCATTTGTTTTTTCATCACCATGCCAAGAGGCCTTGATGGATGATGAAGACTCCATTTTCCCCTCCACTCCTCAGCTATGGTAGGCATAGAGCTTTTTTTTTTATGTTTTTCAGGATTTAAAGAACTTGGTCAGATGTCTTGGTTTCCTTAAAGCAACTGGTGTGTACAGGAGTTAGTTTTTCTACATTTCAGAAGAACTGCTCTGAGGCAACAAAAATTCCTTCAGGTTTTCTCAGCAACCTAACAAGTTTCTATGTAATTGGTCCTGACATTTTTGTTGCTAATTGAAATGTAATAGAGAGAATGGTCAGTAAGAATAGAAATTGCCATATTAAATGTTCCATTTTTAACATTGTATAGGGCAGTTAAGATTTTTAAAGAAAAAAAAAAAAGCTTTTCTTGACAGAAACCAGGTATTGGAAACTGAATATACAAAAGGCCATAACCAATCCCAGGAACCCCACAATTTCCCTTCCCATTCCCTTTCCCTTTTCCCTTCCCTTCCCTTCCCTTCCCTTCCCTTCCCTTCCCTTCCCTTCCCCTTCCCTTTCCCTTTCCCTTCCCTTCCCTTCCCTTCCTTTCCCTTCCCTTTCCCTCGTCCCTTCCCTTGCCCTTCCTCTTCCCTTCCCTTCCCTTCCCTTCCTCTTCCTCTTTCCCTTTCCCTTCCATTCACCTTCTTCCCACATTTTTGCTCCCCTTCCCACCATATTATTTCCCATTCCCCAGTGCTTTCCCTCCTTTCCTTTCCTTCTTCCTTTCCCCCTCATAGTCACCCCAAGGCATCACCCCATTCTCCCTAATGTGCAGTGAATTATTATTAATGGATACCTCTTGTTATCTGCCCTCCTTTCCTTCTGTGGGCTGAGAGGTGTGGGGAAAGGCCCCTGCTGAGCTTAACCATGTGCCGAGAAACATTTCTTTATGAGCAGGAAATCAATTACAATCTTAACTTAGGTGATTTTCATACTACTACATATATATGATGAGTCTCTGCCCAGCCATGGACACAAAGGTCCCACTCCCATGCTGTGCAGCAGCATGCCATGCCCAGTACTACCCAGCTCAGAAACACCTCACTGACCTGTTTCTGCCACATTCCGTCCGTACTTCAATCACTGTGTGGATTTGCCCTTTCCATAGCAATGGCCAGATTGTAGAGCATGAACAGGTTTCGATTAGGTGTACTGCAGGAAGCACTGGGAATGGGAATCATAGTGTTAATGGAGTCAAAAATGTGTGGAAGAAGGGAAGGAGGGAGGGAAGGGAAAGGGAAGGGAAGGCAAAGGGAAGGAAGGGAAGGGAAGGGAAACGGGAAAAGGGAAGGGGAAGGGAAGGTAAGGTAAGTGAAGGGAAGTGGAAGGGGACGGTGAAGGTTGAATGTAATGGCAGTGCTGATAATGAATGGAACTGTGAAGGGAAGGGGGAGGGAGGGAAGGGAATGAAAATGGTGTCCTGGGATGGTTTGGCGCTTGTATTGTAGGCATTTTTCCCCATACTGGTGTCTGTCCAAGCAAGCTTTTTATTCCTTTAAAAAAATTTCCTAACTGCCCTCTACAATGTTAAAAATGGACATTTTTAATATGGTCAATTAAATTTCTATTCTTCGACTGACCCATGTTTCTCTCTATACATTTCAATTTAGCCAACAACAAATTGGTCCAGGCCCACTATTACATTCAGAACTTGTTAGGTGCTGAGAAACCTTGAAGGGATTTTTGTTTGCCTCAGGCATTTCTTCTGAATGTAGAAAACTAACTCCCTGTACACACCAGCTTTGTTTTAAGGAACCAAGACATCTGCCAAGTTCCTCTAAATCCTGAAACTTAAAAGGCTCTATGCCTCCCTACTGAGTAGTGGAGGCAAATTGAAGCTCATCCTCCATCCAGCCTCTTGGCCTGGTGATGGAAAAACAACTGCTCAGGACAAGTCAGGCAGCCCGGAGGCTGAGCAGCAGTTACTCTGGAGAATGGCATGCCTGTCTGCCACAGCTGAGTGCTGACCTGCCCTCCGGAAGGAGCTCCAGGGAAATAGGGTGGGAAACATCCCTGAGAGGACTTGTCCTCGTACCACCGAGGATTTCAGGAGATTTCAACTAAGAAGTTGATTTTGCCACTGAGTATCTTAAGCGCTTTAAAAAATTATCTACTCTTAAGACAGGAAAATAGGCGTGGAGGTAAGTAACCGAAAGAGGAAGGAGAGGCCAGAAAACTGATTCCTGCAATATACTCGCCATGTGCAGGGAGGAGGGGACTGCTATGTGCTGCACATCTGTCCAAAACATACCTGGGTTCCAAGTGTCACTGGGTTCAGCTCAGCTTTGGCTGCAGCATCATAAACTGTCATGTAGCTGGGCGCAAACACTTCTAAAAGAAACTAGGAATTACTCAAAATCATTGCTACATCGTTATCCAACTACTGCCTTAGTGCATGTTTTTTTCTGCATTTTCTGTTTCTTAAGGATTGCTGCCTTCTCTCAGTTGGTATCCAAACATTGGATTATTTGATAATTACATATTTATCAGCCAGTCTTTCACAGTGAGCTTTTTTTCTCTTGCACACTACAATAACAACTTATGGCCTGGTTAGCATTTCCCAAGTGACATAAAAAATTCCCTATTCTGTTCCCTGACATTGCCCTCCTGCCTACAACTGGTCTTGAAAGAGACTGTGAATTCAGGAACTTAAAAAAAGGCCTCAGAGGCACAGTCCTCCACACTGAACTGTATTTGCATACGTCCCTGTGTGTTTTGAACAATGGGGCTTGTTTTCTTCTCTGCCAAGAACCAGTTCCCTTCCTGGAAGCGTTCAGGCCAGGTTGGACAGGGCTTGAGGTACATGGTGTAGTGGGAGCGTCCTTGGCTCCTTGCAGGGATTTGGAACTAGATAGACTTAAGGTCAGTTCCAAGCTGAAACCATTCTCTGATTTCTTTTCCGTGCGCTGTTCCGGAGGTTTCAGTGGCACGATATTTGGCATTGGTGACATTCGGTTGGGCCCCACACAGATCCGAACGCTTTCAGTCCCCACCGAGCGCCGGGTGTGCTGCGCCAGAGCCAAAGTCTTAGCGGAGGACGAATCAAAGGGAAGGAAAATCCCAAAAAGCCGGGTAGGAAGGAAACAGAGGAAACATTGGTAGGGAAAGTCAGTGACTCAATCATTTAGAGGCCTTGAGTGAAAAATTGAGTTACTCTCCTCGCCTCTGCACATGCTCTCTCCAGAGGCTCCCACGCTCCATTTTTAGGAGGGGGAAGCGAGCAAGGGGGCGGCGGTACTGCGGCGGCGGAGGGGGCACCCCCGAGCGGGTCCCGAGGAGTCGGATGCGGATCAGGAGCCGGAGCCCAGCCCGAGCCCGTGCCCGTGTGTGAGGGGCGGCGCGGGGCGGGGGGCGGCTGAAGGGGGGGGCTTGGGCGTCTGGTTGCCGAGGGCACGCGCCGCGCGCGGGGGCGGGGGGGGGGACGGGGGCGCCCGGCGGCCTCGGCAAAGCGGGCGGGGCCGGCAATCTCAAGCCGCCGCCGCCGGCTCTGGCCTTTCCTTCGCTGCGCCGGCACCAGGTAACCTCCGCCCCGATCCCCCCGTCGCGGATCCCCGTCGCGCGGGCCGGGCCTCGCTCCCCGCTCGCGCCCCCCCTTGAGGCGCGGGCTGGAGGCGGCGGGGCTCAGCCCGCCCGGTCGTTTGCAACCGCCCCCCCGCCCCGCTCACCCTTTCCCCGTCCGCCCCCGCCCCGGCCCCCCCCGCCCGCGCGCCGCTTCCCCGCCGGGCCGGGCCGCGTTGTGGCGGCTGCCCGCCCGCGTGTGTCCCTCCGGGCGCGGTGTCTCGGGTCTGCGGCCTCCCCCGGGGCGGGGATCGCCGTCCCCGCCTCGGGCAGCGGCGCAGGGGAGGCAGCGGGGCGTGCTGGAGTCGTGGGGCAGCGCTGACCCCTTGTTAGCCCGGAGTTCTGTCGGTCGGCGCTGTTCGCTGGGAGGAGGGAGAGACCTCAGCTGCCCCGGTCCCTCTGGGCCTGGCACCTGGAGGGTTTCCTTGTCAGAAGAAACTATAACCTGCAGCTTTCCGCCCTGATTGTGAAAGAGCTGATAAGTGCGCGGTGGTGCCGGTGCTCGCCGCAGCTGCCGAGCCTTGGTGCAAAGGTAACGTGCTGTGGTGGGTGTTCTCTCTGGGTAGCACAGGTAGACAAACCTGCCCTCGCTGTCCCCCGGCTGTCACCTCCGGGCAGCTGCTTCTGTGGGGAAAGCGTTGTTCGACAGACGAGTTTACTGTAGAAGAGTTTGTCATCGCTCGCCGAGTGAGTGACTGCTCGTGTTTCTACGGCAAAATGTGCTATTTTAGTGCTGTGCTCCTTTGAGGTGATAGTGCTGAGCTCTTCATGCCGTGTTTACGTTTGGCTGCTCTTCAGTGACCACAGGGTTAGAAGTGTCAGAAACGCTGGGGACAGCACCTGTTTTCTGACAGTTCCTGTAAGTTTTATATCTGCTGGGAAGAAAAAGTATTTGGTTTGCCTTATTTTACGTTCCCTTATTTAACGTTATACTACGTTAAAATAAAATACATTTTATAAATAAATTGTTTATAGCATGTTTTAGGGAAGGAAAATATTAGCTATCAAATTCCGAGTTTCTGCGGCATTTGCAGGCCCACCCCATCCCACCATCTGGTTTTCAGTTTAACGTTATGCAAAAAGGAAGAAATATTTGCTTTTTTTTTTTTTTTTTAAATGTTTCTGTTTCAGTGCTTTTCAACTGACTGTTCCAGGCTCATGTTTCTGTTGAATTTCCCAGTGAATCCTAATGTCTAATTCTTGCTTTTACGTATGGGGGTGAATTACTAGTTGCTGGTTTTCATACCAGCGTTGTGGAAGCGAGTTGCAGGGTATTTTTTTTTTTTGTCGCGAGCTGGACGGAGGGTTTTATTGACAAGCTTAGCATGCTTTTTACATTGCAAAAAGTCTATTAGTAAATGTGCTGGTGTACAGATACCCTTAAATCTGCGGTGCTTGACTGGCTCGTAATTTGGTGATTATAAGGCGTGGGCGTTTAGGCATTCAGGTGTCGCTTATACAGAGTAAGATGTCGGGGTTTAATTTGATCGCTGTTTCTGGGGCGGGGGGGTGTTATCTGGCCGGTGAAGCCTTTCGGCAGCGTGACGGGCGAGGTGTAGCAGCAGCAGCACGCCTTTTGTTGTGCGGCGGCGGAGCCGGAGGGGTTAAGGCGGTGTGTTGGGTGCCTCCAGTGAATTCAAACTCCGCGAGTGACGGGAGCGTGGGGGCCGGGCCGGCGGGCGCTGCGGGCTTTGTTGGGGCCGGGAGCCATTTTAGGCTCGATGGCACGGCCTGGAGCGGGCCGTGAGGCCGGGCGGCGGCGGATGGCGGAGCTCGGGCTGTGGGGACACGGTGTGTGCCGCAGGGCCCGAGCGGCCCGGGCTCTGAGGCGCTGTGCTGGCCGCCGGGCCCGGTGTGTAAACAATGAACGGGCGCGCTGATGGTTTCACCGCCGCTGCGTTTTGTCAGCTCCCCCCTCCGCCCCCTTTAAAGAGCGGTTCGAGAGGTACGGAATGTCAATGTGCCGCCTTGCTGCTTTGTGATGAGCCTGGGTTTTGTTGGTGGTGCTGTAGTTTGACACCTGTGTTTGGGGATCTATGCCAGCCTGCTCAATGGTAACATGTAGTATAAAATATCGGTTTTATTGTGTGTGTGTGTGTGGGGTGGTTTGTTTCCTTTGAGTTGCTCTTTTAAAGGAATGATGCTGTTTTCTGAATATGTGTTTTAATAAAATGTTGATTTAGCTTGGAGCTCTTTGCTCTTCAGCCTGTTTAAACCAGTACTTTACTTGCTATGGTGAAACATCCTTTGTGGAATATATTTTCTTAGGAATTTGCATTCTTCTAACAAAAAATGGTGAATTTATTGGTTATTCTGAATAGTAGAAGAAAATAAAAATTGAAATTACAAGTAAAAAGTGGCTTGCTCTCAGGAACTGATGGAGTTTGCATGTTCCAGTTTCATTGTTACTGATAGTTTGCCTAAATCTGTTCAGCGTTTGTGGCATTAAATGTGTTAAGTCTTACTGTCTTAAACTTACTTGGCTTTAAAATCTGAGGATAGTACAGGTTCTATTTGAAGTAGTACTACCAGTATCTAAGAATTTATTATATAATTTTTTTATCCCTTGCAATATAAAAAATTAGGACATGCTAATGTGCTGTCTTGGGAATTTTCTCATTGTCTAACAGACTTTGGTGAATATTTCTGCACTGCCAGGGTCCCTTTTGTGAAATGGCAATTTACCACTTCCTTTGTTGCAAAGGGTTTTCATGAGGAACTGCCTGGACAGTATGTTTGTACAAGTCTGTGTACCCAAAAGCTCTCAGTGAGGGTTTGTGTCTGTCCCTGTGAGGTGTTTGTAGTGCATGGTCAGTGTTTGGTGCTGCTCCCTCTGCCTTGTGATGCTTCTGTGCATAAAGGCCACTTGTGGAGCATTTCATCATCTTCCCTGGAAGCCAGGAAGCTTGCTGCCATGGTGCTAGGATTTTGTTGAGGCTGTCTGATTGTGAAAGTGGCTGTCAGATAGACAGGCTTTTTTTTGAGTTAGTGGTGCAGCCTCATGTCACTCAGAAGCTGCAGAGTCCTTTGGAGACAGCCAAGGGCCTTGTGTGAAGGTAAATTCTGCTGCACTGATTACAGGAGTTCCTGAGCATCCTTGTGTTCTGACAGAGTCACAATCTGTCTTCTCCTGCCCTTCTGCTGTGCTCATTTATTGTAACACAGATTCAGTTTAATTGCAAGGGAGAGCTAATGCTTAGGATGACTGTTGTGTCTGCTTCCCAAAAAAAGGCAAATAATCCAGCTGTCTCCTCTGCAGGAACATGCAAGTTGGCTTGTAAGCTCAGGCCCACGTAGTGTCCGCTTGCATTCCAGGAACTTGCAAGGAGAACTGTGCTTCCCTTTAATTCACTGTGGGCTGTCTTATCAAAGTATTTTTTATCACTTGGGGGTTTTATAGAATTACATGCTTGGTTCTTGCATTGTACATCCCTTAGTATTAGAAGTAGATATTTATGGGCTACTACAAAAGGGAAAAAAGCTCTTTTGGAGTTTGAGCCTGGTAATCTTGCAACAAAGCTGAAACTAAAAATCTACGTGAAACTTGAGTCCAGACAGATCTATGGTACCTAAAGCAGAAAGGTGTGGGGCAACCAGAAGTGTTCAAACTGGAACTAAGTACAGTGCCTACCTTCAAGTTCTCTGCCAAGTTTTGTGATTTAAAATTTTCAACATATTTTATTAGTATGTCTGTTTCTGTTCCAGTTGTGTAGGAAAGTTTCATAAGCAAGAAGAATGATAATACACGAAAGGTGGAGTGCTGTTAAACATCAGCGAGCAAATTAGAGTGAGTCAGTGTCCTCCACCCACCCTGTGTCTGTTTTGTAATGAGAATGTAGAATATTTCTAAATAAATTGGGTTGATCATTTGTTTTGAAGAGGTGGATAGCTAAAATTAAGCTGCTGAACTAAAAGTCAGGTTTAAAAAAAATCCAATTATATAGTAAATTCTAGATGCCCATTTTTGCAAATGGTGGTGGTCATCTCTGAAGATGGTTTTCAAATTCTATTTAAGTCAGTTAAGCCTGTTCTGTTGCTTTGAAAAATCGAGTAGATGTTTCTCCTCTTGAGTCAGAATTAATTTTAGAGCGTCAGGCAAGCAGTGAATCAAACCAAACCTCTGAATCTTCTAAGTGTGGTGTTTAGATGGCAAACCTGATATCTTCACTGGAGAGCTCAGTGCTGTGAAACCCAGCTATTAATAGACCTACGCCTAAGTACCTTCGAGGCTTTGCAGTTAGCACTGCCTTTGTTGAGCACATATTTTATCTATAATAACTTAATGATACAATTAAAACCTTATCAAATAAGACATATTATTTATGTTCTAGCATTTTATTTATTCAGAAATCAAGTAAAGAGTGAACTGGTGGTGAAAGGGAAAAGAACAGGGAAAAAACTGAGCCAATATGTTGTTTTTCAAACTCAGCCGTTGCCCTGCCCATATGGGCAGTGGAGACAGGGAGGAGCTGGGGAGCTGCTCAAAGCTCACTGGCAAAGCTGAGCTTTCCGTGTGGGAGAATATTGCTGGGTGTCAGAAAGATTAGCTACTGAGTTGCCAGTTAAAAAATAGGTTTTGTGCCTCCAGTGGAAACTAAACAAGGTTTTTTGACCTTGGGCGTTAAAAGTCTGTATTGGGATGAACCAAATCAAACAGATCAACCTTAATCATAGTTTTCAATTTCAGTAGGCATATGTCTGAGGAACCTGTTTTGCTGTTCTTTAATATAAGTGCTCTCTGATGTTAGCAACATCCCTCATCTTGAAATTCACTGTATTTGCACTTTTGTTACTGGGGAGCCTTTACTCTCTGGTCCCCATTTCCTGTGTGCTAAATTGAGCTCCTGTTTGTTGATAAAGTAAGGCAGCAGTTGTGACATATTCCAACAGAATTTGCTGCTCATTCCAGCAGAAGAATGAGACTGCTTTGCTAATGCTTCTGCACCACTGATTTAAGCTTCCTGTAAACAAATAACAGATTTATATACAAGTTAGTGAAAGCATTATGGCTCTGGGGCAAATGAAGTGAACGCAGAGCATCATTTAATGGAAATGTGTTCTCTATGATACAAAAAAAAAAGTAAATAGCAAGAGACTTTATTTTTCATTAACCCCAGTTTGCATGGGAGGTGCTTGGATTCAGGAAGCTATGATGCTTAGGCCTAGAAGTTTTAATTTTCTAAGTCTTCAGTAGTAATGGAAATATCCTACTTCCTTACTGGCCTCAGGATTTGGAGCTACAGGTGGATGGACTAAGAGCATTTTAATGTTACGTGTACAGATTTCTTTTGAGCTACTTTTGCCTGTACCTGCTTTTTTCCCCCAATTTCTTATGCATATGTAGCTGTACAAAATGAAAGCTCTTATTTCAGCATAGGAAAGTGCATTTCCAAAATGAGATGCTTGTTGATGTTATGATTATGAAAATTAGCTGAGGATATTTTTATCCTGGTTTAGGTATTCACAGATGTCTGGAATATCTTTTAGTGTTGTTGAAATAGGAGTCATAATGTGAAAGTAGGCAGGATTCTGTCTTGCTAACTCTGCAAATCCAGAATAGCCAAATCCCTATTTGTTAACTACAAATAAGCCATCATCCAAGAATCCTTTCTACAAAATTAAAATTTTCTTTGGCTAATGAAACTGAGAAGGGCTGAAGATTTTTTGCCAATACTTTGAAATTAAAAGTCTAATTGTTCATAGTACCACAAGTAGTCAGCCATGCAGCTCTGTGAGTTTGTTGATATGACAACATCAGTTTTTATTTTCTTCCAAGAGCTATAATACCTTTCTAAGACCCCATGGAAAGTTTTACAGATGTTGCTTGGGTGCTTTTGTTTTGGTAGTTTTGGCTTTGGGTTTGTTGTTCTTTTGTAAGTGGATGGCACTTTGGAAAATATGCCTGATTCTACACACTATGAGTCACTTTGCAGTTGGCTCTTTTGTTAGGGTGTGTATTCAGTGGTTTGAATGACAGGAATAAATTATGTGAAATGAAGGATACTCCCTTGCTGCTTAGTGGATGGTATTCAAAAGTGCTAGAGTAAAATGATTTGACTATATGTAAAAACTTTCTTAAGTTTCATCTGCGTTATCCTTGGTGCACAGAGCAGCCTGTGCTTTGCTCAGAGGGCACTCAAAACAAAACATTATTTGAAGAGATCTCTGAAGCATGGCTGTGTAGTTATTTAGATTTTTATATTAGCTTCTTTAGGGGATACCAGCATAACGTAGTTCATGTGGAAATGTTGTAGTTTGGTTGTGTTAAGAATTTGGCTCATAACTGTCATGTTCCAGAGAATGTGGAAATAGCTAAAAATAGAGAATCATAAAGAAGGTCACAGTCAGAAAAATACCCTGAGCTTCCTGTAGTAATGATAAGGGGTATCTGGCACTAGGAGCAATACTACTCCACTACTGAGAGCTCCATGTTTCTGGTAACAGATCTTTTATTTCAATGCTTGATAACACAGGCTGAACAGTGCAAAGGCTCCTAGATTGACTTGACATAATTTTAAGTCATTGCATTACTTTATTTTCACCTTTTACAGTATGATTTGAAACTGTCACCATGGACTTTTCACGTCTACACACGTACACCCCTCCCCAATGTCTGCCAGAGAACACTGGCTATACATATGCACTCAGGTGAGAACCCTTTTCTTCTTGTGGACAAACTGTCTGTTCTCTGAATGTTGCTAATCCTGGCGAGTTAAGCTTTCATGGTAAGTAGCTGACTTCCTTGAAGAAGTGGGCTTTTTCTAGTCTGTTTTGAAAACAAATATTGTGTCCTAATTGGAGGAAAGAAAATGTTGAACTGACAGGACAATGACTAAGAGAATGACTCAGTGTTTATTAGTTGCTATGAATAACTTGTGTCCGCCTAGTTACAACTGCTGTTGGATTTCTATAAATATGTCCTCAAAATTATTTGATGTTCTGTGGCTTGTAACTTCGGTGTGTGCTTTCTTTTGTGACTTGGGACCACTTTCACTTTAAAACACTGATTTTTGCACACTCATTGCCACTAGTGTGGGACTTGGCTGGAAGTAACATACTGATTACTTCTTTTAGCGAAGCTGCTTGTTGGGTGAATGTAAAATCTGTGTTCTAATGAACTTGCTTTTCCTTGTATCTTTTTCTAGTTATCTTCTAATGGTCTTGGTTTTTTCTTGTCTCTTTTTCTTAAATCACTTCAGTCTTCTAAAAGCTAACTGTAGTGTTTGGTAGTTTTTGTATTATGTTTTCAGAACTAGTGTTGTGATGCCTATTTTGAGTTTTTTAGTATTCATATAGCAGATTAAAACAACAACAATTTATTGAGCTTTTCCTGCTGTTGAGATATTATATACTTGCTTCAAAATGCGTCAGTGAACCTGAGGCATTGGTTTAGCTAACTTTAAGTTTAAAAAATGATTGTTTGTTAGGATGCAGTATGAGATTTGCTTTTCCATTCCCTCTTTATGTCATTATTATATATTGTTACTAAAGTCCAGTATAAAGATAGGAGAGTACTTGGCTACTGACCAATAAAACAGAAGTTAGCAAAACTGTAGCATTAAGAGATTACTGAGTTAATACTCTTCCTTTTGTGTGCTCTAAAACTGTACTTTTCCATTTTCTGTTAGGGATCATGTTTTGTTTGTTTTTTTTTTTTTTTTTTTAAGCTATAGCTTAATGTCAGTAGTGTTGCAAAATGTGATGTGTTTTATGTTGCATCAATTGAATCGCAATTTTTTCCTGAATTTTATTAAAAACCGTTGGTAAAATGTTGGTTAAATACAAGTGGCTTTTCCAATTTCAAGAAAATCATGCTGAGCAATGAAAGGTGATCTATGTGCCTTGTATTCAGCAGCAGTTTCATTTCTGTATTAGTGCATGGATTTAGTTACCTTCATGTTGCAAATGTGCCTTAGAGATTGGCTGAAATATTGTAACTCCTGACAGGTTAAACTCCTGTGCTATTCCTGTCCAAAATCCTCATCCAGTGAAGCAGTTGGCAAGTAAAAAGGAAGATGCAGAATGCTAAATCCTGTTGGACATCTGGAGAATATTTCATTATGACTTTGGTGGGATTTATTTAGGGGACAGCCAAGTGTTTGTCTTGTTACATGTGTGAAGACTGTTTTGCAAAACTGAAGTGGAAAGGGGGTTATATGTGCTGAAACTTTCCAGCTTGCCATTTTGTTATGTTAAATTATTAGGTGTATTTAGAAATGGATAGAGCTGGGTAAGATGAAGTTTAATAACTTTATTAATGAAGGCCAGTATAGTTAAACTAGGTTGAAATTAATTCATTGTAATTCTTCCTTATGTAGAAAAGAAGGATTGGCAAACTCTTTCTTTAAAATTGCGTGAAGCCTCAGATGTTAAAATAATGGGGGGAAAACTACTTGGTACACTGATGTGAGCCTGCTTCCAGGGCGTCAGCAAAGTAAACTACAATCTCTTGTGCAGGTTCTTGCTGTGCCTCTGATTGCTGTGTATGTGCAGAATGACATCTGTTATTGTAGCTCTTCCTGGTCTGGGTCAAACAATATTTGAAGACTGAGGAAAGGGAGAACTGCTAATCAGAAATATTTGCATGTTGAAATTCGCTTCTTACCCCTCACCTGTTTGTTTTGCTTATATTCTAACCTGTTTTATTCTGCCTTTGACAATTCAATCTTTACAGAGTCTTTTCTTTAAAGAAATTGGCTTGAGATGTAGCCCTGCAGAAAGCTGTACAGTGAAGTTTGATACCACAATGCTATTAATAGAGTTGGCTATGACTTATTAATAGAACTTATATTAATGCTCACTGGAATCACTGTGTTCATAGCTGTACTGCTTCTACTCCTCCAGCCTAAATCAGAAAAATATTTAACTGCTATACCTAAATGATCTTTATCCTCCTCCAAATGCAAGTCAAACTTGTGAATCTCACCCACCTGTCAAGATATGATTTACACCCCACTCTTACAACTAACCTTTCTTTTTAGTCACCGTCATCTTTTGAATTGTGTTGTCAGTTTGGGTGCCTTTAACACTTCTTCACAAATATGGGTTAAATCAATAAGAATTTGGGTTGATTTTCTTTTTCTGTGTCAGAGCATTCAGTTGGGGTGTAATTTTCTTCACAATAATTGAATAAAATCCTTTGAGGTTTTGCAGTATGTTCTGGGACTGACTGAAGAAATAACTAAACAATTCAAGGTAGTGTCCTTGGTCACTTAATGAAAGTAATGCCCCCTGGTTAGAAAGCCTGAGAATGTTTTTGTATTGATTATATGTCTGTCCATGTTAGAAGATGTTGTGGTTCTCTAGATGTATTGCATGTGCTTATTATACTGAATAGTCAAGAACATCATTGCCCGTTTCATTCTGAGGAGTATTTATAAATACATGACTCTTAAGGTCCTTCAGACAAGCTATAGGCATGCTAAAATTGGAAGACCTCATTCTCATTCCACTTACTTGAAAAATAGCCCACTGAAGTCTGGGACATTCTTATTCTGTAGATGCTCATGTTAAGGCAGTATCAAGAAGCTGGAAATGTAAGACTGGCCAGTAACCAGCTCTGCCAGCAGCCACGGAGCTGTTTGCTCTGGGGGAAGGAACCAGAGTCCTCACTGTTTGCAGAGGTTTTCCAGGAGTGTAGGTTAATTGCATCCCACCTTTAGGTGTTTCTTGGTTAGCAGTACATATTTTATAGGAGGATATCAATGTACAGGTTCGTTTTTGGCCCTTGAAAGGAAAGGCAGCGTTTTTTTTAAATTTACTGTAGTCTTTTCTGTAGAAGAAAAAAGGCTGCATTCCAAAGCATGGAAAGTGAGATGGCAAGTTGGGAGACTTCTAGGTACTGTCCTCCTGCCAGAGGACAGCTAATGTGAAGAGAATTATTACCCTGTGTGAGAGACAAGCCCCTTTTGTTAAAGAGGAAAAGATTCCGTGATGATTCGTTGGGTTTTTTTAAGATAGTGGAGTTCCAACTTCAAGTTATTTGTTCAACCCACATTGATATAAATGCTCATTGAGATACTTGGTAACAGCAAGTGTTCATAAACAGAAACAAATTGAGGCTGGTTGCAGCTGTCAGCTCATTCTGTGTACTTTGTGTTCTTGTGAATTGAGTATCTGTAAGAAACGTGGGGTGAAGATGAGGAAAAGCAAATGCATAGTGGCAAATGTAAATAGCAAAACTAGGCTCTGAAACAACTGTTTAGAGAGGGACTCAATAGAAAATTGTGACTCTGACCCTTTGAGAGTAACAGCAGGAAGAGCCACATTTAACCCATATTTTTGCTTCACATCTGTCAGAGTCATCTGTACTTAGCACTTTTGAAAACTGTAAAAATTAAACCCTATAGTCTACAATTGGTTAAGGACGTGGGAAAACATGTTATTTCTTCTCCCTCTTCCAGCCTAATGAAAGCAAGGATTAACAAGCCTATTGTATTTAGTAATATATTCTGGATTTGTTAAGTTGTTCTGGGGCTCCTGCCTTGCACAGGGTTGCACTGCACGTGCCAGTGTTATCAGGGCAGACCAGTGAGATCCAGCACACAGAACCAGAGCACTGCCATCAAATCTGTGCTCCTCTGGCCAATAGAAGCAGCTACTTTGGACAGACTGATCTGGTCTTATGGGCTGAATGCCCAGCTGAAGCTGTGAGATGTTTTCTGGCAGTGTGTTGTCTGGGTTAGATTTTTAGCCAAAAGAAATGCAGCTTACATGCTCTGACAGCCCCATCTTACGTACTTTACTTTGCATTGAGGAGCGATGAAGAAACTACCTTCAAAAACACCACCTTGTCAGAATTACATCATTACTGTAAGTGTAACTTCAAGGCCTTCTGGTGTTACCTTAATTGTATGCTAAAGCAATACAATACTTACCATATTGTTACTTTGTGATGTTCTGAGATCTTTAATGATTGTGTGAGAAAACTTTCCATTAAATCATTTTTACACAAATACATTTTATAATAGCTGTTTGTACATATTTTTTAAATGGAAAGCTTCCATTTCAAATACAGGTTGCACAGTAGAATCTACTCATTCAGATCTAATTTGCTTGTTTGTATTTGTCTGGGGAGAAGGAGCTGTTGTCATAAACAATTCTTTACTTATCTCTTCCTTTAAAAAACCAAATGAAACCCCCAGGAGTATTGAAGTGCTGTTACATCTCTGTATATCCCTGTGGCCCAAGAAGGGACAGAGTCCTTATGAAAGCTGGCCTAGAGCACTTAGCATTTGCATGCTGTGGGTCACAGGGCTGAGCAGTTCTAGGACCTGACCTGCTGTGCAATGCCCTGTGCCAGCAGCCTCTGCTCACTTACATAACTGAATGTTTCCTTTGGTCCTAAGTATGAGAATTTTGCTTTAGGCTAAACTTCTGCTTTGGTAAATAAATGTATTTCTTACAGACTCCTCAGCTTAATCTGTTTGTGTTTGACTTGTGTTGCTGCTTTGTCTTCACTGTAAGTTTTCATGGAGACTGAGAGAATCACATTGAAATGTGGAGTTCCTGGGGTAATGATGTGAGGGTTATCTATGTGTATACTTGCCTCTGGAGAAAAACAGATTTAAGTCTCTAAACATTTTTTGTTAGTTCTGAGTTAAATATTTCTAATGGTTTGCAGTAAATTAAGAAATGTTTTTAAACCACTTTTAAAAAAAAAAAAAATAGTAAGGGTAGTTAAACTGAAATAGCTGAAGTAGGGAAGCCTTTAAGTACCTTAAAAGGGAGGAAGTTCCTACTTGTTGAGAGATAGGAATTCAGGATAGTGTGGCATATGGATCTTTAGTTCTCAAAACAAGGATTTGGCAAACAGAAAATCGACAAAAACTTAAACTGAAAATTAATCTTTGCCTTGCAACTTGGAGTGTGTAATTTTTAATTTGCTGCTAGGCATGGTGAAGAAACTGTGTCATGAATGGTTTCCACTGTCAAATTGGTCCCAAAAGAATGAGTGCTTGCTCTGGCTTAACTTAACACATGGTTTCCATGGTGGTTGTTGCTTTTTGTGATTTGCTTTCAGTTGTATATGTATTGCTTAGCAGAAACTTGAATATCTATTCATTTATTGAATATCTATTCATTTATTAACTTGAATCTCTATATATAGAGATTATTTGAGTTGTTTGGTATATCTTGTGGGGATTTTACCATAACCCCAAATAAACTGCATTTAATGGAAACTTGGACTAGCTTGAAGAACATTTTTGTTACCAGGTTGAAAATTCTCCAAGTAATTTTGCTGTTCTTATTTTACTGCAGTTCGAGTTATTCTTCATCTGCTTTGGATTTTGAGACTGAGAACAAAATAGATCCAGTGTTTGATTCACCCAGAATGTCACGGCGTAGTTTACGGTTGGCTGCTGGAGGATACAGTAGATCAGATGATGGACAGAGCGATTCCCTTCATGACAGCTCTTATGCTGGAAACATGTCCTTCAGGGATCAGTCTAAGTAAGCATTTTTAGTCATCTTAAGTAAATCCTGAGTCTTACTGTTTGAACGCAACAACGCAAAAGGGTTACCTACAGGTCTTATATTTTGTTCTTGGTGTTTACTGCCATACTCTGAAATTTATGTTCAGTATGTGGTTTGCAATGACAATTTTTTACAAAGTATTTTGTCCAGTCATAGTCATTTTGTCAGTCATAGTCATCATTTTATCCATACTTGCTTGAAGGCGAGTACTTCCTTTTAAACCTTGTTTGCTCTATTTAGTCGCATCAGTGTTGAAATGAGTGTTTATTCATTTATTAATAGAAAGAGTAACAGAAATTTGTGTCTTTAGTGCTATATCTTACTTGCCTTTGTTTCCTAGGGTGGTAAAGCAACGCAGAAGTATGAACAAACAGTCTGGCAGTGGAAGACATGTGCCAAGGAAAAATCTGTCCAGCTCGTCTATTTTTAGTCAGAGCAGTTTCAATAGCCATGCCAGTGATACATCAATGATATCCACTATATTGGATGAGTCTCTGATTCGGGAACAGACAGAAGTTGATCATTTCTGGGGTAGGCAATAATCGCTATTGTTTGTATCAAACTCTGCAAACTATTTGGTTTGGTGTCTATAAATTTATGACCTTTACCCCACCTGTTGTCTGTGCTATCCCCAAACGTGTGTGCACTTGCACTTCTGCCATAGGGGTCTGCTTGCTAAGCTGCCCACTGGAAATTCATGGCCCAGTGTGTAAATTTGATTTACTGGCATGGTTAACGTCAAGACATTGCACCGTCAAGTTAATATGCCAGCAAACAAATGCTTTTGTGATGCAATGCCATAGTTATCTCCTATTATTGCTTTCTTCAAAATGTACGTTGAGTTCTGTATTTAAAGAATGGTAAACATGTACCTTTGTTTTTGAAAAGCCAGAGGAAAAGCATTTTCGTATTTGTTTATAGGCAGAAGTGTGTTTCTTCTTAACATACGTTAATATGAAAGTTTCGGATTAGTGGCGTTTCAGGATTTCCCAAAAGGGGTTTTGTGTGTGGCTAGCTGGTTTGGCTTTTTAACTATATAAAAATGTGTTTTCCTGGAACCTTTTTTCTGCAATGAAGAGAAAATACTAGAGCAGTCTACATAAAAGTATTGTCTATGTGAATTATTGTGTAGAACCAGATCAGCAATTTTTTATATCTCCCAATTCAGACTCTTTGTTTCCAGTCAGAATACTTGTGACCTTCCCAGAGCCCTAATGGGAAGAATTGTGTCAATCTTGGTAGAACCCATTCTAAATTTTAGATAACCTGGCACTTAAAACAGAATTCTAAATGCAGTAGTATCAAAGTAGTTAACAAGCAGTAGAAACATTGTAAGCCTATAATAAGCTGCTTTATCATCTGGTGGGAACTAAGTCAAGGTGCAGTTGGCATTCACGTTACTTTGTCTGCCCCTTCTGTGGTGGGATGATTTTCACAACTGTTACCCCACTACAATAAGGTCTGGATAGATGTTTCTGTGATGGGCTGCAAAATCTGTTAAAAGCTAACCATAAAGACACTTTCTTTGAAGTCTTAAAATTAGTGGGACTTTTAACTTAAACTTGTCAGGTACTGTAATTTAGCTCAGATCTTTCTTATGTTTGGGACCAATTTCTTTTTTGGTTTTTTTTTTTTTTTTTTTTTTTTTCATTTGCAGGCCTTGATGAAGAAGGTGACCCCAAAGGTAACTACACTTTGCTTTTCCTTCCATATCATTTCTGTGTGACAGGCACAGTGCTGGCAGTGCTGACATGGGTGTGCTGGGTGTTGTGCTCTGCTTCCAGGCAGTGACACCACGCTGCTGCAGGGGAACGGGGACATAGCAGCAGCAGAGCTGCAGCCCACACTGAATGGCTACACATGCAGTGACTGCAGCATGCTGTCAGAGAGGAAGGAGGTCCTCACTGCCTACTCAGCTTCCCACATGCCATCCTCCAGGATCTACACTAGGGACAGGAGCCAGAAACATGCATCTAGTAAGTTGCTTTCTCTTGTGTTTCATTTCTATCTAGTGTTATTTAAGCACCTGTCCTACCCTGATGAACTTGCCAGTAACTGAATTCTAGACATCAGCTTATATGAAATACCTTTTTCTGTTGAAATTTTATGTACTTGTCAGATTTTGATATAGGATAATCTACTGCTTTTCAGTGCTGCTATAGGAATCAAACAATTACAAAATTAAAATGCAATGGTATCTTATGTTATAAAACTATTTGTTTCATCAAACACAGTGCTGTACAATCAGCCAGCACTGATTGTAAGTCTCCTAATCTGACATCAGATCTGTGTGGTTCTGCCTATGAAATATTTGGTCATGCTTTTCAGATACAAATGAAAAGTGAAGAAAGTTTGTAATTTATCATTTAAATGATTTGAACTTTGAAGATTGAGCAAAAGCGTTACTTTGCAGTGCTTGTGCTATCGAAGGAATCTGAGAGGGCTTTCTATTTCCTGCTTCCTTTTTGTCTCCTCTTTTAACCTTTGCAGCTTTTTATAGTGTTTCTTAAAGCTAAACCTCAGCTACGTGAAAAACTGAACTCCAAATGGAAAAACTGATTCCAAATAATCACTCTAGTGACTGCATTCCAAAAGCTTGAAAAATTGAGTCTGTATCAAGGTTCTGCCTTTCCAAGACAGTCTTCATTCAGTGGATTGTTTTCCTCATTGTCTTGCCTGTGTCTGCCTGCCTCTTGCACCTGGAGTTTCTTGATTACTGGTAGTCCTCAGTTACCACAAAAAATTTGTTTCTTTAACGACCTTGAATTAGAAAGGAGCCAATTCTGGAATTCTGTAGGTTTGTTGAATTAACTTTGTTTTTAGTACAAGAAAAAGAAATTCGTGTGCTTGAGCTATATGATGTGACTTCAAAAACTTGAGTTAAGTATTTCTTTTTAGTTAGTGTGTAGCACAGGGTGGAATTCTTTTGACTTGAACAGTCAACTACTTAAAGTGGCACTGCATGAAAACTATTTCTGTACTCCTGTGTTTGTATACCCACGAGAGAATTTTCCTCATCTTTGTATATTCCTTTGAACTTTTAATCTAGAGGTTTGAGTCAAACTTTGGGGGGGTGTGGATAAGGAAAGGCATACAGAGTCATGGTAGGTTTTTGGGATGTGGTTGAGTCTAGGACAGTGGCAGTGGTGGATTTTGGCTTTGTTCCTGTGGCTCTGGAGAAGGGTGTGTCTCTAGACCACTGCAGCAACTTCCTCTGATGTAACAGCAGGGAAGATGGTGAACAGTCCTCACTCCTTTAAATCCATAATAACAGTGTAGTGTCTCTGTGACCCCAAAATCAGGATCAGCAGTTCACATCAGTGAGGAATCCTGAGTTCCATAAGCAAGGGATTCATTACTCTTTAGAGTTCTGCATTCTCACTAAGCAAAGCTGTTCTTGCTGAAGTTACACACTTCTCCCTGAAGTCATTATCAAGGGTATGAAGTGCTTACAAAAGCTCTGGTGCTATGTCTGATACACCCAGACTTTTCAAACCACACTTTCTGAAGTTTCATGCTCTTGGCTAAACAAAGGCTTTCCCTGCTTCATCCTCACTTTTACACAAGCTAAAGGTGACCGAGAACAGAAGTACGTATTTCTGTGAAAGAATAATTTGTATCCACACTGTTTTTTTCAATAGGAGGAACATATTTCTACATGAGTAAGATTCTACGATTGGTCAAAAATACTGCAGCATCTTTTGCATCACTATTAGTGCAACTATTTCAAATGGTTTTGCTGAAGCTGGGTTATGAATATAAAGGTACCTTTTCAGTTGTCTTCCTTGGTCTGCAAACAAAGTGTGTGTATTAGGTTTTTTTTCTTAGGGACTTCATCTTGGCACTGTGGTGTTCTTCTTAGTCTTTTGGCTGGCTCCTGTCTCTCTCAGTTTTTATTATTGCCTCACTTCTGCTACATTTTTCATACCTTTCCTCTGTTTTGAAAGTATCAAGGTTCCTTTGTATGAGATCCACATGTTGATTTTACTAGAAAGCGGTAGAGAGAAATTTTTTAATTGAGAAACTTATGTTGATTTTTTAAGAACTGTGGTGATAGTGTCAAAATCTAATTTTTCAATGTCTTTAGGTCTTACCACTCTTAAACGTGCTGTGCACTTAAAGCTTGTTTAGATCTGTCTTGCAAAACTCAAACTGCTCTCATCACTCTGCAATACTTTAGAGCACATCTTGTTTTCGCTGAAAACGTTCATTTCTTCTTTGGTGCTTTCTCTTCTGTAATACCTGCTCTACAAGTGAAGTTAAATTGCCATAGGCAGAAGGTAACTGATTTTTGCATGTGAGTAGAATTTTGCTCTCCTCCTCTCTGCTCAGAGCATTATAATTGCTAATGCTTTCTTCTCCTTGTTGTAACAAGTTTGTTAAAATCAACACACGTATGGAATGAATGGCTGACCCATTTGATGGAATGGTGGGAACAGGGCCTTATTTGATGAGGGTTGGTTGGATTGTTTGGTTTTGGTTTTTTACGAACTTTGCTGTCTGAAAAGAAGCAGGAGGACTTTTTTGAACTTACAGGGCCCCCTGATACTTAAAGAAAGAACAAGATTACACAGAGTAGGCTTCTTGCACAATCATTTTTCAGGTTTCCTTTGAGTAATCTGACTTTTAATAGTGAACCAAGCCAGTTTAGCTAAAATCTGTGTATATGAAGGGCTTTGAACTTGAGAATTGGGATCCATGTGTGCTTTTTGGATTGTTGCAGCTCACTCAGACTACTGTGGAAGCATGAATGTAAAGGAGTTCTACAGAGAAGATCGTCATCTTGGTGTGAATGAGGAATCAATATGTAAGTATAGTGATTGATGTAGTCTCAGTCCTGGGCTCTACACCATGTTGTTGCTGTAATAGTGGTATCAGACAGCCCCTGACACTGTGGAAGCTACAAAGTAAATACTTGGTTTGCAACTTAAATGTGGGGGGGATGGTTATCCCCTGGTGTACCTGTAGTATTTTCCCCAGGAAGTTTCCTTCCCCTGAAGTTTGCTTAGCAGTGTTTGGGTTGATAACTGATGATGTGAGAGAGACTTGTTCAGGTTATCTTGTAACAGATCTTGACTTGATCCTGGCTTTGTCCCATTAATCAACTGTTACCACAACCAACAGGTGATGACTGTAAAGGGAAGAAACATCTTGAAATACACACCACAGACCACATGCAGTCCTCATGGGCTGAAAGGGTAGCAAGGACCATTTGGCACACCTTTTCTTCTGCAGGTTGACTTGGACATTTTTGTTTGCTTTTATTTTGCATCGCAATCTCACAATGTTAATCATACATGTTTTGTGTTTGGGTTTTTTTTTTCTTCCTTTATCTATCAAAGTAGGGTAAAAATGTAAAGTACCTAGCCAACTAACTTCTTTAACACCTCTTCTGTCTGAATTCTTGCTCTGATTTTGGCTTTTGTACAATCTTTTGTACAATCAGGCTGCTTACGTATTAGTGAAAACAGGGTGTAGGGTAATGTGCACCTCCTATGTTAGAAGGAACCAGTCAGAATGCTAATTTATTGCACTTTGGGGAGGTCTGTATGCTTGCTAGGTTGAAAAGATGACTTTAAATGAAATCAAGGTATGAAATATTGGTATGCAGATTATTTGAATAAAGGGGTTTTAACATTTTATTTTTGTTCTAGTGATAGTCAATTTTTACAGGATTCTTATATAGGGGTAGAATCTACCCTGTGGGATGAGCGTTCCCTAGCTTGAATGACAGAGGCATCAAGGATCTGTTGAGTGCTCTTTATTCAGCAAAGGAAAATGATTTGAGACACTTCAGTCACCTAAATGATTTGCAAAACATTGGGTTGGTATACCTATGATCCCTCAGATTAACCCAGACGTATCTGCTAATCTAAAAATGTAGGATTATTTTCTAAACATACACAATGTAGTTTGTTCTGTAGAAAGATTGGTCCTAGTCTTGGTCATAGTAATTGTTGGCCTCAGCAGGCTTTAAGTTACAGCATTTTATTACAGTGCATTTGGGAGGGGTGTTGGTGGTGGTAGTTTTGTTCTCTTTAAGAGATACAGAACTGTCCTACTGAACATCCTTGGGAACACTCATCTTAATGAAAATTTGCTGCTTGTAACTTTTAGCTGGGAATACTTTCTATTATTTATTAATATTTCTTAGACAACGCTGGAATTTTAAATTTTTAATTGTTCTCGCTTCTGCACAGTAACCCAGATAATGAACTTGATGTATAATTTTGAACAAGTAAGATGTTTTTAAAGTAATGATGTGCTTAAAGCTTGTTTTTATGGTAGTACTCTTGCTATTCTCTGCTACACTTTGCATGGCATTGTTAGATAAACATGTTAGAAAATGTAAACTTTGATTTTGGAACAGTTATATTCTAGCTGTACAGGTGATGTTCAGTCTATCTCTGTCCATGAGAATTCAGTTTCTAAACTCTCTTTGTTTTACTTGACTTCATATTTATTAGTGGCTTGCTTTGCTTTAAAGTAGTGAAGAACCAAGTTTGAGATTACTGAAAGGTATGGTTTAAAATTCTGCAGAACATATAATGGGCAGGGGACAGAGTCTGTTTTACTGCATGTACTGAAGAGAACCTTCCGCTCCTTTGTGTCTGTTACCACATGGAGTTAATTTGTTATAATCCAGGTTACTTTATGCTTCACGTGTTGCGAACAGTGGGAGCTACCGGATGGCTTGTGTCTCAGAAGGTGTTGTCTCTACTTTGGCTGGCCATTCTTTCTCCAGGTTACTATTCTAATCTCTGTGTGTGTGTGCATTGCTGTTCCTTTCGTCCTTTTGGCAAGCAAGGGGACTACAGGGGCTTACACTAATTCAGCTGTGGCTTGTCCTGTAGCTTTTGTGTCTTGAAATGCATGTGCTTCTTTATGGACCAAAGTCTGCTTAATGAGAGGGTGTGTTTCTGTTCACAGGCATTACAGGAAACTAACTAGACTCTCTCATGAGGGAATGAGTGTGTGAATAGCACTGAATGGGGTGTGTTTGGTTTGGCAGTCACTTCCTATATTAGTATCCTCTTACCAAAAACTGCTGCTGCTAATCTGCGCATTTCCTGGAGTGTACTGATGTCTCCAGTGTAAGATAACTTGTGTTCAGACATTAATACAGAATGTCCAGCGAGGTAGCATTGTTATAACAAATGAGAATTCATCTCCTTGCATGGCTGTTGACCTTGTTGAGTAGCTGATATTACAATGCTGTCGTATTTGTGATATCTAGATGTCAATAAGCTACATGCATTTCCTTATTCATGCGTTTCTCCACTCTGCAAAGCATTGTTGGCCACAGCTTCGTGTTCCTCTGCTTGGTTTCTTTGAACATGTGCTGCAGTAATTACATTTCACACTCCCACCTTTTGTCTTCTAGGGAGGGCAGCTTCTGGCATGTTCAGGTTGCTTAGAACTGGGTGGTATCAACTTGTTACTCTGATGTCTTTGCTCAAGGTGTTTCTTTTAAGAAGGTGTGTATCCTTTGAAGTAATTGTTTTCTGAGCAAGTTATTTACCCAGTTATAATGTAAAACAATTAATTATGATAAATATGTTCTTTCTTGTAAACTTTCCTCTCTCTCTCTAGATGCCTTCCAAAGAACTACAGGTGGTTACTGTTTCTTATCCCACTCCTGTTACTTCTAGGTATGTCAGTTATTCACTTACAATACAAACCAGCGTGTGTACTACAGCTGCTCAAAAATAGCATTTTGAGTTGATTTATGAAGAAGATGCAGAACTGAAAAAAGCAAGGGTTTTTTGTGAACAGGGCAGTATTTCAAGCTTCCAGGGTACTGAAAAGTCAGCAAGCTTTCCTCTTGTCATGAAAGCAATATCCTATATAATTGCATACAGCTCTTTATAATGAGTGGCTGAGCAAGTAACTGCACTGAAGTCCTTTTTTCTTTACCTCCTTTGATAGGAGTAGCAATGAAAGAGTGGGCTGGGTACTGATTGCTTTGTCAGTCTTCATAGAAGTGTGGTAAAGTTTTTACCAACTCATCAGAAGTCTTTCCTTTGCTCTAGAGCATGTTTTAGTTGCTTAAGATACTGCTGACTTTAGAGTGGCTAGTAGACAGTGTACCAGGCCAGCTGACAACTTTGAAATGAAACAAATTGAAATATTTATCAGAGGTGCTGGGCCGTTGCTGAAGTTTCATGTCTTTGTGAGTCTTAAAAACTTGAAGCTATTTTGTGGAGAAAATGAAGATGAAGCTTCTTGGAAACTTAGAGTAGGGATTCAAAGTCCCCACTATAAGGTTGAACAAGGAAAGAATTTGCCTTGTGTAAAAAATGCTGCCGCTTCCCACTAAGATATTGCAAAAATAAGTGAAATCTTTTGAAATGCTATTTCATTTCCATGGAAGCCCAACTTTCCTCCAACTTTTATTATCTCTTATGCAATATGATATGTAGTAAGTGTGTAATGCAACATTTTTTCCATGGAGGTAAAAAACAGTATTTACATCTGCCTTTAGAAAACATGGCCTGTCTTAATCAGCAAATGTGACCAAGGGAAGCAGTAGTATGAGTTTAGGTTTGTACCATGATATATATAAGTGCAAGTTGCCTGCCTCCCAACTGTGCAAGTGAGACTGATGGATGGTCCCTAATATTCTTGAGTGCTTGATTTGAAAATTTTTAAGCTGACTTGTGATTTTTGTTTGGACTGGAGCAGTGTCCATTGTGTGGCACCTGCCTTGCAAACTGAAGTTAGCTGGGTCCTTAAAAAGACCATTTGTAGATATGAAGAGTCAGAAGGGAGAATTCTCTTAAACAAATGTTGCTTTTTGTTTCTGTTCTAGGTTTGTGGTTCTGGGGGCTTAATGGCTTCATTTCATTATTACCTCCATTGAACTGGACAAGATTTGACAGAATACAGAGAACAGATGATTCTGTTCATGTTTCCGAACTACAAGATGATTCTTATCATTCTGTGCAACCTCCAAAGGTAAGGGAAGACAGTCTAGGGAAGAACTGATGTGTATTTTAAGACCTCCTAACTCCCATGTCTTCAATATTTTGTAATAACTACTTGTGGCACAAGTTGATTTTATATATTAAAGCACAGTCTTTATACTTTAGGATACCACAAATATTTTTGACTTTGGTCGCATAAGTGAGCTGGAAAAGCAAATGGCCTTCATGTCTGACAGATGCCATGACCGAAACAAAGAATATAACAAAGTGATGAGCCTACTCCAGAATCTTCAGGATCAGGTTGCCACAATGAGTGACAGAAGTGAAACATTGAATTTAATAAAAAATGCGATGAGTCAGTATCTTAAAGATATGAAATTGGAGGAAAAGGTAAGACAGTTATTGATGTTTCCTGATACTGATTAAGTGTTCTGTTTTACTAATGCATGTTGTGAGCAATTTGACTGGAGGATTCTTTTTCTGCTCTAGAAATAACCAGTAGGTAGTAAGGGCCAGGGAGAAGTTGGGGGCATTTGTTCCTCCTTTGTTATTGCTGACAAAGAATTAATTCCAGACAGGTGGCCTAAAGTTGATTCCTGTATTGCTGAAAAGCTGCTGGATTTATTCTGTTTCCATACAGATAAAGAAAACTATAGGAAGGACTAGTGACAAAGCAATGATTTTGTGGTAAACTTCCCTGTATTTAACCCCTACTATAGCTAAATCAGACTAATGTATTTATTACTGATTATGTAATTTCTCACACTGCCTGCAGGATAAATCACTTAAATATTCACAGAATGGAATGAAAATTACACTTTGCAGAAAATATCAATTATGGTATTTGTACTCTGAAAGAAAATACACTCCCTTTTTCTTTTCTTTTTTTTAAGACTGATTTCCTGGCTTTACATAAAGAACACGAGTTGCGCATCCAGGCGCTGGAAGACCTTCTTAGAAAACTCTCAGCTGAATCCAAGGTATTGACAGTGAGCTTTGCTGACTCATTTTAATTGTGACCTGTTGATAAAACATACTGAGTCTTTTTATTTGCTGTCCCAAACAGCAGTTTCCTTTACTCTGGCTATTACAATTCCCTAAGTCTCAAAACTCGTTTGTGTTTTTGTTCCTCCTTGGTCAGGGTTTCATTCCAAAGTTTAAAAATTTTTCCATTGGCCATTGAGGCAGGTTCTGTTTGGAGTGAAACCTTGTTATACAGAGGCACAAACGTAATTGTGAGCACAGTCCCATACGGAGGTGCTAAAATTTATTTTCATATAATGTTCTTTATCCTCTTTCTGTCACTTGAGTTTCTTTGTATATATTAAAACCTGACTTTTGTATTTTTTAGGACATCCAGAAGGAGTTCGACCTAGCCAAATCAAAATCAGTGAGGTATAAGCACTTTTCAAATATATATTTTGCTTTCTCACTCCTGATGCCAGCTGGCAGTGATCCTTATCTTGTGTCAGTTAACTGCCCCTGAGAGGTTCTGTTGTCAGCAAGAGCACTTCTATCTTGTACTGGATTTTAACTGTCATGCTGAACATCAGCATCCTCCAGTTCAGGGCAACCATACAACTGCACTTCCATTAGAGAAAACAATTTATATGGTGGAGAATGATAAATGCATTAGAATTTTCCTTCAGATCACTTAGTAAAATGTACAGTAACTGCTTTTGATGGGCTTGAATTCTTGAATTGTATCAATTCTAATTTTTGTCTCTTGTTTTTTGGCTTATTTGCTGAATTGGCATTTTAATTAGAATTAAATGTAAGATGGCTTTAGAATGATGGTAGAGACTTTTTTCCATAGCATTCACTGGACACTGATCTATATTGATTATATATGGCTTGCTATTTGTAACTCAGCACTGCCTCTGAAGTTGCTCTGGTTTGAGTGAGGTAGCATGAGACTCACTCTAACCAATGGCAAACTCACACAAAGTTGGACTGCTTAAATCCCCCAAATCTGTATATGTTTGAGTTATTAACTTGTCAGCCTGGTGATAATCTGAAGTCATCGCTTCTGAATGTCAATCACTGCTGGATTTTTCCATTACTTCAAAATACTTTGCTTTGAATATATTAATTCTAAGTATGCCTTAAGTAACAATGTTACAACTGCGAGTTCACTGAATGTATTGTGAACAATTGAACTAGGAGAGCAATTTTTATTAGACTAAGTATATTCTCACAGCTTTGGAATTAGATGGAATGATTTCAGCTACTCTCTCCTAATGACTGACTCCTTGTTTTTGTCAGAGATGATGATCAATACAGTCTACTTATGTCCAAAATTAAAAAGCTAGAACTGGAGCTGGCTTATATGAAATCGGAGCTGTTATCTGGGGAAAGTGTGAAGACAAGTTGTGAGAAAATGGATGTCATTCATGAAAAAGTAGGTTCTGTAACTTCTCTAACTGTCCAGTAAAATTTGATATTACCTGGTTTTGTTCACTAACTTTCTTGAAATGCACTGCAGTCGGTAACACCGACCGTGTTAGTGGTAGTATTAGTCTTAAAGAATGACAGTGTTGTTTGTAGGGTTACTGTGAATTTTTCCATTTCCATAACATCTTACTGGAGAGGAGTTTATTGCTTGTTTTCCACAATGGCAGGGGTTTGCTTCTAAGTTATGATGTAGTAGCAGTTCTCTGTGCAGTACTTTGTTGATGTATTTTGCTAACCCATGGAAATATGGAAAAGAAACTCAAGTAAAAGCAAGTTAGGTTTGTTATCTGAGAGTTACTTCTAAAAGGTCTTGACTAAGTTCTTTTTAAGCCTTTTAAAAGGTCTGACTGAAATGTAGTCAACAAGATACAACAATATGGATATGGAATTATCAACTTTTACATAAATAATGACTTGTGATAATGGTCTTGTTGTATATTTTTTTATATATATTTATAAAAGCTAATAATTATAATTGTTAATGGCTTCTACTAGGTAGATGCCCAGGTCAAAGAGTCTGTCAAGCTAATGCTTTTTGGTGATCAACAAGAAGACTTTCCTGAGTCACTGCTCCAGTGGCTTACCTCCAATTTTGTGAGCAAAAGTGATCTACAGACTTTGCTGCGGGATCTTGAGTTGCAGATCCTCAAGAATATTACTCTCCATATGTCTGTAACAAACCAAAAAGTGACATCTGAAGTAGTTACAAATGCTGTGACTAATGCAGGGATTTCTGGAATCACAGAAGCGGTGAGTGAGTTTTAAAGTCTCAAAAGTTCCAACTAAAACTGGGAAGAGATTTTTATGGGCATTTGTGGAGCATGACTGTCAACATAAATGTTGAAGACTTTAGGAGATGCCAGGAACATCAGTTGAGATGAGTAGAACTGCAGAAAATGCTTTATTGAGTGTTCTTGCAGCATTGATTGTTGCCTGTTGTGAACATTTGCATTTTTTCAAAGTGTGCTATCTTGAAAATTGAATTCCCAAGAAAGAATTGTACCAAAGAAATTCAGCTCAGGGTCTTGAGAAGAAGGAATGCAGATTTAAAAAAAAACAAACCAGTAGTCAATATGCAGTATGAGCTTGTTTTTTAAGACAGACAACCATGCATTAAAAGTGTCCTCTGTCTTGACAGAGGCTTTTAAAGACTTGCGATGAAGTGCAGCATCTCAAAAAGATGCTTGCAACGTCACAGATAGGTAAATATCAATTATTTTATCACTTGATCTTATTAAAATATTTTTCCTTCCATTCTCTTGTATGGGTACACCTGTAGCAAGCACAGATTATTGTAAATAATGCACTGAAACTCTACTCTCAAGACAAGACTGGGATGGTGGATTTCGCCTTGGAATCTGGAGGTAAATAGTAGAGGAAACACCATTTTTACTATTCATGCTTTTAGTAGTATTTACTATAAGTGTTAAAATGAAGAGTAAAGGTTAGTAAAGCATTTTTGTGTGTTGCCTGATCATCAGATCAGTCCAATCTGTGGTGGTGTTTGCAGGCCTGTACATCAGCCTAGGTGTGCATGGACAGGAATAGAATAGTTCTCAAGATGTCTGGATAAGAAAGAATTGAAAAACCTTTAGCCTGCTCTTAAGATAACATTGTTTGTGATAAAAGGATTGTATCACCAGAAAATTATTAGATATTAACAATACCTTCAATCTGGTATTCATTAAGCTTTATATAAATCTCTGCCTTAATTACTCATTCCTTCTTGAATACTTTTATTTCTGCTAACCTGATCTATCTTTTTTGAGGTGGCAGCATTCTGAGTACTCGCTGTTCTGAAACCTATGAGACCAAGACAGCATTAATTAGCCTCTTTGGAATTCCTCTGTGGTACTTCTCTCAGTCTCCCAGAGTGGTGATTCAGGTAATTAAGGGCCAAGTAAACAAATGCAGTAATGATATTTTGTGTTGAGTGGTTTGGATTGCTCTTTGGGTTCTGGGTGTATCTCTGTAATGTATTGGGGGCACTCGGAGCTATGTTCCTGAGAGTGGGAATCTTCTGTCCAGTTTCTGGACACAGCATAAGTCCTACTCTAGCAAAATTGAGACTCAGGGGAAACTTGGGTGGTGCATTGGACTGGTGCAAAGTATGAGGGCTGACAGGGTTCCTGTTGAGAACTAACCTCAAAGTAGGTCTTCAAAACACCACTGGGAGCTCAGGTGGGTGTGGTGTCTTCCTCAAGAGTTCCACCAAGGAGATTATTTCTGTCTAAGACTGTCCCTAAGAACTCAGAATTCATTACTGCTCTTTATTACAATAAAACTAAATCAGAAAACACTTGTAGCATTGTTTTTGTTGTTGTGTCCCAACTTGTTCTCTCCACCTTCCTTCTGTGCAGCCGGACATGTATCCAGGAAACTGCTGGGCTTTCAAAGGATCACAGGGCTATCTTGTGGTGAGACTTTCCATGAAGATCTATCCAACTGCCTTTACATTGGAACACATACCAAAAACTCTCTCACCGACAGGAAATATCACCAGTGCTCCTAGGAACTTTTCAGTATATGTAAGTCTGTCTCTGAATTTAAGTTGATGTTTGTACACAGAATATTTGTGCTCCATACCTTGGAAAATAGTAAATTGAGGGAGAACAGCTAAGATGATCATTAACTGTTTCACTCATGGCTCTTAAAAATTGCTTTTATTTATGAGCTTTGAGATTATGAATAAGAGGTGTTGCAACTAATTTTGGGTGAGTTATTTCTTTACTCTTGCTCTATGCAGTAGTAAACACTTCTGGAGGGGGATAATGTTTTTTTTTTTATTTTATCTAGTTCTTTCATACACTTTATGTATGTTTCATCCTCCCTCCTGTTCTTCCTCTCCACGCCCACTATCCCTCCCATTTTGTCCCTGCACCTTATCTGTGATGTGCCTTAAATAATTTTTTAAAATTCATTTTACCCAGCACCACAGTTGTGTAGGCAGGATTTCGGAACAGAACAGACCACACGGTATATCAGGGAGCTGAGATCTTTTTGTCAGGCTTTTCTAAATGCTTAAACAGTCACCTGCAAGCATCTGAATCTTGACTTCAACCTTGATGTTCTCTCATTGTTTGTCCTGAGAAATTTATATTGTACACCACTGTGATACAGGTTTAGTCATGGAAATTAAAGGGTTTGACCATGAAAACATGTAAACAGCACAACTATTTACAGGGCAGGAAACTGGAATACAGAGCTGTGCTTGAACTTTAAATTAGATGGGAAGCATTCTGATCCTGGTTTGATAGACCTTCAGGTTCTGTCTCTTGATGCTCTGTGTGGCATGCTTCTAGTTTGGGTTTGATTGGAAATTTGATGAAACCAAAAATCTTTATCCTGTTGTTACAGGGTCTGGATGATGAATATCAAGAAGAAGGCAAGCTTCTAGGAGAGTATGTCTATGATCAGGATGGAGAACCACTGCAGATGTTTCCAGTGATGGTAAATCTGGATTCTAAGATTTAAAGTGTCAGAAGAAAGTTACTTTTATTTTCTACACTTGTGTGCTATGAGCAGTGAAGGGAAAAGGCCTTTTTCTCATCTGGGCCCTGTAGAAGCTGAGGTAGGAAGTGTCTACCTCTGCCTCAAAACCTTTAGCCTAAATCAATGAGAGGTGAGGAAGGCTTGTTGCTATGTGGACACAAATGGTAGAGAGTCGCTAAACATAAGAGTCTGTTCTGTGCTGCTTCAGACTCACAAATAATTGTAAGGCAAGAAAGGTCCTGTTCAAAGGAACAGAAAATTCCCAAGGCATAACTTAGGTTCCTGCAAGAACCAAGTCAGTAACTATGAAAGCTTCAGTTGCAGCTGTTTATGCCAGAACCCTGACACTGGTTTGTGTTTGCTTTGTCCTTCTCTAGGAGAAAAACGAAGATGCATTCCAAATAGTGGAGCTGAGGATTTTCTCTAACTGGGGCCATGCAGAGTACACCTGCCTTTATCGGTTCAGAGTACACGGGAAACCTGCCGAGTAATCCACACTACAGCTGGGGGTGGCTGCTTTGTACATTTTGTTTCTAATCTGTATATACTGGGAAGCCTACAACACTGGAATCTGTAAAGGCCGAGGATGCAAGATGCACGCTGCAGAACTGTTGATCCTCTGATAAAGGCAGAAGACTGTCAGCAGAAATGTATAAACCCCAATTTTTATTTGCTCTAAGACTCAGCTTGTAATTGCCAGTTCGCTTCATATTTCTGTGTCCATGCTGAGAGAAATAATGCATGCAAACAGCTCTGGTTCATAAAGCCCAGTTGGCAAACAGGTGACACATATTTTATTACAAATGAATGTATAGGGTTTTTTTTAAAGAATAAACCACACTTTCTGCAACTAGGAATCTGTTCTTTTTTAATCCAGGATTTAACTGCATACTTTTGCTAGCTTGGCACCATAAGCCAAAAACTGTGGTACATTTTGAACACTGACTGTGGCTAAAGGTGTCCTTCAGTTGACAGTTGGTTTTGACCTTTTTGGTGGATCCAAAAGGGCTTCTTTGCTACATGTTGAATATAATAAATACTACTGTCAGGGAAAGCTAACACAACCAAAACCAGTTTAAACACCAGCGACTGAGAATGCTTTACTGTCATTTGTGGCCGCGAATTGCTCTAAAAGTCAGGGATAACTTTAACTGAAGTTATTTTAAGGGTTTTTACCATGGCAACTTGGCCAGTTTGTTCTTTTTTTAGTGTCAATCCCAAATCGACCTTGATGTACTGACTGAACAAGCTCAGAGCTGATAAGCCTGCTGAACTGCTCAGTGAACACTGCTGTACAGCAGTTGTACTACCTTAGTTTGTCCAAAGTGATTTCTTTGGGACTACATTTCCTTTGACTGGTTGATTGTTATACTCTATAAATGTACTGTGAGAATTTGGTGTGTGGAATACAAGCCTGCAGTAATTCTCGCTGCGTCACATTTGCAAGAGGGACTCGAGCTCAGCGCTGCTGTGTGCAAACATGGGCATTCCTGATCCTCCCCACAAGCCTTAGTCGGGTACCAGATGAGTAGAGTTGCTCTTGGAAACAACATTTCCATATAGAACGAGATGAAACTGCTTATTGCCCCCGTTAGCCTTGCTGCTTAGAAGATCCTTTCCGGAAAAGATTCCTGAAATCCACTTGTATGCAGAATTTTTATCTTGCTGTTCTAGTGCATTTTGTAGTTACACAGAACTGTTACCACATGGACCTGCTGACTGGTTTTCTGAGTTATGTATGTTGCACAACAGTCCTCGAATGTTTGAAATACAAAAAATCTCCAGGTGAAGAACTGTTTTTCACTCAACCTAGAGACAAGAACCTATGGCCTACGCAGAGGAGTAGACAACACATGTACAGGTGTTTTCATATTATAGGTTACATATTTAAAATTAGAATTATCCTGTATAAATTGAAGCTAGGTAGCTGAGGGGAATATTTTGAATAACACTAACTTATTTTTAAAAAAGCAAGGATAGGACTTTGTGCAATGTATTTTTGTAAATGCTTTTCAAAATGTCTGTTACTCTTTGCTGCCTCCAAACTGATAAGATGCTATTGAGATGTTTAAATAAAGAGTTTTAATTTTTGAAAGTGCATGTAATACTTGAAACAAGAAATAAAGTCTCTTTTCTGTATTTTTTTTTTTATCAGCTCCTTAAATAAGCGAGGAAAGATTGTGAGCTAGGGTGGGAGTGGGGGATATCACTCAGGTTTTTACAAGGGGCAGGGTCACAGAGCTTTAAGGGGCAGGTCCAGGAGCAGCGTGTGGCTGGTAGGTAAACATGAGAGATGGAGATTTGGAAGAAAAGCACCCCTGGCTCAGCGCTGGATGACGTTCAGCTGTGTGAAGGGTGGGGGTGGTTGGATTAACTCCTGCTCCTCAGCCTTGGCCTGCGTCCATGAGCCAGAGCAGTCCTCAGCCAAATGTGAGTGCCTGCGCTCCACCAGCCCTTCCTTGCTCCTCGCAGCAGTTTCCTGCGCTGCTGTGCGCTGCAGGCCCGGCCGTGTCCCGGCTCCGGTCCCGCCGGTTCCTCTCTCGCCCCTTTCAGTCCCCGCGCCGCCGTTACCGCTCGGGGCGCCGCGCGCAGCCGCGCGGGCTGAGCCTCGCGGGCCGCCGTCCGAACGGGCGGAAGCCGGGCAGCGGGGCGCCGGGGCTGCGTGCGCATGCGCCCGGCCCCCACCTCCCCTCCCCGTCCTCCGCGCTGATGGCGGCGGCGATCATGGCGGCGGAGCAGGAAGCCGCGAAAGGCGGCGGCGGCAGGAACCGCGGCGGCGTGCAGCGCGTGGAGGGCAAGCTGCGCGCCAGCGTCGAGAAGGGCGACTACTACGAGGCGCACCAGATGTACCGGACGCTGTTCTTCAGGTAGGGCCGCGCCGGGCCCGCCGCGCCGCCCCTCCCCCGCCCGGCCTTCCAGAGCCTTCCCACGCACTCTCCCCCGCTGCCGCCCGCCGCGCCCACGGCCGCTCCCCATTGGCCGCCGCGGCTGTCCATCACCGCACCCCGCATCCTGATTGGTCCACGGGGGGGCGGGGTGGGGCGGGCACGAGGCGCCGGCCCAAGCGGGGCCCGGGCCGGGCCGGACAGCGGCGGTGGCGGCGGCCCCAGGCTCAGCCCGGCCCGGCCCGGCCGCCTCACCTCACCTCCCTGGGCCCCACCGCCTCAGCCAGTGGCTCGGGGCGGCGGGGGAGCCACTGCTTGCCGGCCTTTGGAGGCCAGCCCCGGCCCCGGCCTGGCCCGTGCCCCGCCGTCCCGAGCACTGACCGGTGACGCGCGGGGGGGTTGGGGTTTGTGTCACTCTGCCCAAAGGTCACGGGCAGAGCGGAGTGTCGGCCTCCGTTCCCCAACGCCTCTCGGTGGCCCCACGGTCCGGGGAGGCCGAGGGAGGGCCCCTGGCCAGCAGGACGGGCTCGGGGTGTCTCCCCGGGCGGCCCCTGGCGCTCGGGTCGGGGCTCGCCCCGTGTCCCGGGGCCATCCTGGAGCTGAGCCCTGCACAGCCGGGGCTCTGCCGGCTCAGTGTAAATGTCAGGTGGCTGCGCAGTGGCGATTCCGAGGTTTGAAGGTTGATTGTTGCTCATCCGGGACATGGGGCTACTTTGTTGCCCGGCATGGCCACCCTGGTGCCGAGGTCCGGAAGGGGCAGCGCGCAGGGTGGCCAGAATCGCCTGCACGGAGGAGCTTTTTGGCATAAATTACACTTGGTGTAGTATTTGTGTACGTGACAGTGACTAAGTAGAGCAGGCCTGGGCGTTTATTCAGAAATGTTACTACTGCCTCTTTTGTCATAAGGAAATTGGTTTTATTGCAAAGCATTTTTAGGCTTCATTTTTCACATGCACTGCAACTTGCAGGGGTCACTCTTTCTTCTTAAAAAATTTTATCGTGTAGGCCCTTGCTTGCAGGAGCACAGAAGAAGGTGTTTGTTCTAGGGGCTTCCTCAGTTGGTCCCAGCTTTGTTTACTTGTGGTTCTGCTGGGAGAGAACAGGATGGAAATTTGGCTTCACAGAATCAGTTAGGTTGGAAAAGACCTCTGATGTCATCAGGTCCAACTTTTAGCTTTCATCACCTGTCAACGGGACAGTGGCACTAAGCTGTACATCTGGTTGTTTCTTGAACCCTTCCAGGGAATGTGACTCCACCACCTCCCTGGGCTGCTGGCCCAATTCCAGTGCTTGACCATCCCCTCTGTGAAGAATTTTCTCCCAATGTCAGACCTGACCCGCTAAAGCTGTTCTCTATCATCACTGGGTGCTTGGGAGAGGAGCACCTGGCTCCAACCTCTTTCAGATGTTGTGGAGAGAAGGGTCCCCCTGAGCCTCCTTTTGTCCAAACCGAGTCCCCCCCAGCTCTCTCAGCTGCTCCTCATCAGACTCATGCTCTGAACCCTTCACCAGCCCCATTGCCCTTCTCTGGACGTGTTCCAGCCTCTCAGTGTCGTTCTTGAAGTGAGAGGTCCCAAACTGGACACCACTCTCCCTGTCCTGTGCCTTGTGTCTCCTATCCTCAGACCTCATCTGTGTTATGATGAGAACATACCTATGAGTAAGCACAGAAAAACAGCAGTCATGGAAGAAAGTGGGGAAGAAAGTCCTTGATGCATAATCCTACTTGTGCTCCTGGTAACATCAGACAGCCTGCCCTGTCCTGCCCTGCCCTGTGCATCAGCACCATCACATTAAATCAGTTTGTTCTTCCATAACCCCTCTGATGGGATCAGCGAGGCACCATCCAGGCCTTAAGACTTAAATTGTATTTGAGAATAAATCTAAATTTAAGACAAAGCCTGGCCTATTTTATAGTGGGGATTATGTGATGTGGTGTGAGAAGTCTTGGTTCAGGAGGTCACTTCTTCTCCAGTCGTCTGGATGTATTGACTCACATACTCAAGCCTCCCTGAATTAATTTGGAATCAAAGATCCTGCCTTTTCCATTTTAAATCCAAGTGAAAGGATGTGTTCAGTTAAATGAAAAGGTGACATTTGCATGGCTGTGTAGTCTTGTCATTTCTCTGTAAAATGTGATAAAAATCAGCATTTTTTCAGACACATTAACGCTAATTGAGATGACCTGATCTCTGGAACTGTGATTGGGATAGCTAGTGCTTATTCTGTTTAAACACACAGGCCTGTAAAACGTTTGTCTCATCTGTCAGAGGGTAAACTTGAAATCCTGACTCAGTTGCATGCACTGAGATGTAGTTTAGGGTGGAGGAGGGGAAGAAGTGGAGGAGGAAAGATTACCATAAGCCTGCCTCCTGCAGAGTTATTATCCCTTTGTGATCCACAGAGCAGGTGGAAAACTGCAGTTCCTGCCTAACCCTGAGCTCCCCCAGACACACCTGAGCTGGTCACCACCAGCTCCCAGGCTGGCTGGGCTGAACTCTTCTCTCTCCATGATTGGTAACTGAGTCACTCTTCAAAGTGTAATATCCTTGTTACATCCATTGCTATTTCCCTGATACTTGTAGGTAATTTTTCTGGTATAAGTAATGTATTCCAGGATTTCTCTTGTTCTATATAACATTTTATTTACCATTCAATATTTTTTTTATCAAACAATTTTTCTGATAGAAGTTTTTTGAAAAACCCCAGGCCTTTAAAGTATGTTTTATATTGTAATATTGTTTTCAGCATCTTTTAGTATCTTCTGTAGTAATTCTCAGATTAGGAGCTTCCGTATAGCCTTGTGAATCTGCTGGAAGTAGAACTTGTGGAAGTGGATCCATACTGAGTTCAACCCCTAGAAGCAAACCTGGATTGGAGCCCAGCTATAAAAACATTGGAGCTACAGATTCATTTGACTCACATTTACCATGGTGATTGCAAATCTGAGTTGTTGAGGATTATTCCGAAACACTACCATTGTGCCTTCCATTATTTCAGTTCTGTTTTGGATAAAAGACCTTGGGGTTTCTCAGAGTTGAGCAGGATGGGAGGAGTGTCTCCTCCCTTGTTTGTTGTCTGTGTGATGTTACCAGTAGGGCCTGTCCCGGGAGGAGACACGTGTGACAGGAATCTGGGGCACAGCACAAAAGGTTTGGGATGCTCTGGTTGTCCCTGTGGTTGCTGTGACACCCCCCCCCATGGCCATGCTGTCCTGCTGTCCTACCTGCTGTCCCCTGTCCTGCTGTCCCCTGACTGCTTCACCCCCAGAACCACCAACCTGTCTTACCCCACAGGCACTTTTGGGCTTTGGGACAGCCTGGGGGCCCCAGGGCTTCAGGAGCAGAGGGACTGCCCTGAGCCCCAGGAACAGAAAGGGCACAGCCCTGCCAAGTGTGTCACAAGGACCAACCAAACTGCAGGTGCTAAAGCTGTGGGGCAGAGCTGATACTTAACCTCTGCTGATACGAGCAAATCAGCTACTGAGAACACAGAGTTTTTGAGTAGCAGTTAAGAAATGGAATTTGGAAACTCTGCCACACCTAAACTGCTTTTATGGGAAATGCTGTGTTTATAAGCTTGAACTGTGACTCTCCAAGAGCTGTAGTTACTGACAATGATGATGTGCAGGAGGCTGCAATCACAGCTCTGTGTTGAGAGGTCCTGAGGTAACCCCTGGGAACAAATTCTTTAATTCCTTACTTCTTCATTGACTCTCAAGTGAGAAAGGTGGAAGGTGTGAAGCATTTTGAACCATTAACTTGTTTCTTTTTTAGTGTTGCATGGTGAATCTTGCTGGCCATGCTTACCTTATTCTTGCACCCGTGAGAGATGAGCTCCTCTGATTCAGCAGAGGCTAGGGCAGGCTGATGTTCCCTGGCAGAGTTGAAGAGAGTCTTAGACTAGTGGAAAAGTCAGCGAGCTCTCCAGGAGCAAAAATTGTTTCACTGGGATGGCTTTGGTAGACGCTCAGTTCGCTGGAGTCTTTTGCTCAGTTGAAGTCTTGCATTCATTCCCTTTTCTTGTTCCAGCCCCAAACACGTTTGTAGCTCTCTCCATTTTCTTTGTTCTACTTTTTATTTTATTCCGTCAGGTCTGGAGCAGAAAACTAATTGCAATTTGCAGTTCAAGCTACATCATTATTCAAACTAACCTGATTTAGAAATGAATCCCTTGTTGTCATTATTTTAAATTTTAGCAATCTTTTAATCTTTTAAATATAAGTAACTTTAGCATGCACAACTAACTTAGTGGTAATTTTTATCATGGATTTGGGTTGTTTTCCAGGTATATGTCACAAGGAAAACATGCAGAAGCAAGAGAACTAATGTATTCAGGGGCTTTACTGTTCTTCAGTCATAACCAGGTAAGTCACTGGTTTTGTGTGTGTGGCTTGGGGGCAGGGGGTTGTTACTCCCCAGATTTTGGGAGTATGGATGGTGAGTTCTCAATGGTAAATGTTTGGGGTAATTGCTTTGTAATCTTTTGTTTTATCTCTTTGTTGAGCCTTTCTCCACAAAGAAGGATTATGCCAAGCTGGAACATGCAGCAGTAGTGTTTGTGAGCATCCAAACAATGCCTGTGTTCTGCTTTCCTGGAGGCTTCTCTTTGATGCCATCAAATTACTATAATTTTTTTATCAGGAAGGCTGAGACTTGATACTGTGCCCTAGCTGGAGATGTTGATAAAAGCATTAAACCTGCTGCTGCCAAAATTCTGGTTGATGTTTCTTTTTATGCCCTGATACATTCATCACTGCCATTATGTGTCTGTTTTGTAGCAAAACAGTGCTGCTGATCTATCCATGCTGGTTTTGGAGTCTTTGGAGAAGTCAGATGCAAAAGTAGCAGAAGACCTTTTAGGTGAGGTGACCTCTGCTCTTGGTTTGGTAGCATTTAGTTGTGCTTTCCCTTCACAGTGACTTGTTAATATATTGTCTTGAAAGCTACAATCCTTTTTGGATGCATTCCCAACATGGCTAAGGGTTGCCTTCCCCATAGGATTGGACTGGGGGAGATTTTTGTAGAGAATTTTGGGTTCCTGATGGCTGTGGGCATGCTTGTAACTAACACTGCTGCCTGTCCTTCAGATGGATCTTAGAGATGCATTAGAAGCAGCAGATCATCTTATTTTTCTTAATGCTAAATGTTTTTCAATCTTATTGCTTCTAGAAAACTTGGCTAAATTGTTTAGTTTAATGGATCCAAATTCTCCTGAAAGAGTGGCTTTCGTATCCAGAGCACTAAAATGGTCCAGTGGGGGATCAGGAAAACTTGGCCATCCCAAACTACACCAGTTACTAGCTATTACCCTGTGGAAAGGTAAGAAAAATCAACTGCTTTTCTGTGTTTTCCTTTGAAAATGCTGAAAGCAAGGTGTTATAAGAGATCTGCTTTGGGAATAATCTAAGGAAGCTGAGATGGAAATGTTTGATTGAATTCTGCTATTCACCTGATTTTTGCATTAATGTCTTCCTAATGTTACAGGGGAAAAAAATGGGTCTGTAACTCTATATTAGTGCAAAATCCAAAACACAACTGCTGTAAGGCTGTCTGTAAAAGGCAGGTTGATCCCTTAGACATTGAGGTAGTTTGTGTCATTAGGAGGAAAATTGCCAGGGAGCAAAGATGTTCTGTTGGCAGACTTTTTTGTTTTTAAATCCTGGATAAACATGACAAAGATTGAAATACATCACCTGGCATCCAAATCAGTCTTTAGAGTGTAATTAAGTACTTTTTGAGAAGTTGGCCAGCAGGGTTATTTCAAAATGAATGCTGTTGCCTTTGATTTATGGGCCATTTTATCACTTGTGATGGGATGCAACAGAAACACAAAATGCTCTAAATAATTATTTTACTTGTGGATGATAGCCAGTATTTACAGTCTTATGTTCAAAACATAACAAAAGGTGATTGAGAACAGTTGAATACATGCCACTTTTTCTGTGGTTTCTCATGATTAACTCTGCAAGATGATTGTTTATTTTACATTTGTCAGTAGCTGCCAAGTGATGACAGTGGTTTCATATAACAACCCTGACCCAATAATGGTCAATGCTGCAAGCCTCTCTGCGTGCCATAGGCAATTCCCTAGCTGCTCTCCTGGGATTTATGTTAGCCTGATGGCTGCTGCCAGCCAGAAAGGGAGGATTTTTCTCATGGCTTTCAAGTTAGAGGCTGCTACAATTGGGATAAGAAACAGTTGCATTCTGAAAGTAAAAGTCCCCATTTTGTAGCCGCCCGCTTGCTGTTCTCAAAGAGCAAAATGCCTACATTTTCTTAGTCTGTAGCTTTTTGAGTTTCATCACAAAATACTCAGATTTTTAAAACAAAGCTTTCAAATTCAGAAGATTAGCAGCTATCCAGTTTTGTCATTGCAGTGATTTTGCACAATCCTTTGCTTCAGGTTCTAACAAATTATTGCCATTTCCTACACCATTTTTTGTGTATGATTACTGTTCTGTTCAGCAAATGGAAGTGATTTTAGTTTTGGTAGCAAGAGTGGGCTAAGCTAAAAATAAGAAATGAAAGAAGGATGCTGCAGGTGCTGTTTGACTTCTTGGTGCACATGGTCTAATATGGAATTTCTTGATTCCTGTCCTAAACACTGGTGGTGGCACATCAAGTGCTTAGATAGAATGATATGACTGAAGTTCAAGCCAGCAGTAGCTGTAGTTGGGTAAAATGTATTTAACAGCAGTTGTTCAAATATACTTAGGGTAAAATTTATTATTATCTCCCTTTATAAAGTGTCTGTAACTTACAGACTCTTTTCTAGCTGTCTTGCTTATATACCACACCCACAACTCTTGTTCTTTAACCAGCTAATGAAGCACAAGCCTAATACATTTGTTTTTATGTTCAGGTGCGCTGAACTGATTTCTTAAAGGCCTTTTCCTTTTTCTTTTTCTAGAGCAAAACTATAGTGAATCTCGGTATCACTTCTTGCACTCGACAGATGGCGAGGGCTGTGCAAATATGCTGGTGGAATACTCCTCATCCCGTGGATACCGCAGTGAGGTGGACATGTTTGTAGCTCAGGCAGTACTACAGTAGGTGTTAAAACTTCTTTTGAAGCATTTTGCTGAGATGACATTATGTGTGGGACCAATCTAATTTAACCACACAGCCTTTGCAAAAGAAACTGTGAAACTGGCCAGAACAACAACAGGAGAAAACCATCTGAAAACCGATGTGTTAAATTCGTCAGACTGGGAGGGAAAAAGAGTAAAATAACGTGTTAAGGTCAAAACCTGAAATTATGTTAATTGCCTGAAGAATTAATGTAATCTGTTTAACCCCAAAAGCACAATTCTTAGCTTCATTAACACCACCTTATGTCTAGTTAGGGTTTATCTATATGCTCTTACTAATACTGGACTCAAGTAGGCCCTGTATTTAGCACAGAACTTGCTCTCACTCAGATCCTACCTTGTCATGGTTAGCCTGGTCTGTGAGCAGCAGTTTGATGGTTCTTGCCTTGATAGAGTTGCTGCTGGCTCTCATTTTAGGCATTTATTTTGTGGGAGGTGGGAATGCAAGCTATTGTGTGCTTTTGCAGAGCTCATGTAGAATGAAGGTTGACAAAGCCAATTTTACTTAGTTAAATCAGCTGATGGCTCTCTTCAGGCAGGGAAAGCAGCTCACGGAGGAGTCTGAGGAGGAGGTGGAGACAGAACTGTGTGGAAGGGAGTCAGGGAGAGAGTAGGTGTTGGGGGAGAGGGAGGAGGTGAGAGCAAGTTTGTCTCTCTTTTGGCAGCAGTGAGCTGTCATGTCAGATTTGTCCTGCTTTCCATAGCTGGTTGCTATAGATTGCTGTGATTTTGAGTAATAGCAAATCCTTTATAGAAATCCAATATGTGCAGGGCTCAAACAATTTTATGTGGAGAAATTCTGTGGAGAAGTTAAAAAATTATTTTTTTCAGTGTTTCGACTGCATCCTTTACTGGCCTTTACGTCAAATACTGTGTTAAATCCTCCTACATGGTAGTTTATTCTCTAATGAAAATAATTGCAGTTCCTTGCTAGCAGTGAGGCAAAACAGCCCCAAGCCCTTTCACATGTGAGGGTGCAGAATTAGAGGCCAGCCTGCCATCAAAAATGAGATGGCTTGTGGCAGCCTTCCTAGTGCTTGCTGACAGCATTTGTCCCAGATAAAGGCCTGTCAGGCCAATGGGACTTGCAGAGGTTGCCAGATAAATTAACTGGACCTGAACAAGGATTTGATCTGTTTGGGGGATCGATCTGTTGAGGACAAATGGCTTGAGAGCTCGAAGTACAGCTTTATTATGAGACTTTTAGGCATTGTGTAAAACTATTAGTGGTCCTGATGCCGCATTATGTTGAGGTGGAATAGAATGACTGAGTCAAAAAATACTGACAGATACATCCTAAAAGGAGATGTGTTTGGGGATGAATGGGTCTTTAATTCAGTTTTTAACTCAGCATAGTAAATCCTGGACGAGTAGATTCAATATCATGTTAATGTGAATTACAAGGTAGCCAGTCTTTCCACATTTTGAAAACTGATGCTCTCTTTTGGTAACATCTTGTGTAATCTGCTTAGATCCTGGTTAAACTCATTCTATTAATATTTAATGTCTGTTTTCCCTCCCAACCTGCCTGTTCCACAGTATGTTCTAGTAAGAGATTTCCCCCTTCATCAGCTGATGGCCAAACCATCACCAAAGATGTCCATCTCTACCAGATGTGTTTTGCCATTAGTTCAAGCCTGAGATGGCCTCTATGCACAACTGAAGTAGATTTTGGCTTCTTTTTATCTGTGGTGAAACCATTTCTCTGCCCTTTGTTTTAACTTGCCCCGTTCTCTTTCCTTTTTCAGATTTCTCTGCTTAAAAAATAAGACCAGCGCGTCAGTTGTTTTTACGACATACACACAGAAACATCCTTCGATAGAGAAGGGTCCACCCTTTGTGCAACCACTGCTAAACTTCATCTGGTTTCTCTTGTTGGCAGTTGATGGGTACAGTCTGATTTCTGTCATGTCATTCTTGGTTTCCTTTTCAGCTCTTAACTGAGATTACATTTTTGGTTGTTTCCTTTCTAGAGGAAAACTAACAGTATTTACAGTATTGTGTGAACAGTATCAGCCTTCGCTGAAAAGAGACCCCATGTATAACGAGGTGAGTTACTCATAAACAGGATTTCACTCAGTTAGTGAAATAATGGCTGATTGTCTCTAGCTTTGTAGATAAGAGCTGGTGATTTACCTTGTGTGGGTGACTTCTGCCCATAGTATTTCCACCTGTAAATAAAATAGTTGACTTTTTTTTCACCTTGTGTCCCTACAGTACCTAGATAGAATAGGACAGCTTTTCTTCGGAGTTCCGCCCAAGCAGACCTCATCCTACGGAGGGTTGCTAGGTAAGCTCTGCCTGTAGGTACTTGCAGGCTTTGATCAGTGACCTGGATAAAACACCTGTGCTGGAATGGAAATAGATAATCTGTTCTAAGGAATTTATGAGTCTTTTCATAGCCTGTAGGAACAGCCCCTGCTGTAGAATACAAGCTGAATGGGTTGCATGTGAAAGTAGTTTGGGGGAGCTTGTAGACTTTTTGTCACTGAGAAGGGGAAAAGCACTAAAAAGACTCTTAGGGTTAATTTCTGACGTTATGGTATAGCTTCCTAATGTAAAGAAGCATCTTACTGGTGTTAAAGCTTAGTTTCCTCAGAGTTCAGTAACTGATTTTTCTTAAACCAAGTATGGGGCTTTGGTAAAGATCCAATAAGTGCTGATACAACATGAATGTGTCCAAAGAGGAAGTTCTGAAATTAATACTGCCTTTCTACAAGGACTGAAATAGAATAGAGAAATTCAGCCCTCATTTCCTGGCTCTTGAATAAAATGTGCATAAAATTAATGTTTTCCCTGAGAACTAAGCTTCTTTGTAAAGTGACTTGAAGCTTTACCTACAAACATCAATTCACTGGTACCCAAAGTTTGAAGTAAAATGTGAACATTGTGTTTTTTCAATACATAGTTTGCTTTTCAGCAATTCAGGCACCTTTAAATTGATGCCTCTGAGTTTCAGACAATTTTTTTACAGCATGATGCACACTGTGGCTGCTTTTTAAGAGTTTTGCTGCTGGAGGTATGTTTTTCCTCTTTTGGTTGAGGGATTTTTCCCTCTCAGGGTGCAACTGTAGCACGTAAGTATGTGACTTTGGGTTTTTCCAGTGTATTCTTAGAGAAGGAACAGTATCAGTGTACAGCTAAGAGTATACAGCTTCCCAAATCAATATTCATAATGGAAACCAGTGTGAGATTACTGATGTCTTGGTGAGACTCTTCTACTTCAAAACTCTTGGGGTTTTTTTTATTACAGAAATCTGTACTATACCAGGATGGAAGATCAGTTAAAATTTTTTGAGATGAGAATGTAAAAACTAATGATTTTGACTGTCCTGTATTTTATTCTAGGAAATCTTTTAAACAGTCTGATGGGAACTGGGGAAGATGATGACACAGAAGATGGTCAGGAAGACAGCAGTCCTATCGAGCTTGACTGAATGTTGTTGTCATTGGGTGCCGTGTAAATCTGATGATTCGATGACTCCAAAGACACTTTTGGAATTTGAATCCTGCAGTTGTTTCTTGGCTCCTAAAAGGGCTCCTCTGGTCTTTTAGAAATGGTTGCTGAAATGTTTATACTGTCGGTCTATATTATTTATGTAAAAAAAAAAAGAAAGAAACCAACAAAAAGTAGCCAAACGAACCAATCGGAGCGGTTGTTAGTGGGTTTTCAATCCAGCGGCTGGGGACTGATTAAACAATAGTCTGCCGTTTCTGATGCAGTATTCCCTTTTGCACAGTCTTTCAATAAAGCATAAACATGGGGCTTGTCCTTCAGGGCCTACCCAGTACCATCTCTGTTCTGAGAAAACCTCCTTGCCCTCTGCCCTCTTCCAAGGAAGATCTCCAAAGGCAGGAGGAGCAAATAATAATTGATTTGTGAGGCTGGTGCCAAAAGTACTGCAAGACGAATCAAGCAGCATAATTTGAGATGCACATCCAAGAGACATTGATCCAAGAATTTGCTTCCACTGCCATGAGTAACATGCACACCCTTCATACTGCCTGCCCCTTTCCCCAAGGCCAGACTCTGGCTGAGCCCATACGTGTGTTTAGCCAATACTTCCTGAAAAGCACAAGGTTGAATAGCTCTCAAGTAAAAGCCCGTCAGTGGAACGCAGGTAATTGACTTCCAGGTGGATCTCGCTTGCCTAGGTATAAAAATTTGGCGTCTAAAATATTTCCTGTGGCTTGTGGCTCTACTTTGGAAGAGATTTTGCCAGTGTAAGTTCTCAGCTGTACATGCAGGCAGCATTGCTGTGAGCAGAGTGGTTTGCCGAGGGCAGAGAATGTGTTTGAACTGGGCTGGATGGCAAGGAAAGGGGTACTGCAGAGCTTCTGGTTCTTTATGATATATTTATTTTTCTTGGGTGATTGATTCATTTAACACTTTCTGTTAAAAAAAGAATAAATCAATAAATAATGGAGTAACTTCACCCCCAGCAGTAGGCATAGCCATTCTCCATCTCCTCTGTAATGCAGCACAGTCTGGTACAGGGAACAGGTGAAAGGGTGGGGAAACGCTTTATTTTTTCATGATGAAAATAAAAAGGCTTAGATTAATAAACAGCAATCATGCATGGGGGAGGGATTAATACAAATTTATTGACTGTATGGGAAAAAAAAAAAGGCATTGACAGGAAGACTTTGTGTTAATTGTGAAGTCTCAAATAAACACTTTATACCAGGATGTGCAATACTGCTTTCTAAGAGTTTCCCAAGCAGAGCTTTACATTCCTTGCTACTTTTTTCACTCTGCATTTGACTGTGGGTTATTCAGCGCTTAGTGCTGCAGCTTCATCTCTGCAGTAAAGGTATCATTCTCATGGAGTATTGGAATACCTGGAGCAGATGGGGATTGTTTTGCTGTGCAGCAAGTTAAGGGAAGAGCTCCCTCTCTGGGATGGTGCTGTAGACATTTAATAAATAATCTGGGATATCAGCAGAGGTTTAGAACCACATCATTTCATTGCTTCTGGCTGCCAGGAATGTGCCTCTCAGGCAGCATAAGGTATCCATGGGTGTGCAGCACAGGTCCCCTCCTGTGTGCTGTACATACGACCCAATGTGAGGTTGTCTGCCTCAGCCCTGTCTTCAGCCTCCAGCAGCCCCCTCTGTGAGCCCTGCGTGTGCCCTGACCCCAAAACCCAGCACTGACAGGAGGGCAGTGCTCTCACAGGTGGATATACAAAATGTATATTCAATAATTACAACAGTATACACAGAAAGTTTGTGTGTGTGTGTGTGTGTGTGTGTGTGTGTGTGTGTGTGTGTGTGTATAAAATACAGACCCAGGAATTTAAAATACATGTATATACACACACATATAAACAGCCTTTTGTATAGATAATAATTATATAATTGTATGACATATCATTTGTAATATTCTATTATTCTTAATTATAAATGCACACAAACCAATTTTTACAGCTACCTATAAACATGAACAAGGAGCCCAGTCTCTCTCCCTGCTTCTGCCCTGTCTGGGTTGGTAAGTAAGTGTGAATGACACTGCATGGGTTACATACACTTCTAAATACTTTAAATAGAAGTTAAATATATAATTATAGTTATGCATACACATGTGCATGCAGATATATGTATGGTTATATGCAATACATTCACCTTAAACTTATAAATACGTTTACAAATTTTATATAAAGCATGCACATGTGTATATAATATATAATTACATATTTTAGAAAACAAAATATAAAAATGTCTCTATACACATACAGATGTGTGAAATACATTTAGCTTATATATTCATAATTGAATATGTCTGAGTGCTACATCTATACACGAATGTGTGCATATGAACACCTCATACATACACACACATTCTGTATTACACTCTATGCAGTTTATAGTGCTCTGTGAATAGCCAACAACCCTCTCATAAAGCTTATTTCACTATTCCCAAGAAGCAGAGCTATCCTTTATGTATGTGCGTGCACACATGAAGTATTATAGAGAAAATACATAGAATATGCACTATAACACACACATATACACTAATAATATAGAAAATAATACATATTTTGTGCCAGGGTGGGGCAGATGGATTAGAGGATGTCCCACACCCCCGGGGCTCTGCCAGCACCAGCACCTCCTTGTTTCCATTTGCTGCCTTTGAACCCCACCTCCCTCCCCTGCCCCAGCACCACACGGCCACGGCTCTGACATAATAATAATTTATTGGTTCGAATGACATTTAGTACCACAGTTGTCTTACCAGTGACAGAACGAATGCACACAGCCGATGAGATGCTCTCAGATACACAACCAACCTAAGAAATGCGTCGGACAGGTCCGTGGCTGGGGCTGGGCCTTCAGGACACACCGGAAATCTCATTTTTGGGTAAAAATCCAGCACCTGGAGTGCAGGTCCCAGCCCACCCGCCCTGACTGCAGGAATTACAGTGCTCAACACCGTGCTGAAACGTCACTTCAAGCAGCTTTTTTTTTTTTTTTTAATTTCTTTTTTTCTTTTTTTTTAATTTTGTTTTTGCAGGAAAAGAAAAATCAACAAAAAATATTGAATTATTGGGGGAAAAAGTGCAACCACCGAGTCTGGAGAAGGGATGAGCCCATTGGGAGCAAGCTGGGACAAGCTTTGATGGTGCCCATCAGCACAACTGCAGATAAAGCTCAAACCCCCAGCTCCATACTGAGCCCCCCAAATGGGGCAAAGCCCCCCAGACATGGAACAGGGATGACCCAGGGAGCTGGACCCAGGGAGCTGAACACAGGCCTGGCCCCCAAAGCTCTGCTGCCCCAGCATCACCTCACAGGTTTGGTGTCTCCCTTGCAGCCCCCTCCTCCCTGCCCTTCGCTAACGGAACGAGGCTGATGATGCCCATTTCCTAAATTTCTAAATCCTATTTGACCCCTCTCCAGGTACAGCATCACCACCAGTCCCCAGAGGGATAATTTACTTGTCATTTACCCCGTGCACCGTGGCAGGCTCAGCTGTTTTGCACAGCACCATTTTGCGTGTTCCCAGGCTGTTTCCCATCCCACAGGGATGTCACCCCTTGGGGACTTGCAGCCCCCCTGGAAAGGGCTGGCAGCCATCTGGAAGTGCGGGGATGCTCAGCTCCAGCACCCAGGGACCTGAGTGTGGGGAAAAATCCCATCTGCCCCTGGGATTTGCCACCAACAGTCTGCCATCCTGGTGAAGCTGGGTGGCAGGACCACCTGTCCCATCCCACAGAGCAGCCACAGAGCTGAATTTCAAGTTGGATCAGGATCTTCTCCGACGTTCCACCGCCGCCCTTCTGACATGGTCAAGTGAATGATGAGGGGAAAGGGAAGTATTATTATTGTTATTATTATTACTGTTATTATTAAGTATTTTTAACATTTCAAATAAAACCACGTTGTGTTGTAAACAGAAGCTCCCTCCTCAGGTCTGCCCAGCCAGTCCCAGCTAAGGTTTATGTTTGAAATGGGCTTCCACTGAAAGGAAAAAACAGAGAAAATAAAATTAAAGCAGGACAAGCACTGGCAGGTGGTGACAGCCTGGCACAAGCCCACCCTGACAGTGGTCTCTGCTGATGCTCTGTGGTTTCATTTACCCCTATAACCATATGACTCATCCTTTCAGCAGCATGGACATCACACCAGAGGCAATGAAGAGGGAAGGATACCATCCTCCTCCTCCTCCTCCTCCTCCTCCCAGGGTGAGCCCCTCTCTGGTCAAACAGCCTCTGCATCACCCTGGGCAGTGAAGAGCAGCCTGACACAGAACAGGAGTGATGTCCTGTGTCCCCAGTCCCCCTCCAGCCATCCCATCCTCCAGCCCACAGCAGGCCAGGCTGTCATCCAGCCCTCTCCAGGAAACACACCTGCGTATTCCTGAGGCAGCATCGGCCGGCTTATAACTTTCTGGAAGGTGGTGATCCACTCCAGCTGGTCATCCTCTGTCTCACAGGCAAAGAGGAATTTCCGATCTGGGGTGACGATGGTGATCCCATGCTGCCAGTGGTTCCCCTGCGTGGATGGTGGGAGCCCTTCCAGCACCTTGTAGCTGTTTTCCTTGCTCCCAATAAAAACCTCCCCTCTAGCAAAGGCATCCTAGGAGACAGCAGAGCAGTGAGGCAGGGGTGAGTGTGAAGGGAGCTCTGCATCCCAGGCAGTCACAGCCCCATCAGCAAAACCCCAACAGCACCAGCCACCACCACAGCCCTGCTCCTCACCCAGGGGCACCCACAATACAGCACCAACACCACGGAGCCAAGACCCAGATGTAGAATATCTGGTGGACAGGGCTTTTAAAGTGGTTTTAGTATTTATGCACAGGGTTACTGCACACTGGACACCAGGCAGAGCCACCAAGCAGTGACAGCATTGTGCCTTCTTGGCTCTCCCACCAGCCTGCACCTCACTGCAAATCATTACTGTAATTATTACTGCTATTACTCCTACTATTATTAGTAGAAGTATTGCAGATAATTCTCAACAGTCAGCCCAGGGACCTTCATCTTACCAGGGGATCTTTGAAATACATGAGCCGTCGGTCATCCATAGTGAACCATCGCTTCTTGAATCCCTCTGTTTGCTGAAGAGTCAAAAATGCCAGGTCACACACTGAAACAGCACAGCTTCTCTCTAACTATGCAGGACCAAGGAGTCTCAAAGCACTTGGAGGAGCCTGCTGGGCTGGGGGAGTTGGGAACAGATGGCTCCTGGGCCATCAGAGCCACCACAGCAGGATCTGGGCCAGCTGTAGCAGGAAGGGGCATTGGGTTTGTGATGTAGATTTGGATTTTTTTAATGTTTGCTCCCAGATGAGGGAAGTGAACTAAACTCATTCCCAGAGTTACAGCTTTGCCTCTCTGGCAAGGGTTGTTTGTCCCACCAGCAACCCCTTCTCGGGGCCATATAGAGCAAGACTCATGTTTGGAGGGACTGAAAAATGCTTCATATCCTACCTTTGGCCCTGTTTTCTCCATGTATCCTTCCTTCAGGTAGTTTCTAGAAAGCTTTGGCACCAGCTGGAACAAAGAGGACAGAAAAAAACAGGGTCAGATGCAGGAGATTGGGGATCACTGGGTGTGCTGGGCAGGGCTGGAGGTCTGTAAGGAACACTCACACTGAATTGTCCCCCAGCCCTGAGCCCACCCCATGGCTCTGCCTGAGGCACGTGGTTGTACACTCATTCTGCTCAGAAGAGAACACCTTGGAGCAGCTCCCCAGCACAGCCAGCAGCTTCCAGGACAATCTTCCAAACTCCTCAGGGTGCAGGGCAGCCAGGGACAGAGCCACCACAACTGGACCCCTCACAGTAATTGGTAGAAGGCAGGAAATGCAATTAGATTTCAAAATCTATAGCCAAGGACGTAGCAGGGAGTAATCAACAAGCACCACCACAGTGACATTACAACCCAAGAACAGCACACAGCCCTGCCTGACAGCACGTCAGAGCAGCCTCTGGAATTGCATTAGTCCAGGGTAACACAATTAGCAGCTCCAGTGCCCGGAAAACACAGGCATTTATAAGCCAGGCTGCACTGACCTGCAGAGAAGAACTCAGGCAGGGCACTGACATCCTTCTGCCCTCACCTTTCCTGCCTCACAGCCTTTGTTTTGGCTTTTATTACAGCAACACCCTTTGAGCACGGTGGTAGGCATGGCAGTGCTGGAGTTCCCCCCAGAGCCCCAGGGTGTGCACGGGTCCAAGGCTGGATGTTGGCAGCAGGCACTGCACATGGGCTCAGCATCCCACCGCAACCATTTCAGCCCGGTAATTGCAGAATGCTCCGAAGGATGGAGCAGTCCCCAAGCCTTCCAGCTTGTTAACAGGATGCTAAAAATGAGCGAGAGGGGAAAAAAAAACCCCACCCAGCCAATGCTGCAGGAACACTCACATCAGCGTCACTGGCTCCAGGGAATGCCACTTGTAAGTAATGGAAACGTGCTGCCCGGATAGCGTTGAACCAATCCACTATTTCCTAATAATGAGGAAGAAAAACAGAGTGAGGAATGCAGCCTGCACACAAAATAACCTGATCCTGCTGTGCTTCGTCTCTCCCATCACTCTAGCCCTGGCAACAGAGCACAGTGTAGCAGCAATCCTAAAAACCACAGAATAGAGCAGAAAGGTGAAAGATGTGGAACATTCAGCTGCTGTTCCACGCTGCTAGACGTGTATAGAGCTCTGCAGCTTCCAGTGAGCACCAAGGGACTTTCTGCAGAGGGGAAGATTTAAACATCTCTGAACTGGCAAAACCAGCCCCAAGAGCACTTGAAATACTGAGCTGACCCTGCAAACACAGCTGGGCTGGTGCTGGCTGGTGCAAACTGCCCACCCATCCCTGGCCCCTGGCTCGTCCAGCAGGACACCTGAGCAGCAGCACTTGCATCCCACCCAAATTCCAGCAATATACTTCAATGTTTTGCTAAAAAAGTAGCTAAACATCTCTTTATCTTTGTATCCCAGCCTTTCAGCTGTGTCTGTGAGTCCTTTAGGGACAGCCACAGTGATACTTAAGTCCAAGAAGCTCTGGCACTTCTCCCTTTCCTTGGCAAAAATTTCCCTTTTTTTCCCTCACACAAAAGAACTGTTTTGCAATTTCTTTGTTTTTAAACTCATGTATTCATTTATCTCTGGTAAGACCCTACAGCTTGTGCTGTATGTCTCTGAAGGTTTTGCTGAGAAATGTCACATTGATTTTAAGTGTTCCACACAGAGAGCACTCCAACACTGCCTCATGGTCTGAGACTGTGGGATCAGGATAGGCATGTTGGAAGGGAGATACAGAGCTGCCCTGCCTGGGATGCTGAGCACAGGGAGAGGGATGCTGAGCTGTCCTGCTGTCATTAATGCATGTGAAGCTTCACACATCAGATCAGGGACACGTTCAGTGAGCCAGACTTAATCCCAAAATAAACACTGTCAACCCTTTCAGGTGAGGTCGCTGCAGTGTAAGAAAGACTATATCAAAGGAGAAGATGGCCTTCTCTAAGATTTAAACTTTTTATGCTTTAGAAATTATCTGGGTAAGAAGGAAAGGCTCACATGAAATTTTGAAATCTCAGTTTTGAAGAGTTGAATTGGGGGTATCTCAAAAATGGTCTAATGTGGCAAATAGCCATTCCCAAAAATTAAAAATCTTTGCTTTGGTTTGTTAAGCTACTTCAAGTTTAAAGTACAAAACATAATAAGACATATATAAAGGAAAAGACCCCAAAACAATATAAGACATAGACAACAACGTTTTGGAAAACTCTGACCTACTTGTCTGAGGTTTTACTCACTTATCACTTGCTTTCCTACCGTAAGCAGCTAAGGACACCCCAGATAACATTACAAAGAGGATCAGGGAGAGGAACTCACTCCTGAAGTTAATTATGACCAAACCAGGCTGGAGCTAATGAACAATAAGCTGTAATATTTAATTTTTGATATCTTAAACAGACACCAATTGAGTGCTTCTTCATATTTATTTATTTATTTGTTTACCTGTGGTTCTTCTCTGTCATCATTATGTGAGGTAGGGTTTCACCCTGCAGAAAAGCAGAAGCTGAAACCCTCACTGACTTCCAGCAGTAAATTGCTTTCTGGAATATTGATAATCCATTGACAAAAATCAGGTTTGACCAAATTCTACCCTATAAGGGTGCTAAGGCCCTGGCACAGGATGCCCAGAGAAGCTGTGGCTGCCCTGTCCCCCTGGAAGTGTCCAAGACCAGTTTGGATGGGGCTTGGAACAACCTGGAAGGCAGAAGGTGTCCCTGCCCATGGCAGAAGGTGGAATGAGATGAGCTTTAAGGTCCTTTCCAACCCAAAACATTCTGTGATCCTATGAAATGTGAGAAGAAGCCTAAATGAGGCTCCACCACTTCAGATCAGGGAGAGGCAGAACCTCTGGGGTCCAGGAGGACACTCTGGGGCTGCTGAGAGAGTACAAGAGGGAGCAAAGAGCAGGAGGTGAGTCCCAGGGCAGCCTCCAGTTGCAAAGAACAGGAGTTTACTTCAGGGGGTTCATCTTCTTGCAGCCCTTGTGCAGCCAAGGAGACAGACCAAATTCAGGGAAGTTGGAAGAAATTCAGCTGGGTCATTATCAGATTTCATCAGAGCACATCCTGGCCCTGCGTGGGACCAGCGAGTCCACTCCTTCCCCCAGCAGAAACCTCAGCAGCTGAAACACAAACCCCAAAGCCAGTACAGCCCTGACTGCATTCCTCACAGCTTGGAGGCAAACCACCAAAGCCCAGCAAACCACAGATACTGACATGACAGTGGGATGCAACTTTCCCACAAAAGACCTACTTCTTATTCTTGAGAGCAGCTCAAGTGACACTGTGCTGTGCTAAAGAAGCACCTGCTGACAAGCACTTGGTATGGAGGGGAAATCTGGGAGCAGCTCTGCTGAAGCAGCTCCCGGGACCCACAAATGACCACCCCAGACCCATGGGCCCTCTCCTTCACACCTCCCTTCAGAGACATCTGAGCAAGGGGATTTATTTCAATACAAACACAAATATCTGTGTTTTATGAAGTATGAGACAGGCAGAACAACAGTTCTCTGCTTCTCCTACATTCCACTTTGCTCCCCTTTTGCAAGTTTCTGGACCGAGTCCCCTCATCTTCCAACACTCCATCCACTCTGTCTCCTTCTCTGGGTACTGAGGAGCCTGCCTTGAAAAATCCTCTACTCCAAGTTGGAAGAAATTTCCAATTCCCTCCATTTGCATCTGTTTACTTAACACAGAGTTTGCCACCCTTTGTTCTTGGAAGAACACAACAAACACTCTCAAAGCTGGCTGTGCATCTTGTACCCCTTCCACCTTCCAAGCGATTCCAGCTCGGTTAGAGCCAGGTGTGCCACAGGCTGGCTCTGAGCAGCACCAGCCCCCAGCACCACAATCCAAACCTTCTCGTTACCTCCACAGCCTCACCTTGCCATCTTCATGATAGACAAAGATGTTCCTTGTGCTATTGTCCTTCAAGTAAGTGATCTGCAGTCCGTGCGGGTTCCCGATTTTTGCAGGCTGGAAAGTCGCGTTTAGGTGTTCGATCTTCATAATTGCTTTGGGTTCTTTTGCCTGGAAAACACAGCTGAGTGAGCAAACCACTGAGAAGTGGTTTTCAAACCAGAAAGCAGTTCATGTGGGCATTAGCTAAAACCACCTGAGTCCCAGCCCGCAAAACTACCTGGTGATGAGATGTCTGAGACTCTGCTCGGGTGTCAGTGAGAGCTTCCTGCCAGCCTGGAAAAATGCTCTGTTCTGCAAAATTCAGCAGGGATACAAAAAAGGCAGACTGCTAAACAAACAGGCCAGGATGCTTTGTGACTCTCCAGCACCTACAGATAGTTCATCCTTGCCCCAAAAGATGGAGGATTATCCCCTTTGCCAACAACAGACCGGGGTGCTCGGCTGGGAAGCACCATGTCCATGTCCCAGCTGCCCCATCCTTTCACATGAGCCACTGGCTGCTGACTCTGCTCTCCCCTTGCCTTCTGAACTGGGAACTTTTTTTTTTTCCGAGGGACAAATATACTCCTTACAGCCCATCTCTAAGGTGGGTTAGCCCAAGAGGGAGCCTGGGTCAGGCTCTCCCAGGCACCAGCCCCATCTACACCCTCAGTGGAAGCACTGTACTGATGCCTTCTGGAAACTGACCTGGAACAGACACTAGACAGAGCAAAAGCATAAAGTAGGGATTTATTGAAAGGCTTCAATGGATACACCCTGGGCTGTGCAAGAGCCCGGCCAGGATACACCCAGGTTGAACCCCAAAACGGTCACAAAATGGATGACCAGTCACGAGGTCTCACAGTTTTGTAAGTTCTGGTTAATTATTGTCCAGTTATAGCTTCAGGTTATGAAGCTCCATCCTCCTTGTTTTTTCTTTTCAACTTCACTGTTGTTTTTGTTCTTGGGCCTGAAATTTGTATTGGTTGTCCTTGGTCCGAAGCTAGATTGTTTTTGTCTGCCTCCTCTGTGAAGAGAGCTTACTAGCATCTAATATGAAACCCAAAACCACACACCAAAACAGCACAGAATGTGAAAAATATAAAAGCTAAAACTTAAGGCATCAGTAGCACTGTTCATCTTCTTACAAAGTGTCTCTAGAAGCTGACCACTGCTCCGAAACTGCACTGAGAAGTGAAACAGCAACTGTGAAAAGGACATCCCAACAAATTCAGATCAGTCCCTTGGTGACACCAGTTTTAGAGTACGGCCAGGGGCCAGCAGAAGGCTGTGGGGTGGTGCCATAGTCCCAGCACCTTGCAGAGGTCCTGAGCTGGCAGAGGTGCCAGTGCTGCCTTGGGAATTTGGGGACTTTCCAAGGGCTGTGGACACAAGGCCCTGGTGGGTGTCCATGGTGGGGAAATCCCAGCAGAGAGGACAGCATCATTCCCATCACAGCTGTGGTCAACAACGGGCAAAGCAGCTTTAAACTATCAGAGTGATTGAATGGAACTGCTGGGACTTTCACTTCTCCCTTGGCAAGGACAGGCTCTCTCTTCTCCATGAGATGCAACTGCAGCATAACAAACCATGCTGTCAAAGCCATTGAGAAGTGAGGATGGCTGTTCCCATCCTCTGTTGTATCATGGCACCATGACTGCACCAGGAAAACTGGCTGGTGGCTCAGCCTGGGCTGCTCTCAGCTGTGATGATCAGGGGAGATTCAAAGGTCAGAACAAACACCTTGATTTTCTCCAGTACATGATCCTGAACAGTGGTGTGTCCATCCACTCATCACAAATGTGACTTTCATGGCAATAGCTCCATTTCTCACAATAATGAAACATGCTCTGGGGAAAAGACAAATATTTTGACACTGCTTGACACAGGACAGAAAACCAGGGAGCTTTTCCTCTGGACTGAATGCCATGCCATGCAAAGGAGGATTCACACCCCAGTGACCACTGCAAGGTGGTGACACCTTCATCACAAAGTAGTCATCAATATAAAACCCACATTAGTTGGATGACACAGAGCCAGAGCTGAGAAAAACTCCTTTGCTGGTGGTATGAGAAAAGCCCTATGGACTTCAAATGGCAACAGAGCAGGAATGTGTGAACAGGTCTGTGCGGCATCTCTCCATGGCTGTGGTGGAGGAGCAAGAGCAAACCCTACCAAAAGGGAGGGTGAGCTGAGCCTGCTCCTTTTGCCCTGGAGCAACTGGGGGATTCAGTGCTTATGAAAATTTTACAAATAAACAGGTGCTCTAGGGATTGTGTGTTCCAGGAGCTCTCACAGATGCAGTCCCATCTGCCCACAGCAACCCCAGGTACTCACATCGTTTTTGTTGAAGTACTTCAGAGCACCTTCCCTCTCCGATAACACAAATTTTCTGCTTAAGAATTGCCCATTGTCGCGTCCTCTCTTCCACAGAAATCCTTCTCGGTACCCTGCAGCAGAAAGGAATGACTGAGAACCAGGGATTAAGTGCTGTATATAAAAAGAGAGTTGGGATAAAGAAAAGAACTGAGACTTCAGAACTAAGCAAACAAAGCATGTGGTAGTTCTGCTGAGGACATGAAGGAAACGTGCCTTCTCCTTCAGATCTGCCCTTCTCACTCTGCTCTCATTCTTTTCCAACAGCTTGTGCTTCAAACATCTCCACTCTGACACCCAAGGAGTGACTGCCTGCAGGGCCCCCCTCATGCATGATTCCAGCTCAGTCTGGGGTGAGCCAGCACAGGCAGAGGGTGCCCCTCTGTCCCTGTGAGACCCACCAGCCCCTGCTGCCTGCTTTCCCACAAACCTGCCCTGTCACTGCCCAGAGATGCAGAATCCCTTGCTTATCCCATAGCCACAGCCAACACTGGGGGTGACACCACTGTCCACTAATCCTTTCACCTCTGAGCCCTCTCCATCCCTCTAGTGCAGGAGAAGTGCTCCAGCCAACTGAGCATCACTGCCTGTGGGCACCAGTGCAGTATCCCAGGGGATCATCACTGCATACATCAGGGGAATGACAGGGCTGTTTTTTTCTCTGGTCCACCCATCCAGCTTGGAAGAATCTTCCCCAAAGCTGGGAGCAGACCCAGCTCATTCAGTCCATCAACTCAACCCCACACCAGTCCCTATTGCTAGGAACTTTCCTAGCAAAAAGCCCCTTAGGAGGGCACTGGCAGTATCAGAAAGAGAAGAAGCCACAGGAAAGCAGGATTACCCCAAGTCTGAGCAAAGGGAAGCAGCCAAGGAAGCCACCAAAGCCCAGCCAAGGACAGGTGCATCTAACAGCAGAGCAGAAACAGCCCAGGCTGCTGTGCTTGTATCCCCAGCAGGGCAGAACTGCTGGGGAAGGACAGCTCTGACTGAGGCAGAGACAGGTGCTGCTCCCTGCCAGGCTCTATCAGCACACCCCTCTGTACCCTGTGGCAGGCTGTACACGATGGAGCTGCACAGGAATCATGTCTCTGTGGCAGGAGGCAGCCAGGCAGGAGGTGATGCCCAGCTGACACGTTTCTAACCCGGCAGGTTTGCTCACGTGAGGCAGAGATGCTGCTGGGGCTCTGGGCTGGCCATGGCTGGCTGCTGCCCTGAATGGCAACACGTGGAGCAGCCTTTCCTCACAGGGGGCGGTTTGGGAGCCAAGGAAAAGCTCTGTTCCTGAAAGGTGCTGGGTTTTAATGCCAAGCCAGTTGGAGCAGCAGGAGAGTACTTCAAAAGCTATTGCTATTCATTCCACTGAACAGCAGAGAGGGTTTCAGAGCACACTGAGCACACACAGCTCAGCTCATGGTGGCCCCACCTTGGAGCAGCTCCTGCCTGTGGGTCTCATCTCTTCACTAATCCATTCCAAACACAGGATTGGAGAAGGATGCTGCTGGCATTCTTGATCGCGTTTGCTTCCCTCCACAACACTGTTTTTTTGTGATTATTCTTACACTTTAGGGATGAAGAATAAAATTACTCTGAGTCTCCAAAAGACGATCTCAAATTTGTAAAGTCCAGCTAACACTTAAACCCGGCAGATGGGCACCATCATGGCTCTATAGGAAGAGAGGGAAGCCCAGAGACATTTGCTGAGTTGCCCAGGACAAGCCTGTGAGCCTGGGTCAAAGCCAGCCTGGAAATCCAGTTTACCCTGCCCTCTTACATTGGACATTTCATCATTTTGATATTCTCTTTTCAACTTGCTGTGTCAAAACGCAGGATCCAATTCCACTTCAAGGAAGAATTACAAAACCCCAACACAACCAAGTGTTATCCCATTCTGTGGCTCACATGTTGGCTCTTCCCAGGCCAATCACTTCAGCAGAAGAGCTCCTGGCTGCTCTGACAAAGCAAACTGCTGATTTCAGTGTGCTTTGGTACAGATTTTTGCTTGCTTTTTTTCTTTTTCTTTTTTTCTTCCCTTCAGGGCTGCAGCCTCAGGAGCTGCTCCTCTGCTGTGTCCAAACCTGAACCCCTGTCAACACCCATCAGTGCAAACCACCGTGAACAGCACTTGAACCCAATATGAACCCACACAGGTTCCCCAGGCAAACTGTGTGTCAGCAAGAAGTGTCCTCAAAGCCCTGATATAAAGAGTTGTGAAAACAGCCAGAGAAGGTGCTGAGAAACAAAACTACAGGAGGCTGAACAGAGAACAGATCTCACACTGGAGGGCATTGGAGGCAGAAAATAAACCCTCTCTTCCTTGTCTCATGTGCTGCACGATCTCAGCTTTGTGTTTAGAGGCACCTGGTCACATTCAGATCCTCAGGGGTGGTCAGGCCCTGGCACAGGGTGCCCAGAGAAGCTGTGGCTGCTTCCCTGGAAGGGTCTAAGGCCAGGCTGGACAGGGCTTGGAGCAACCTGGGATAGTGGAAGGTGTCCCTGCCCATGGCAGGGTGAAATGAGATGATCCTTAAGGTCATTTCCAACCCAAACCATTCTGGGATTCTGTGAGGGCTGCTCTCCTAAGATGGAAGCTGAACAACCCCAAGTCCTACAACACCTGCTGACTGCTGGTGTTGGGCCACACAGCATGGTGTCACCAACATGTTTGCTTCCTCTCCCAAGCACAGAACAAGGTATTCAACCACCTGCCATCACCCCAGTGATCACCAGCACCTAACCAGGAGTGCAGAAAGCACCACCTGGGGAAGACCTGCCTAAGAAATACCACTCACATTGCTAACACTGCTGCTGTCACACTTCCTGCATCACTTCTGTCACCTGCCAAGGAGCAAAATCAATCACTTACTTTTGCAGGCTGCTCTGGCCCAAACCTGTGGCACCTGCAAAAGCCCCACCAAGCAGTTGTGTCAAAGTCAGCCACGTCAGTCAAATGGCACATGGTACAACCACACAGCCCCGATGGGTATTTCTGACCTGCTATGTGGCTTCCAAGGTAAAATGAAGAACTGTCACTTCCACACCCACTTCATCCCCACAGCTAAAACTCTGGGGGCAAGGAAAATAGGGTCACCAGGTTGGCTGACTGAAAAGAAGATAGTGCATGGCCATGTGCCAGCTCAGGTGGGCTGGTGGCTGCAGCTCCCTCAGGCATACATAAAACTGGCAGTGCCCACTGGGTGCTCTAGTGTACCCAACCTTCCCCTGCCTGAGAGGCTGCAGAGGAAGCAAGGGAGAGGGTTTTATATCAAGAACATCTGTTGTAGCCACCATCTTTCTATCTGACTTCTACCAGCATTTGGTTCAAGTTCCCCATTTTAAAGAAGAGGGATATTGCTACTTCCCCACCTCAGAAAGCTGTTACAGAGCTTAGCTAATGATGAGGAGTTTGGTCTCTGAGAATGTGGGTTACAGGAAGTACCCAAAATTACTTGTTCAGTTTTACCCTTTGCTCTAAGAGAAGGAAAATCCCTTCTGCAAGGAGAACAATCAGATCCACTGGCTTGCAAAAACCAATGTGCATGGACTTTTCCTTCTGTGATCCTAAGTAAGGCAATAAAAACTGGGAATTAAGACCATGTCTGATCTTCCATTTCTTTGGCTCCTTATTTCAGTTTCACCTGGAAAGAGGCCACAGAACTACTTGTTCCCATGATGTTTCTAGGGCTGTGGTAAAACCAGGTCTGGTCTCAGGCTTTTAGAAGAAACCTGAGTGTATCCAACACCACACAAATGCACCACTGTGTGGCTTCTTGCCTTCTTGTCTCACTGCAAGAGAAAGCATGGGGGGCTGGCTGAATAAGAGAAAAAATGTACTTGTGCATGTAATCCAAGAGACTCACATTTTCCCAGAGTTCAGGCAGGGCACCTCCTCCTACAGAAGCCATTTTTCCTTCCTCTCAGCAGCTGAAGTGCATTGACCCCAATTCAGAGTTTTGGAGAAGATTCAAATCCAGCTCCCTCACTTTGCTGCTAAAATTGCAGGGTGTACACTGCCACTCCTCTGTGTGCCAAAGCTGAGCGCTCTGCTCTATTAGCACTGTAAGGTGTTAATTAAGGCAGGACAGGGGATAGGCACGAACTGGGCATGGTGTGCTCACCTTTTCTGAGAGGTTAGGGAACTGCATAATTATCTGGAGCAGTCGAGAGTGAAATCCCTGACATCACACACCACCTCTGACCCCGTGTTACAACCTCCTTTTTAAACAAAGAGTCTGAAGGATACTCCCTCTGAAATAAACCCCAGTCTCCACAGTGAGAGAGTTGGATGGAGAAGGTGGCATATTCTATGCTTTCCTTACAGACTGAACTTTGGATAGGGCTGCAGAAACAGCTGTGCACCTCTTGTTTAGTCATGTCAGTGTAAATGGTTTGGTTTGACTGCTCTAAGTTGTAACATTTCTTCCTGTAGCACTCAGCGACCATCAAAGCAAGACATTTTAATGACTTCAATTTGCATACTTTAAGAATTTGCATTCCAATAAAATTCATAAACCAAGGAATACTAAGTTTGCTCATGGAATGCTGGTTTTCTCTCCTGGTTCTTTTTTTGCCTGTTTGAAGCTGTGCTGAGGAGCTCAGAACTTTCCTGCAGTAATTCTGTAGCCATCTCTGGAAAATACATTTCCTGCCGGTCCCACACTAAGCAGTGCAGATACAGACATGCTGGAGATGTCTCAGCATCCCCACGGCAGGAGAGACCTGGGAGGTTTGATGATGAGATGGGAATCCTTGCCCTGGGAGTCCTCCTGCACCAACGGGGTCAGGAGCCACCAGGAGCTGCTACTGCCCCTGCACAGTTCAGCTCTGTGGAAATCACAGCCTCAGCAAGCAGCAAACGAGGATGTGTGATTCTCCAGGACACCTGCGAGGTCAGGACTTGGTGCACCTAATGCAAGGTGGGTGTCAGGCATGCCTCAGCTCACACTCACAGGCTGGGAAGGGAATGGTCTCCCTTCACCTCCTTGAAGACAACTTTTTCTCCCCATTTAGGACACCACATCATCTTCACATCTCATCCAGCCAGGCCAAAGAGCCCAAGAACTCTCAAGTGCAGCACCCTGACACCCACACCGTTTACACACGCTTTAGAGGCACAAAATTTCCCAGCTTCCAATCAATCAGTCCTCTCTTAACGAGCACTTAGCATCCAAATTACCTTTCCTAAAGGCCATTTTGCAGAGAAGGGTTTCCTGTTGTCATCCAGTCTGCCTCTGCTGCCTTCCAGGAGCTCATAAAACAATTATTGTCCCTCTGCATTGTCGCCTGAGCTATGGTTGCAAGCAGCTGATGAGATTGATTGCTTCCACAATACCCAATTAACCCACTCACTCTGCAAACGATTGACTTAATCAAAGGCAATTAGCGCTTGAATGGCTACAGCAGACAGAAAGCCAGGATTTAGTGGATGATTCAGATAACATTGTACAGACATCTCCTTGGCCTTCTAAGGGAAAACATCTTCACTAATGCTCATCTCCGAGCTGGAAGTAGATGAAACCTCAGGTCGGTGGTGTGAGGTGGCACAGAAAACACAAGGGAGTAAGAACACACACACTTCCCTTTACTGATAAAAGGGGAACTTGCAATGATTGATGTTCCCTTTTCCCTACTTCTTGTGCTCATGAAAGGCCCAGAGCACCAAGCAGTTGGCCAGACCTCAATGACCAACAGGATCCTCAAATGGTAACCTGCCTCTGACAGTCAGATCCAGTTCTCTGAGCAAAGTCAACACTGTTTTACAAAACCACCCTCAATATTGTTTTCTTCCACAGAATCTTCTTCCACAATGCTAAAAAATCCCCCAAACAAAACAAGACCCCAAAAGACTCAGCTTGGAGACAGGACCATGTCTCTGTAGAGATACAGGTGTCAGTGTCCTCAGGGACTGCTTCTCCTCTAGACAAATCACCCCAAACTGGCACAGCAGGGACCAGACAAAGCCTCACCACTGGAAGGTCAAGAACAACCCATGACACCTAAGGCAGAGGACAGAGATCATTTTAGACCATGTGAGGAACAACTTCAGGGCTGAAGCCAAGCATGGAAAGCATTTCTCCAGATCACTGCAAAAAGATATTGTCATCTTGCTTCGTCTTGAGTTTGTAATGGATAAATGTGCTCCCCAGCTGCTTGGATCAATATGGAAAGTGGAACCAAATGCACCATCTCTATGGAAGGATCTTGGGGCTGAGCTTAACTACACATCAATATCCTGAGGCTGACAGGAAGAAGACAAGGTCTGTCCCCCCACAAAAGCATGTGGCATTTTAAATGCAAGGTTCATCCCTGGGTTTCCAGTCCCACTTAATTGTGAATACACTAGCATTGGTGGCTCACAGCTGAAAATCTAAATTGCGTCTAAGCAAAGCCCCAATAATAAAGCTGAAATCCATTAAGCCTGTGATGTTTGCCACTATTTAAATCTGATTAAAAATTGTACATGACACCACTAAGCCGAACAGTCAGAAAACACTCCTGTCAAGTCTGATGTTTCTCCATGTAATCCAGACCCCCCTTCTTTCACTGGGTTGTCAGCTAAAAGGAGCCATAATAAGAGATCATGTACCTAATCCAGCTTCCTAAGCTGTTTTTAACTGGTTTCTTTAATCACATGTTATGATTCCCTGTGGAGCAGCTCTCAGGTGACAAAGACATTAGCACAGTCATTCATACTCCCGGGAGGGATCTCAGATGGGATCACCTTGGCCCTTGTGCCGACCGAGTGCAGCAGGAACAAGACACTGGTGCCTCTGCAGAGCTTGGGAAGCCACCAATGGGATAAAAAATGGGATATCACGGCAGCAGGGGTGACAGCTACAGGGCAAGCAACTGCAGGGTAAGGTAGTGCAAAGGACACTCATCAGAGAAGAAACTTCTTTTGATGAACTGATATTGATCTCCCAGTGAGTACTCAGCTCCTCTGAAAATGCTGCGTGGGAACAAGTATCAGGAGAAAACACCAAATTATACAATTCCCAAGTCTTCACCTGACTGCTGCAGGCATATCAGGATTGATAAAGAAGACAGCCACATCCTCCCTTTTATCAGTTTATCTTATAATTGACCATCGTTACAGCACAACTTCCGTGGTAACTTAATTATTGAGCAAGTGTTTACATATTAAAGATAAGACCACAGCTGGCTGCTGCAAGCACAATTTGATTGTATCTGCTGGGAGATGTTACAACCCCTTGCTACAGAAAATGTCTTTACTGGAAGCCTTGCACTTACGTTGCTGAGAACTGAATGTGGAACCTAATTTTACTTGGAAATCAAATGCTTCCACTTCGAGTGGCATCCCCACAACACCCACCTGGGAGCCGCTGGCTGCTTGGAGAAAAAAATCCTGTTACAGGTAAATAGCCTTCAGGTTTTGATCTTTTGAAGACAGCCTTTCATAATAAAAGGCAGATGAAAGCTGGGAGGTTCCCAGTGTGATGTTCATCCCATTTACCAGCACTGAGTGCACTCAAAGCCTGATTTAGCTGGAAAGGCAGGCGAGAAAACGTTTAAGGGCAGGCACGCGGTACTAACTCACAATAACATCCTGCAGCAGCTCACTTCAGGAGCTGAATTCTGAGAGCCAAACCACTCCCAAACCACAGGGCAAGGTCCTTCTTGGGCAAGATACAAACACTCCAAAAAAATCCTCACTGCAGCCACTGTGAGTGATTGCACAGAAGCTGCACAGGAAGATGTCCTGCAGCCTTCCTCCCCACACCTGGAGGAGCTACTGCCAGTGTCCCACACCACCATCAGCCCTGCCCAGGGATTCCCACTCGGAGCTGGTCCTGCCTGGACCTCTGCAAGGCAAGGGAGAGCTCACCTGCAGCCCCACATGCAACTGCAATGGCTCATGCAGAAAGCAAAGAGGTGAGACACTGAAAGAGGACATGGATCTTGACACCCTCCTCAGGCACTGCAGTGGGATTCACCAACCTACAGCTGCTGAGGCCTCAGCTCAAAACACATCCAAAGCACCAGGAACCACCTAAAGGTCTGGATTTTACACAGGCTTCCTCAAACCACACCCAGGGGATCAGGCTAAAATAGTCTCTGAGCCTGAAGAGCTTTTGATGGATCTCTTCCCCACACCAATACATAAAACCTCAGCCTAGGCAGCTGCTCACACAGATCAATCCAAACAAGGATGGGATGAATATAAACCAACAGAGCTGTAGAGAAGTCAGCAGAGAATTTCATCACAAACTTTAGATGGGTTTAGGACTCTCTGTTCTGGGGCATCCTGGAATAAAACATTCCCCCACACAGGCAGTATTTCCATACAATCATAAATCACAGAAAGCCATTCTCACATGCACGTAGCACTCGTTTTTTCTGCTTTTGGGCAAATGTGCTGCTATTGGCTCCTGAATGTCTTTTATTGAGTGCTCAATGCATTTACAGTGAAAACTTCATACACCAAAAGAGATTTTTTTAATTTAGGACTCGTTTCTGCTCTGGCTGCTGGTGTTCCAGCTGTCCCAGAAATCAGCTGGTACACGATGCTCCGGCAGCTGTGCTATCAAGGGAGGAGCATTTGGCAGTGCAGCCACAACCTCCAGGTTGCACAAGGACATTTGCACACCTTGATTTTTCTAGAACTATCGTCTCACATTCCATGGAGTATCATAATCCCACCCAATGAACTCCTGGAATTATATAAATCAAGGCTAAATTCTGTCCCAATAAATCACTGACCATAATTCCCTCTGCAATGCATGAAAGTTTGAAATTCACTCCCTGCTGAGCAGCCTCATTGTCTTTTAGGTATTTTGGGGATATGCTGTTTGTTACTGCAGTGCCACATACCATGTCCCTCAGGGGCTGCCCTGGTTTTGAAACTGGAGGTGGCTGCTTTGTCTGCACCTCAACAGCAGCAGCATTTGTAAAACCAGTCCCACTTAGCCAGCTGGGAGGCACCTCCCTGTCCCATTTCAGTGTAAGCATCCCAGAAGTGGGGTGTGGACAACTCCTTACTGCAGCCTTCCCTGCTGCACCAGAGAGTTCAAGGTAAAAAACCCAGGTGAGCTCACTATAGGGGGAAAATGCAAGTGGAAGTGGGCTGGTGTTGGCAAGAAAAGAAGCATCAGCAAATGCTCTGGTTCAGAGTTGAGGCTGATCTAACTCAGCTACATCTCTGGCAAACTCCAGAAAAAGACATGACCTCACCCTGGAGAATGTTCTTTATCTGGTGAGAGACAGAAACCGTCCAACCCTGAGCAGGTCTCCAAAGTAAAACGGATCTTTCTTTAGTAGAAATTTAATTAAGCTACCACGAGTTGCCATGAAAACAGCCTTTCCCATGTTCTTTGTTATCCTATTGCTTCCTAGTCACTCCCTTCTCATTAGTGGAAGAAAGATGCCCCAGCTTTCTGGTCCTGTGTCATTACTCAGGGAATGTGAATGTGCACAGTATAAAATCACTGAGAAACGCCAGAGCTGGAGCTACCAAGAATTACCCCCATAAAGCATAGAAAATACAAAAGTATGTTTTTCCTATTCTCTCCTTAAATGTTTATCATCCAAAACATGGAGAACAAAGCCTTGTACTCCTCTTCAGCTGTCTCCAATTGGTACAGGCCCATTTATTGACTGCAAAAATTCAAGGTTACAGGAACAGGCAGCCTGAGCAATATCGAAATACACTAATTCAAGCTGGTTGGCCTCAAACAGGGAAAGCTCAAGGACAGGAGTAAGTCATGATAATTACAGTTGGGGTGTTTCACACATTTATTGATCTTATAGTCTATCCTCACCAGCTGGACTGACTCTCCTGGGAACATCTCAGGGCATCCCCAGGGAGCATCCAGAGCACACAGAGGCAGCACACTCAGCTGCCATGGGCTGGAGGGGCTCAGACCATCTCACTCATGAGAAACTGCATTAGTTTAGCAAATTCAACCAACCTCAAACTGACCACAAATATAATGCTTCTTATTTGAGTTGATAAATGTAAATATTTCTGTTAAAGGATGACACAAAATGAAACATCTCTTAGGTGTGCTTTTTTGAGAGGGGGAAAAAAAACCCTAAGGAAGTATTTTGCACAAAGTCCTTAGATGGCGAAAACAAAAGAAAGACCAACCCCCAACTATTTAAAATTTCATGGGGCAGCCCTTACCCCCTTCAGCGAGGCTCACACCCACGCTGCTCTGCTTCCCCTGCATTGAGCATCGCTGCTGCCTTACTTCTTGCACGAGAACTGCTGCTCCTTGGCTAATTATAGAAGCTTGGATCAGAGCTATGCTGAAGGCAGCTTGACAGAACCAGCTGTTAAAATTACAGCTGGATCCTAAACTAGCTGTGAGCATCCAGCTTTAGCTCGCAGTGGTGCTACCCCCTTCCCAGAGCTGGCTGCCAATGCCAATTGGCCGGCTCCTCCTCCTCCTCCCCTAAGTTCAGACCCACAGGTTCTCACCTGCAAATTTTGGCTAAATGCTTTTATCTAAATGCTTTTCTGCTTAAGGGGAATTGAAGACAGAGTATTTCTCTTGGCTAGATGTTTTTATTCCTACAGCAGCTATCTGTAAGATCCATCACCGCCCCATCACTTTGTCACTGCAATGCTCATGGATTTCCTGGAAAGCATAACAGCAGTCACTGGCCTCTTGCCATAGCTCAGAGAGATAGAAAAAATAAAAATGCACCAAATTTAACTCCAAAAGACAAGCTTTTGCATTTGGAGCCCTCTCCTTTGCCTTCTGGTGGCGACTTTGTGCGGTGTCTCCTTATCAAACCTGGGAAGTGGTGCAGCATCTTCCCTTGATTCCCACAGAGCCCCAGGAGGCGGCAGTACTCCTTCGGAGGGGTTTGTACCAAGTCTAAATCAGCACTTCCAAACAGCCCCTGAAAGGCCTCTCCAGCCCCTGGTCATATGATGCCAGTCCTGTGGAAATGTCAGCACATCCTGGCATGGGAACGATGCCACGTGCGGGTGGGTCCCTGTCACAGCCTTGCTCCCCTTGCACAAGAAAAAATGATTGTAAGAAAAACCATGCTGTGATCTCCCCTTGCATCTTCCTCCTGAGTTTAGTTTGTTAAACAGCCCTTTGATGTGCCTTGTCTTTACTGCAGCAAAGTCCTGTTTGATGTTTACACTATTTGTATTGGGAAGTTGCTGACACGGAGTGAGACTGGGACCCACCACATGCAGCTCTCCAGGAGAGCCCTTCCCTCCTCAGCCCTGCCCAAACCCACTGAGGATGCTGCAGTGGATGCTGTCAGTCTGACTGGGGGTTAGATCTGCTGCTGGTTTCTTGAGTGGATTTTTTTCAAATGGATCAATTTGCTTCCAATATTTGTTCACTCTCTGTGTGAGTTTTTGCTTTGCTCTGGGTGAGGCTGCAGAGAGCAGAAGCGACCTGCAAAGCATCTCCCCCATCCACTTCCCATGGTAGCAGTGCCAGGGCACACCAAGGCAGAAGAAGCAGTCATTTGTTTTAAAGCAATGACTGCATTTCCCTCATACCTCCAAGGAGAAGATGGGGAAAGGTTTCTTGGAACAAGTCCTGACATGGAGCTGTGTAACATTAAATGTATAAAGGACTATACTGGGAAGACATGAAAAGGAGACTGAGCATCAGCAGTGGGGTCCCATCTGCTTCAGCTGAACATATTTTTCTGTAGACTTTCCTCCTTCAACCATTTCAATCTTTCTCCAGAGCCTTTCATCTTCAACTCTTCCTCCCTATTAGACAAAAGGTTCTCCTTATTAAACAAAAGGTTTTTGGGGTAAAAGAAACCCAACAACAAATCAGGCCTTAATCCCCCTTTTTTGTACCCAAAATCCACAGCACAAGTGTTAAGGCATGGATGCCACAGACCTCCACTGGGGTCATGCCCTGCTCCCGGGGCTGCAAATGTCACAGCTGACACATCCCCGGTGCTGTACAGGTAAGGGGGGGTGCTCAGACCCACTGAGAGGGGTCTCACCTTCCTGGGAGGGTGTGGGGAGGGGGGAGCAGCTCCCCCCGAGCCTGGCTCCCAGCAGGACTCACGTCCTGGCCGGCGGCTGATGTCAGTGCTGGGGAACAGAAGCCTCTCTGTGGCTGGGCAGCATGAGAAGGAGGTTTCTGTGCCAGGCAAGGTTGCTCACTGGAGGGATGCTCGTACTTTAACCCACTCCTGACAACAGCACATCAGCCTCCAGTGACCTTGGTGCTGGGCTGGGAGAACTGCAGGGTTTGCAATTTCCATCAGGCACTCACACCCCCAGCCCTCTGATGGAAACCTCTGGACTGGGGATGCTTTTTGGGGGCATCTGTACAGCACTCAGAGCACTGGATAGAACAAAGTGCTCTTGAGCACTCTTGAAATGCTAAAATGCTCCTTTGAAAAGCCAATAGTGGAGGCTGCATCCTTTTTGGAGAGGGCTAGAGCACTGCTGCCACTTAGCCTGACATCCTGCATCCCTCACTGCCATGCTCCCCACTGCTCCAACGACCACAAAGAGAAGCATCAGCAGAACCTGCACCAAGCTCACAGCAGCCTGCAAAACTCAGCCAAGAAGCCACAATCCCTGCCTGGCTGTGATACCAAATCACTTTATCCTCTGGGGACACTGAGACAGGGCAGAGGTGCATGCCAAAGAAATGCATCACCCCTGTGCCCTGGGCTCAGCCACAAATCCAGCCTGTTCAGAGATCAGTCCCACCTTCAGCTGCCCTGGGTACAACCACACACGGCCTGGGTGCACCAGTGCTGAGCTGAGGAACTGCTCCTGGACTCAGCTGGGAAGAGTGAAAACGCAGCCAGACTTTGGGACCCTGCCACCAAGCTCTTACAGACAAGGGCAGGACTGAGTGCAGACATTTGTAACATGGTTTTGCTGAAATCCAGTGGGAGCCAAACCTGGTGCTTTGGTTCAGCCAAATACCACTCAGTTGCAGGGAATTTACTGGAAATGGTGATTCAACAAAAGGCACCACTGATGCAATCCTAGCATGCACACCAAGCTCCAACATGCACTGCAGGTAACAGGTGCCATGACTTCCTACCACAAAGCATCTCCCCATCCATGCCCAAATCTCTGCTTTGCAAAAGCCAACATGAATTCTCAACAAAACACCTGATTTTTTTCTGCTTTTTAACCACACTGCTACTACTTTTTATTTCCATCTCTAGGTCTATGAGGAATCTTTTTACAGGGATTGGAAAGAGAGGCTAAAACAGCACAAAAAAGCATCCCACAGTGAGGGATGCTCCACAGATCCTGTGACAGCCGCATTTTCCTGATGCACACTGCTGCCCTGAATCACAAAAACAAGAGCTTCCCATCAGTGAGGGGCAGAGCAGAAAATTACAGAGCTTCTCTCAAAGCCCTGCTCTAATACTTGAGCCTTTCGAGCATCAGAAGAGAATTTAATCCATTTTAAAGCTAGCATCAGATAACAGTGACATTAAAAAGTAGTCAGAGCCAAGCAGCAACTTCTTTTTGAGGCTATTAAGTAGAACTAAATTAACTTATTTCTTTATATTGAAAATTCCTCTCTACAGACTAAGATCAAGGCCGGCTAAAGCTCCTGACAGCTGTTTGCCCATCAGCCACATCTGCATAGAGGTTAAATAGAGATTTACACTCACAGAAACTTCTGAAAAACTCAGACCTTTGGATCAAGATACAGACAGTATTTTCAGAAGTTCAACTCACAAAATGTTAGAATAACCAATTATAATTAGGCTTTTTCTACATTTCTATATATGGTGTAAATCAGGAGGCAAGTCACTGGTATTACAGGAAACATGCCAGCAAAAAAGCAGAATGAGGGGAAAATAAACTCTTTCTTTGCATGATACTATTCACTTTACAGACACGTAATGCAGCCAGGGCTTTAAAGGCCATTTATAAATTTGCAGCATTATGTGGCACTAAAGCTTTTACTGTGGCATTCAGAGTCTAACGTGACCTGGTATTTATACAGTGACATTTCAAACCTCACTGCCCTCACCAGAAATACCTCCATGGTTTGGGTACACGAACACAAACATCAGAACTGCTCTGCACAGATTTGGGTACATGAACACAAACATCAGAAATGCTCTGCAGAGATTTGGATACACAAACACATCATCACAACTGGTCTGCACAGATTTGGGTACATGGACACCTCAGAACTGCTCTGCACAGATTTGGGTACATGAATACAACATCACAACTGCTCTGCACAGACTCCACCACCGCTCCAAACACCGAGCAGGCAGCAGGGCTTGGGAACTGATTTTGTTTAACAGAGCACTCGTTGCCCATTTACAAACCACTCGGAGCTGCCATTAGAAAACCAGTGACACGAACTGGTGGATCTGCTCTGGCCTTGGACGCTCAGACACTGGTGGGGTCTGCCCTGGGCTGGTGCCGCAGCCCCTCGAACAAAGCACAGGCAGAGCCACGGCTTTGCTCCCAAACCAAAGGCTATTTTTAGCACAAGGAGATGTTGTAAGCTCATAAAGATCTGGGGGAAGGGAGAAAAGGTTTAAGAAAAAAAAAATCCAAAACGATGCTGAAGTATTTCTGTCCCTTGTCAGGTCAGAGAAGGGAGGCACAACCCTGCCCCGCACCAGGGCCAGGTACACCTGCCCTCACCACAGCAGCCACTGTGTGGAAATGATGAAGGATTATTTCACACACACCAACCCCAAACCAGGCAATGCCACCCACCCCCTGAAAGGCAGTGGGATGCTCCTGCACACCCCAGGGTGCCCAGGCAGGTGACCTTGCTCTGCACCACTGCACTCTCCTACAGCACACAGTGCCTGGAACAAAGCCCAGTGAGATGCTGCTGATAACCCTTGGTATGGTTGCTTTTATCTCGGGGTTTCTCTTATTGCTCCCGTGAGCTCTGTTTCCTAAGGAACCAAGGCTTCTGTGAGCATTGCTCATCCATCTCTCCCTCTGGCTTCTCAGCATCTTGGATAATTTCAGCCAGATGTGGCTCCCTGTAGTTGCTGAACACTCCTCTCTCTTTCTCACTTATAAAGCAATGGGGTAATTTACACACTTCAGAAATCATCCTCATCCCTGCATTTTGCAGAATCACCCTTGTGTCCCTCTTTCTGTGATGGGCTGGCATCTCCCTGCTCTCACCTTACCCACAGCCATACCCCCATCTGCTCTGTGTTTGTGCAGTGCTTAGCACAGCACCACCCTGACCACACTCAGACCTTCACCTGGGAAAAGCCAGGAGAGCTGCCCTGGAGTGGGTGGAAATATAAAGAGGAACATCAGCCAAGGATGTGGGCTGCACTAGGGGAAAAACAAGAGTGAACCAAATCTTCCTGCTGGTCTGCATGAGAGAAGCTGAGATGGCAGCTGGCTACCATGCTGACCACACACATGAGCTGGCTCAAATCCTTCCCAGTGCTAAAAGCAGCTCTTGATTTAGCTGACAACACCTTAGCAATAGAGTTTTGGTTTAACTCCTTTATTTAAGATGCAGGTCTGGTGTCTTGTCAGCAGTTAAAGGATGCTACAGGAAGGACCTATGGCACTTCTCCCCACTTACACGAGCTGGTTTCACACCACAGCTGTGTGTCATCCTTACCAAGTCACTCCCACAAGGTTTCTCCCTACCCACGGGGGTGATGCTCTGACCATGGAGCAGTGTTTCACATAAAGACTTTCAGACAGCATAAACCAGCACAAGAAATAGGGAAAACCCCCCAACAACCCACCTTTGCCTCTCTTGCACCTCTCATGGGAGCCCAAATCTGTGAACACTCAGCAGCCACAACTCTCATACCACTACATACCCCCCTGAACGGGGGCTTTGCTCTTTCTTTAAACCTTCTCACCAGCACCCTTTTCTCTTCTGTGAGTGATTTACTGGCACAGGTAAGTGTATGTGACAGGACACTGGGGAAAACACCTCTCTGGAGGTCTACCACGACTTCACCCCCAACAGTGTGCAGCACTAAAATCTTGCAGTCTGCACAGAAGGTGCCCTGTTCCCTGAGCCTGCAGGCCCTCTCCACCCTCACACTTTGTTCTTGCAATCACTCACAGATCAGAAGACCCTTCCTGTCCCCAGCCACCCACCCTCCCACCCACAGTGTCACCACAGCTCCTGTCCCCATGCCACCTCCACCCCTGGGCTTTACTGCAGGTGCCTGCAGAGCAAAAGGAGGGGATGGTTCTTGTGATGGTTCTCCCTTCTGCATAAGCATCTCCTTAAAAACCATGAACGTTCAGGGCTTAGCAAAGGCCACTAAGAGCCCTCAAGCTGATGTTTTATTTCTTTGCTCAGTGCTCTGGGCTGTCTGATGTGCAGAAAATCCCTGCCCTCTGAGGCTGCCATTAGCACTGGTTTGCTCCCTGGGTGCTGCTCAGCCCTGTAATCTGCCTCTGAGGTTGTGAAAAAACCCATGGCAGAGCTGGTGTCGCTCTGACACCCACAGCTCCTCGCTAGCTGGAGGAAATGGGGTAAGAGACAGCAGAGGATCAGGTCTGTCAGTTAAAATAATTGGATTTTAACTGCAACACTGCTCACTGTTTTGTCTGATGAAGCCCAAAATAAACTGCATTACATCACTGCAGGTCACACTGAGCTAATAAGGGTCTCTCCCTCACACTGAGAAAGGACGTTTTTGTGTCCCCTGTGTTTTCTCCAGTGCTTTGCAGTCAGAGCTCCTTCCAACTATGTGAGTGTAGGGGAAAATTAATTCAAACTGCTGCCCAAATTATGCAAGAGCCTCATGGAATGGAAAGTGCATATTAGCAGATTTTACTATTTTAGGGTGTTCTTTTATGTCCCATAATTTATCTTGCCATCATATTTGCAGACAAATAGGAAACAACACATAAACCAAGTAATCCTTAGGGTGCTGACAGAAGATAGTACAAGCAAATAGGCACCTTCAGAGAAATGCTACCTGAATAAACCACAGCTCACCTGAATAGTGACAATGTGATCCAGTTCACAGCACTAAAAATACAGGAATGCAATCCAAAAGAGCCTAAAGCCCCAACCATCCCTGACTTTGCCAATATGTCCAGAATTTTGCCTGCATCTTCCAGCTTTATCAGCAGCTCCAGTGGAAGTTCACGGGCCACCTCAGGTTGCAGTAACATCACATTATTTTACTCTGCAACCCAACAGGTCATCCCACCCATCTATGGAACTACCAGTCAAGTAATCCCAATCCCTCAACTTCCACTCCAAAATACAGGATTTAAACCTTCACCTGGTGCAAATCTGGTTTCCTCCAACACTTTCATGGGACCTATGACAATTTTTGTCAGCTGAGGAGCCCCAGCTTCCCAAGAGCAATGAATGAAAGCAGTGAAGTCAAAGTTCAAAGAGCAAACAATTCCCTTTTGCTCTCTCTTGGCCAAGTTCTCCTCCTCTCATTTTTGGACTGAAATGCACCAGAGCAGCTGCACCTTGACCAGTTTATATCACCACAGTGCCCCAGCCCTGCAAATATTATTCCCTTTTGCTTCCTCCATCTCTTCCTTGGTTAAAATAAATCCCTTTGATTAAGAGAAATCAAGAGCACCCAACTGAAATAACTTTCAGCAGGTCCTCTGGGAAGCATTGCCAAACTGCCATCTATCAACAGCAGTGGAAAACAACCAAGCTTTTTAAAACTGATCAAAATATTTCTAAGATTTATCAAACCTTGCAATTGCCTTGAGTTACAGACCCAGACTTTGATGCCAATTACAACTGTCCCCTGTTTCTAGGAGAGTTCAGCACCCATGCTCCATTAACTCCGTTAGGAGGGACAATTAGCTGGAGACTGACAATAATTTTGCCAGTTCATTTACCAGAAGGGATAAAGCCAACCTGAAACACGTCAATGTGAGAGTCTCAAGACTGGTATCATTCTGTGCCATTGTACAAGAAATGTACTGCTAGAGAAAGGGATGTGGCCATGGTGTTAATCAGGATTGCTGGGGTGTAAATAATATTTTGTTTCCTAAAGTCTGGCTAGGGCAAGCAAATTATTTAGCTGATACCACAGCTGAATGAAGAGCTCAAATGTATAAGAGGGTGTCTCTGAGAATCAATAGTGGATCACCACGACATTTAATCACAGTTTTACTGATCTCACTGCACCATCTGAGCTCAGACTGACTCCTCACTCCCAAATCAACGGATACACTCATTAACAACAGAACCATCAGTCTGAAACACTAACGGGGCAGAGGAGCTGAAAGCTGGGAACAGCACATGGGGCTTGTGCTCCAAGGGGAGCAAGGAACTCCACATCCCCCTTCTATGAGTTTCCACTGTGATCTCCCACTGAGGGTAAGTGGCTGTGATTGCATTGTGCACAACAGCACATCCCCAAGACTGGATCCCTCATTTAGGGACAGAACCAAGACCCCTGGATCCACAGCCATAGTTCTTGCAGGCTCAAGAGCTGGTTTCAATGCTTAGCACTGCCCACAGTGGGGATTTCTGCACATGGGAAGTGTCTTTGTTTCCCAGTTCCGATCCTGCTACTTGGCATCACACTGTGTCTCATGCAGCAGATGTTACCCAGCAGTTTGGGAGATATGCAAGACCCTTTGGGGCAACGGTTACCTTTGCATCCCACACTGCTTCTTATTTATCCCCCTCCCCAGCAGCTGAAGTTTGCTGCACCCTTCTGCCAGGCTTCCCTGCACAACTCTCTCAGCCCTGACCTGCACATCTGACACCCCTTCCCCGAGGCTCATTTCTCCTAAGTCTGGCAGTTCAGCTGTGATAGCTTCTGCTTGGCATCTACAGGCTCCAGACAGTCTCTCCACAAAGGATATTCTGAAAGACACAATTTCTGACTAGGGTTTCATCAGGCTGCCTGGAAAAGGATGTTGCTCAAAACTATTCCAATATACCATTTTCTTACTTTTTATGTAATTATTGAACAAATATCAGAATGCAAAATAGCCCCTGGGATTGGAAAATGGAATTAAATCTTTCAGCAAACATGAGAAAATGGATACTGACATTTCTATTAGCAACAAAATGTTTCATGCTTAGAAACTGGTAACCTGACTCCCCTCCAGGGAATTCAGGAGGGCAAGGGAAAATGGTCTGAGACAGTATTAGGAAGAAACAGAGATATAGCTACACTCCAGTGAGACACAGTGGCTGTGGGGTGGGCAGGAGGGTGCCCTGGTGTTGGTGCTACCTCAGTTTGTTCACAGACAGTTCAGGTCAACAGTGGAAAAAAGCAACAGCCCAGACCCTCTGTCACCCCCAGCTGTGCTGAGCCTGGCAGGACCAGGCACAGGAGGCCCAGCACCGTGAACAGCACAGTGACAACAGCCCCATGTCACTGGAATGACCCAAGAACTGTCCAACACACCTGGGAGCATTCCTGCTGGGGACATGGCCTACTGGTGGCCTTGGCAGTGCTGAGTTAGTGGCTGGACTCGATGACCTTAAAGGTCTTTTACAACCTAGATGATTGTGTGATATTCAGCGTGCTGCTTTCCTGCAGGATGCAGAGGTTTCCCTGGGCTTCCTCCTGAGGACACAACCCCAGGAAAAAAACAATTCCCAGCCTAACAGCCTGAGAGCTGAAACTGCATCAGCTGATTGGCAGGACAGGCTGGAAGAAGGAGCACGTTTTGGCACAGGGTGAAGGACAAGTGGGCAGCTACACCTTGGGGCTGTGATGGTGCAGGAGAAGGGGAAAGTTGGCACTGGGAGTTTGGTGTGTGCATCCCCAGCTGAGTTTTGTTGTAACATCAACCTGGTCCCCCTAAGGAGGAGTCACCTGGCCAAATCTCCCCTTGGAATTTACTGTCCAGAAGAATTAACAAAAGACATCCCAGTTGCACAGGTCATCTGCGTGGCTCCTATGCTGGATTTTGGAGATAGTGCCATTCTCAAAGACAATTCACAGCCTAAAATCCACCACTTACGTGATGCCCACCAGCCTGCTTCTCTTCCCCTCCTCCTCCTCCCCACAGCACTGCTCACTGGAAATGGCTCACCCTCTTCTCTTCTCTTCTGTATTTAATGGCTTTTGAACTTCAAAGAGAGGTGAGAAAACCCTATCACTTCAGCATGCAGTGAAATATTATGCAGCCACATTACTGAAGAACACCTACAAAATACGCTGCTAAAATAAACTCCCCTTTGAATTCCTCTTATAATATCTTTCAGAGAACTCAGAACACGCTGCCCTTCTTCCCACACAGCACTGAAGCACCTACTTCACTTTAACCAGGTACACACTCTTCTTGGAGTCGAAAGGACTCATCATGTGCTCAAAATTATGCATTTTCCTCAAGTAGTTGGTTGAATCCCAGCTTTGATATCCAGAACTTGCACAGTAGAAATTGGAAACATTATTCCTGAGTGGGTATTATACACACATTGACAGATACATTCCAAAATTATCTAAGAAATCAAACTATTCATTGTTAATAGAACATGTCCGACTCCAGCAGACAGCTTTTTAAAAAATCTAAAATAAAAATGTGCCTAACATACTCTCCATGAATATGGATACTCCCCACACACCGTGTGCCTCATGTACACAATACAGCAGAGCTGAAATGCTCAAAACATAAATTGAGAATATATGAGATCAGAATTTAATTGTGGTTTTCATAACAGCAAACTGCTGGAGCTACCTGCATATTATTAGTCTTGAAAAGCATCATGAAAATAATATTTTAACCTTTAATCTGTAACATGGTCTTTGCTAATAAAATTATCCCAGAGTCATCCAAGCACATTGCTCGTGTCAACTACTTAATATGCAGAATAAATTAAATGCCACTTACATATAGCAAAGAGATACCCAGTTAATTTCAAGCACTTTCATACTGGTGCAGCCACACAACAAACACAGTCAAGCTCTGTGTCTCCTCTTCAAATCCTGCCCTTCTGCAATAAAATCATCCGACCCACTGCTCTATTATCCCAGCCCCTTGCAAGGCCACTGTCACCCTGCTGAAATGAGCTCTAAGATGAGCTCTGTCACATGAGCTGCACCTTTGCAACTGCCAAGCACTGACTGTGCCCCAGGGAGGCCAGGTCCCACTGCTGACACCTGCAGCATCCTGCAAAGACACTGACAGATCCCTGGGACAGTGGGGGATGTGATGCACACACCCAACATCAACCAAACCAGCCTAACAGTGCTGCTTCATCTCTCCAAAGCAGAAGTCAGCTCGAGGACACAAACATCCTTTATCTCCAATCCAGCTTCACTTCTGCTCCAGAAACAAACCCACTGGGCTTGCTCCTGGGAAACAGCCCGTGGAAGTCAACAGAAAGACTCTCGATAACTGATTTGTTTCCGTCAGGTATCCAAATTCCCAATATTCCAAATCAAATGCCAGAATCTTGTGCACAAGACCACACTTACTTCTCCTATTAATTGACATGCTGGCAATAATCAACATAAAGAACATATAAACAGAGAGGAAGAAAATGGAAGGAAATGGACATCAAAAAACTTATCTGCCAAAAGTGTCTTTCACTACCTGCAGAATAAGGCTCCTGCTTCTCACTGTGGATGAACTCTTTTCGTTCATATTTGGCTCTGATCCACTGTTCTCGCAGTAGTCTGGAAAAAAAAATACAGAGAAAAGGAAACATGGTCCAAGACACATAAGAAAGAAGCCAGAACCATTAATTCTTCAATGAAAGCACAAGTGTGATTTAGAAGTCTTCCAAAAATTGCATTGTACAGTCTGGAGTCAAAGGTTTCTTCTGCTTATTGCTGGACAACAATAAATCATTTCCTTGTACATCCAATTTTATTGGAAATTTATTTCTTAAAAATGCACAGATTTAGCAGAACAGCCTGTCCCCTCCCCACCCACCCAACCAGCCCCTGTAAAAAATTCCCTCAGTATATGAACCATTTTAGACCTAATTTCTTCAGACCACATTCTTCAGTGAACAGGGTCAGTTAATGAAAAAACCCAGCTACATACAAAAGAGAGATTATTGCCCTGAAGATATCACTACAGAAGCAGAAGGTGCTGAAAATCCATCTGGTCAAGCTCTTCCAATCTCACAGCCCATACTGCCAAGTTTAAGAAAGCAATCTATGATGCATGGCAGCAAATATGATTAAAAAGTCCATTACTTTTAACACTGAAATGATACCAATGATTTATACACCAAGACTTCAATTTCCAAAAAGGAAAAAAATACCCCAAAGATTTTTTTTTTTTTTTTTTTTTTGGTGCTATTTTATTTCAGTATGAGTACTTGAACCAATGAAGTATCTTTGATCTAGAATATGCTGGAAGTTGCTTCAAACCATTTTCAACTGAACTTATCTCTTAATTGCCCTAGAACCCTAAATAGCCCAAGCAGGCAGATCACACTCAGAAATAAAGGCATGTGTCATCCCAGCTTCACAGCAGACATTTTGGAGCAGCCTACACTGAAGACAGTAAAAGATCCCCAGCACTGGGTATGTTTTGTAAAACCATCACATTTCAACACATCAACTTCTCTGCCAGTGAAAACTCTTCATATGCTTAATCACCTTTTCTTTTTTGCTGATTATACAAACTAAATGGTATCTTTTTGGCAGACGCATCCCAGAAATGCTCAAAGAATATAAACATACCAACATTGCCTATGAAAATTCATCTGTAGGTACAGCAAACACATTCAATAAATCTGCAAGACACTATCCAATAAGGACTGGTTTCCTGGAAATAAAGGAGGAAATAACTACACAAATTATGTTCCCCTCATTGTGTCAGCTCCTTGGCTGGGGCACCAGCCTTCTCCCCAAGGCTCAGGGAGCAGCACTGCTTCCCTGCCCCCCAAACCCAGCTGTAAGCTCCTGCTGTAATAGAAACAACACACCAAGTCTGCCTCTCCCCTTCTGCTCCTGTCCAAATGACTGATCTTTAGCTGTTACACATCTGCAAGTTTGACTGTGAACTCTGAACACACATCTCCTTTCTGCTGCCATCCTGTGCTACACTCTGGGTGCAACCCAAACTGAGGAGGGTCAGATGCACTTTGTACAATCATAGAAAGGCTTGGAAGGGACCTTAAGGGTTATCTAATTCCAACTCCCCTGCCATGGGGTTGCTCAAACCTCATCCAGTATCCAAGAGGCCCTTCTGGGTCCAGCAGGATGCCTTTTCTGGATTTGGTATCCACATATATGTGGATGATGCATGATGACCCAAAAGGTGGCACCCAAATGCCTGTTCTATAATGCTGTAATTAAATTTTGGTAGCTCTAATCTAAGAGCTACCAAAATTTAATCACAAAATAAACACAAATACTTGAATTTACTACCCTTTTTGCAATTTTTCCTGGCCAGCAGCTGGGGACAGCTTGTTATCACTGAAGCCAACCTTGGACCTTTTCAAGAAGATGATTAGGCATCAAACTGGGAGCAAGAAAATTCACACCACCCTCGGCTCCAGCTGACGTCAGTGGATTCAGCAGGAGCTGCAGCTGCTCCAAGTCTCTGAGAGCCAGCCTTCCAGCATGGGAGTTTAAATACAGTATGAATTAAGATTCATGTGCAGCAGTGGGAAAACATTCCTGCTGTAGGATGCAGATCATACAACAGACACCTTGGGGCTCATCCCTGGGGGAACAATTCCCGACAGGGCCTGACTGCCACCAGCACTGCCCCCAGCCCTGCTGCAGTGGCTCCAGAGCTCTTGTGCAAGAGGGCACCCCCGGGGCAGCCAGCAGGCACCACACCCAAAGGGGAACACTGAGAAGCTGCAAGATGCTCTGGGTGGCCTCTCTCAGCATCTGGCCCTGAGCACAAGTGGCTCCGATGGCAACTCCCAGAGCACACAGGAATCCAGCTGTGCCACCTTCCCAGCAGCTTCCTGGCAGTTCACACATTCTTCCCCCTTTCCTTATCATCACGAACGCAAGCTCTTTCAGCAATAATTTCCCAAAACCCAGAACACACCAAGGGCAGCCACAGTTCGGACAACTCTGTGCAAGGCCATCAGCTGCAGCTTCTGCTCCACTGGTTATTTATAGAAAGCAGAACAATTCCAGTAAAAGAAACCAAAACAAAAACCCAACTAGGACAGCGAAGAGTTCACCATCTCCCTTCTACTGCAGGAGAGAAGCTGAGCAGGGATTTGACCACATTCACTCTCATGGACCAGATGCAATTCTGCCATAAAAAGCTGCGGGTGCAAAACCCCAGTTTCACTAGCACAGCTCTGATGAATTCATACAAAAGAAGGAATGTGTCCTGGAACCTGTAGGATCTGAGAGCAATTGGAGGGCAGGGACTATCCAGAAGACCCTCAAACCATACAGGGATTGTATGAAAACAGCCACCACTTTCAGTAGACTGCTGCCCTGATCTTAATTTAAGTATATCTTCAGGGGCTTTAGAAATATCTGTTGCTGTGTTTTAGCTGAAATGTACTTTTCCAGGGATGAATATGTGTGTATATAACCCAGGGCAGACATCACATACCCAATACAGGAGCCTCCATCCAAAATATACCTTTGACTCCAAAAGGAGTTCTGTGACCAGTAAGGATTGTAATAACAGCTCCCTGTTTTTTTATTTTACTGCATTTCTGGTGATGGGATAATGTAGCAAATAAGCAAATATATTATTTGTATTTGTTAGGAAAATGTAAGTGCATCATTCCTAAACTGCAGAGATGCACAGCTTTCAGGATCAGCTCCAAAAGCTTTAACAGCCCACCTAAAGTCTGTCAGGCTGCTGGCTACAGGGAACTCATCATTTTTTGGCAATTAGAACAGAAAAGTCCTTGTACTCATGAAAAACCTAGAGGCAAATCCAAAAACCCCACCAACAAAACAAAACGCTAAGGAAATCCACATTTCCAACAGAATAAAGGAAAATTCATCCCCCAAATGGGAAAGGACTGGGCTTCACTGAGGAGGCAGCAGGTCCAGAGGCTGACAAAGCACTGCCAACACCATTGGAGGCACTTGTCTGCTTTCCTGACCACCCACATGAAAACCAGGGCTCTGCCCAGGGCACAGTGAGGAAGGTTCCAGAAGAAGCCACTGGAGCAGTTTTATCTTAGTCCCACCTACTCAAAGCTCACAGCAAAAAGCACCACAGGAAAAGCTGCTCAGGCAGTTTAATATCAAACTGTGGCTGCATGGCTTCAGTGTGCTGTGTGGAGGAGGTGCTGGCCAGCCAAATTCAGTCTCCAGTTTATTTTTTCCCAAGATTCTCAGCTGGGCTGGCTGATGCACTCCAGAGCACACCCACAGATGCTGCACGGCCACTGTGGCTTTTCTGGAGACATGTGACAGACGAGAAACCCCAGCCAGAGGTGAAAGTGGCCCAAAAGACATCAAACACCACACACTACCACTGTCTAACTGCATCTTTGTGAGGCACCATCAAGTCCAAGAAGGACAAAAGAAATAAATGTCATCCAGAAACATCATTTCCAGAAGCCAAATTTGTAGCTTCTGGAATTTGTCAGAGGTTTTTCCAGCAAAAGCCAACATGCTTTCCACAGGCAGCTTGGTGGATGCAGCTATGCCAGGTTTCTGTCAAACAACTGCTTTAATGAAATTTTAAGTCCGAGTCCAAATTCTTTGCTCAGGCTGCAAGGAGAGCCACTACAGCACAGACTAAAAGCCTGTCAAGCTTCACACTCTTTTCCAATCTACTAAGCTCTTGCTGTGAGGACTTGCTTTTAAATAGTTTTGGGGAGGCATGAGACAGCTGGGGGGCTTCTTCCAGGCTCTCTGTGCATCACCTCAGCTTGTAGAGACTGAGGATTGATGTGCTATCCTGCCAAGACCAGTGCCCAATGGCAAGCTGACAGAGGAGAGAAAAAAGACAGGGGCTTGTCAAGGCATAAAGCCTTACATTATGGATTTGGAGAAGTTAAAACTGATTCTGAGTAAGAAAAATCACAATATTCTCGGTTAAAATGCTAACTGGTTCCTTTTTTGTTTGATTGCTTTACATGCATAGTCCAGTTCACCCCAACATTATTTTTCAGAATGGTTAAACACCAATTAAAAACACGTAGGAAACAGCCTCTGTCAGTACTACCTTAACCTTGTAGCAATTTCCTTTGGAAATTAAAGGAATCAATATGAATTAACAGGTTTACAAGCTAACTGAAAAGAGAAAATGAACAAGACCAGAAAACCCCATGGCTGGTCAGGATTGAAGGACTGGGCAGATCTCAGCACCTGGGTGACTCAAAGAATTCCTGAGTGCCCAGTTTGAGCCACCACAAGAGGCTCCACCACTTGGGAATGAACTGATGAGCAGGCACTCCAAGTGGTCACACTGCAGCACCTCAGACTTTACACCCAAGACACTTTGGAAAGCTGTGAATGTAAAATATGAAAATGCTTACTACTAACTAGGAGCCTGAGCAAAACTCAACTCTACCCCTCTGGATATTATCTAATAAAGTTTTTATATCCAAAAAGTTTTTAATATCAATAAAGTAGGGGCAAAAGGAGGTGACAGAGGAAGTGGTGAGAAGTTTGCACCCCTGACTGCAACTCTGCCCCATCCATGGGAGAGGAGGGGGCCATGCTGACCTTCTCACACCAGACTGAGGTGATGGGCTTGGTAGCTCCTCTACCAAATGTACTAAACTTTAAATTAAAAAGAAAATAAAAATCCAAAGATCTACCAGGCAATTTTCCCTCTCCACATCTTAATCAATACAAAAAGCCACTTCAGCTAATAACTGTTGTTCTTTAGATGAGTACATGGATGACTCCTCAAGATGTGTGCCTCTGACTGATGCCTCATCTTGTTCCAGATACGACAAGCACCCAGCACAACTCATGCCATCTCACTCTGCCCCTTTTTCTCTGCTGACAGTCAGTAAATTGAACTGTTCTGCATGAAGAGCAGATGTAGCTCCCACTTATCCAAACACAGAGCAGAGCAAAGCACTGCAGCTCATTCCCAATTCCACAGGATGAGGCTCTGCATTCCCAAATCAAGCAACAGAGAACAATGGTAAGTATTGGGCAGGGACAGGGATGTACTTCCAGTTCTGCAAAAGCCCAGTAAGATATTATCTCACTTTCTTCTATCACTTTTCAGCCAAGTAAGAGACTGAACAAAGCCTTTTTCCTTTGCTTGTACTCAAGAGTGAGTACTTGCTGCTGAGTGGTGACTTAAAACTCAGCCATGTGCTTGCAATCTATCTGCCCCAGAAAAATCTGTTTCACGGCTCTCCATCTGCTGCTGTGGTGTACCAAGCCGGGCCATGACCACTCATGACCATCCAAAGAGAGGTTCTGTGGTTTAAATTCCACACCCAAAGCTCTTTGGGCCAACGCTGCATTGCAGTGGTGTAGAAACATCCCAGAGTCTGGGACTCAATTCACTGTTAGGGACTCCCCAGAGTTACAGGAGCTGGCTGCTCTGGTCCCTGGTGCATGGGTCAGTGCTGGCACACAGAGAACATGAGAAGAAAGGATAGAAGGGGATTTTAGATTTTTTTTTTTTTTATTATTATTATTTTTTGGTCTATGAGCAGTTGGTCAACTTTCCCTGGGCAACTCCAGAGTACCATTCCAACTTCTCTAATCTTTGCCAAGCGTCATGCAAAATCAGGAAACCACAATGGGGTTTCTGAAGGATACAGAAGCCAAATGCAGCAGGCAAACACCATAAATTTCCCAAAGAGCCAACCACAACATTGTAGGCAAGAAGAAAAAAGGACAAGCTGGCTCTGCAGCACTTCTTTCCTCTTGCCCCAAGCTTCACAATTCTTCATGCAACCAAAGCAGAGGGATTCCAGAAGCAGCATTATAAAATTAAGAAGCTTCAAATGAACAAACAGCTGCCCAGGCACTGCAGCTGTCCAGCATGTGCTGCTGTTGGAATTAGAAGCACAAAAACCTCTCGATGCTGCAGAACGTGGCTGGAATCATTGCCAGTGCTGGATGGAGGTGTCATCCATGGTGATGCTTCCCAGGGCTGCGAGCTGGGAACAGCTCATGCTATTGCAGTGACTGGACTGCAGTGAGGCGGGGAAAAAGCTAAATATACATTCCTGTAAAAAGCAGCACTCCCCTGCACTTGTTTAGCATGCATCTGTTGAGAGGCACTGAGAGCCCTGAACTAGAGAAAGGAAAATAAAACCTGGCACAACATCCTTGAGACACTCCCAGGGTGTAATGTGCCCCCAGCTGCTGATCCTGCAGCAGTGTCAGGAGATTTTCTGCTCCTGTGAGAGGTCACATCCATCCCATTGCATCCTGCTGTTATGGCAGCGACCCAGCAGCACTGGTCCAGAGCACCCTGAGAAGAGCAGAGCTCCAGGCTGAGTACAGAAATGAGGCCATGCAGGCTGGTAATTGTCCCAGTGCAGAACAGGCACAAGTTGGAACCAGAAAAGGCTCAGAAATTAGTCTTCCAGCTGCACCCAGGAAGACTGGCCTTGCCTCATCCTCCCTATGAATCAGTAAATAACCAAAGAGAAACAACAACAAAAAATCCTTTCTATCCCCTGCTCCAGCTCCTCGCAGGTTCCCAGCCCAGCACGGTGCCACTCCATCAGCCATGGGCACGGGCTGTGGATGGAGTGGCTGCCCCAGCAGGGTCCCTGTGAGCTCAGACAGCCCTGGCAGGGCTGTGCCTGGAGCTGAGCCACAGTCTGGCAGAGCTCCCTGGAGTGACACGGCTCTGCAGGATGGAGGGAGGGAAACAGCACAGCGGCAAAGCTGAGCTGCACCAGCTCAGGACAAACCACCCGAGCACAGGACCAGCCACAGACACTCCTGCCAGCCCCACAGCAGCAAGAATGGAAATGCTCATGGTCCCCAAGCTGCCAGAGAGCAGGAGCAGCTTCTGCTTTGTCTCAGCCTGACCCGTGCAAGGAGAGCAGGGTGTGATTGGCATCCAGATCTCAAGACACACCGAGATGCAGGGACTTGCATCCTGCTCCCTGCTAGGCTCCTCTGCAGCCCCTCAGGCAAGGATAGATCATGGAAAAGAACCAGGACTCTGCTCCTGGGCAACCTGAGTATCAGATAAGCAGCATCTAACTGAGACTTAGGAGTAAACAAAATCAAAATCCCCCAGAACTGTGTTTCTCTTACCAATCTTGCTCCTCCAACCCCAACATGACAAGCACATACAAGTCCCAAAATGGCACAGCCAAACTGCCTGGATTCTGGAGCTCAGAACATTGCATAAATTGATGCTCTTTTCTTGTCAGACCAGGCAGCTTGACTCACACAAAACAAAAAAAAACACCTTGCTGCACAGCAGGACTGGACCCTAAAAGCCAAATTCAGTTCATGCCCTTGCACCCTGGATGATACAGCACATTCTGGCTGCTCAGCTTCTTGCTCTACACCCCAGCTTACTAGGGAGGTTTACTCCACACTGTATGGGAGACACAGCCTTTTAGCTGCCTTCATGGAGGAGATGATTTGTCATCTAGGTAAAAAAACCCAAAACAACACAAACCTCCAGTATTTTTGCATTACAAATAACCCAGTATCTCACACATCAGATCAGCAAGTTCTGCTTTGATACAGAAGGGGGATTTGAAAAGACAGAGGAAATCAATGGGTAGAAATTGGCATTCTTGTAGCTTTAGAAACTTGGAAGAGTCTGGGGAACAGACAAACTATTGACTCCCCTGCATCATCTCAACTGTACTTATTAAAAAAGATCCCACACGTAGCATAAACTCTACCATATGTGTGTAGAAGGAAAAACATTTTCAGGACCTTTTATAAATGAAACCTCCATTGTGGCTAAAAAAAAAAAAAAAAAAAGTAGTATTATGCTAAAACTAAAGTATTACAGAGGCTGCAGCTGCACAAACAAATAAATGCTGTTTTCCAGCAGAGGTATTTACTTACTGGCAGTCAAGATACGTTGGTTTATAATAAAATGGTGGCATTTTAGATTCATATTTTGCTTTTGCTACATTGTTTCCATTCGAGGCCATAAACTGTAAAAAGAGAAAAAAACAGATAGAATTAGAAAAATGTGAATGGCATTTTCCTTTATTCTCTTTTACTTCTACAGAACAATAAAATTATGGTGATGGGGGACCTATTCTCTTTCTGAGAGGTTTGCCCAGGACTGTGCACAGAAGGTTTTTGTAAAAACTGTGCCTGCAAACCAGGGCTCAGAAATTAAATTGGTTATTATTGCTAGGGATCCTACAGCTTAAAATGATGCTGAGGACATGTCCCAGTCCCACCTGCATGATCCCCACAGGAGCAGGAGGCAGCACACAGTGGCATTTTCCCCTCAGGGGCATGGGAATCAGATGGCTCCCAGGAATCCAACAGAGGAATTAGGTAACCAAAGGGCAAAACCTCACACTGGTTTTTATTCTCCATGTGTTACACCTCCAGCAGGGTGATAGCCTCTGACAACACATCCTGTGCCTCAGATCACATCACTTGTGCCAAAAGGATGATTTGGTTTTTGCAAAGTCACTGCAGCTCCCTCAGGAAGGAGCTTGAAGTGATAGACAAATAAATAAATAAACAAACAAATAAATATATAAAAGTTCTATCTGCCTTGACAGCTCTCCTTTCCAATAAATAAATATATAATGCTTCTATCTCCCCTGGCAGCCCTCCTTTTCTTCTGATACACAAATGGCTAGTTGAGAACTCAGCAAAGAAAACTACTTATTTCCTTATTCATATATTTTATTTATTGATATTCACTTCTTATGTGTGAAACCCCAATTCTTTTCCAGGCAGCCATGCTAAATACATTTTGTTTTGTGTCAAATGCCAAGCATACAAACATAACAAGCAGCTAAGCTTTTCATTATTTATTTATTTATTACTGTCATGGTTTTGAGTTTCTCACATTTATATATTCTATCTATTCCCCAAAAAATATCAGGGAAGGAAATACCCATGCAACACTAAGGACTATTCTCATAAAATACACAATTCCATGAACTGCAGCTTTCAGAAAAACTTCAACTCTATACATAGAAGACAGAAATCAATGACTGGTGGAGTTCTTCATGCCTTTGAAGACACCAGTAGTCAAAGCAGAAAGGTTTCCTGGGTGCCTTTAGCAGCATCACACAAACCTAGGCAGGTGTGGGGCATAAACAGAATTTATATTGTAAGGGTTTGGTTTTTCAAGCTGTGGGTTTAAGAGGAACAAAGCCAGAAATAGCTATGTTGGGCAGGGGTGGTAAACCAGAGGTCTAGTCTAGGTAAGAGATATTGTAAGAAACAAGAGAAGACAATTCATTAAAAATTAGTAATTTCTACATGCTATTTCACTGACATTTTTACAGGTGTGGGGGAAACCCTGACAAATCCTCCATGAGATGGGTGTTCCATTTCAATCAGCATCATGGACCTCACTCCCACATTCATCATCTAGACAAGCCTTCTGAAATCACATTTGTTGTGGCATCTTTAGAAAGGGCTCCAAAGGGAAGAGCCCAAAGCCTCTGGTCCTCCCAGCCCCAGGTGCACGTACCTCCACCTGGGCATCATCCCAGTCATCCAGGCGCACCGACTTCACCTTGCTGACCTGGGGAATACTGCGGTGGATGCCTGAACAGTTCAAGCAGATGAAGATCCCGAGGCTGTGGGATGCCCAGTCCGGGTCTGGAAGCAAGAAGGAAAGAGGGAATTGCACTTGATTGATCTTTTGGATTCAGGGCAGCAGGAGGCAGAGACAGGGCGTGGCAGAGGAGTTCAGGAGTCATCAGGTCTGATGTCCCTGATTCTAAAGGCATCAGATAAATATACAAGGAAAATAAATATTTACATTGACAGGAACATAAATTAAACTAATGATTAACAGATCTGCAATCCCCAATGCAGCTGTTATTCCCCAAACCCCAATATACAGACTGCATGTGCCCAAGACCTCCATAACTCACTCCATGCTCCCATGAAGAAAAGAGGGAAATATCCATCTTTCATGAGGAAATTCCACCCAAACATTGGAATGGAATATGGAATGGAGTATGGAATAGAAACTACATCGGCTCAGGGAAGCCACCTTGCTGCTCCCTTTTTATTTATTTATTACATGTGCTCCACACAGAGACTTTCCTCCCACAGCTGCAGCTCCCAGCAGCCCAGCTCTCCATGCCAGGAGGTTTCCAGGCCTTGCCTTAATGGAAAAATGCTGCCAGTGGTAGCTCTGTACTTTCTCTGAGCAAAACCACGCACTGTTTACAGCCCCAGGCTGACATCTCACACAAAGCGCTGTAAACACGAGTCCCTTGCCTCCAAATTCCTCCTTGGGAGAGGCAGTGCCCGAAGCAGAGACACAGAGGGACCGGAGGAGGGCAGGGGCTGGGAGCAGGACACATCCAGCAGTGTCCCTGGCACTGCCTCTCCAGTAAAGCCAATACAGGGAGCTTTGTTTGAACTCCAAGGCAAATGTCAGCGCCTGCGGATCCAGCTGCACCCCAGCAGAAAGAGCTTCACAGCAGTCACCCAGTGAAACACTAAATCCTCCATCGTCCCCAAAGCCCCAGGGCTGGGAGCCCCTCAGCCAACCCATGGCATCAGGCTGTCGAGGGGTAAGGGCAGGTCCTCCTTTCTCACAGCCCCTCATCATCCATTTATTCCCCCATTTATTCCTCATCAATTGTAATCCCTGTAACTACACTGAACCCTCACTCCCCACTGCACAGCAATTATTTATAAAAGGCAGGGGAATGTGTTTTCTCCTCCTTATCCATATTTAATGCTCTGGCTGTGTCAGTGCAGGAGCAGGCTGGTATGGGGCAGCTCAGCCCCTGAGGGGTAACCAAGGGCTGCCACCAGCCTTGCTGCAGGGACGGCCACCAGCCTCCCCCAGCACACCCTAGGGAAGACCAATTCAGTTCTCCAGAGGTGACGCTGCTCTATGTAAACCCCAGCACTAAATGAGGAATCTCATCAGACACAGCTGAGTGCCCACATGGGAGAGGGGAGCAAATTCCCAAGCTGATACAAGTCCCATCAGCCACCAGCAGACACTGAGGTGGGTTTTGTCTGTTTCACGTGGTCTCCTAATTCTCATCTGAGACTCCAGTGATTACAACTCAAGCCTGACAAGTATAAAACCAGTCAGGTTGATCTAAGGGCCTGGTGCTGCCAACGCTGCTCCTTCCTCTATGTGACTCAGCTTCACACCCCATCCCAGATCATGCACCCCACTTACTCCAACCTCACTGTGGCCAGTTGTTGGGCTGTAGATCAGCAGCAAGAATAAAGAGTTTTGCATGCTTAGGCACTTTCTGTGCTAGGACTCATCATGCTGCCCTCTCTCATCTCCAAACACATTCATAATCGAAGTCTGGGACCCTCCAAACTTCCTGCCACAAAACCATCCCAAGGTTCAGCACAGCTGAAGGTCCCAAAGGGTGCAAGTCAGGCAAGGTGAAAGCATCAGGGTCTCATGTTCTAACAGCCATCACTGACCTGAATGGAGAGTATCAGATACATGGAATGGTAAGAGGGTCCAGAGGACAGAGCCCTGGCAGTGGTGGGAAGCTGTGGCAGCAAAGTTTGGAGTTGGGTCCCTGGGCTCAGCACAGCCACTGCAGGATAACTTCAATCCTTCCCAGAGTAATGAGATCTGATCAAAGCACTGCCCAACCCAGGGAGACAAGTTTCAAAGTATACACTGGCCAATAAAATACGTTTTATTGGGAGTCCCAATGCCTCTTCAGTGTTACCAGATTTATCTCAGGCATGCGGGTGGATTTCTTGTCTGCAATTTCATGGAGTCAGTCTTCCAAAGTCCTCTCCAAGAGCTAACCCCTCCCCTGCCTGTACTGCTGTGTGTGACAGGACCAGGAGACAGCACACCTTCCTCCGGCCTGGGATGGGGACACATTCTGGTGGAGGAACATCCTGCAAGAAGGTCCTAAAGGAGACTCCAGCTCCAGTGGCCACCAAGGCAGCTCACATCCAAGTTGTCTCTTCTTGGCATGGGCAAACAGCATGTCAAGCAACAGGTTTCAGTCACACCTGGGCTTTAAAGCATTCTCCTCACAACAGGATCTTCTTCAGACCAGACTCTTAAACACACTTCCCCCATGCCCCACACCTTGGCAAGCCTTGTCTAATTAAGAAAACAAAAGCTAGATTATATCACAGTGTACATACACACATCTATATCATATCACATATACAGGGTCACCCATGTGTGGCTGCCAGAAGATGACAGTCCTTCAGAGGGGCAGATACAATGGAGTCAGTGGTGACCCAGCCTTGGAAGGGACGTTCCCAGCTTTTTCAATAAACCACAGCCAGTAGCTATCTCCTCCTGATCACCTTTCCTTCAGCACTTCCCCTCCTGCCTAGACCCAAATCCGTGTCTATCCAACACCACCAGCATCCCACACAGCAAATTTCAAGGAGCACTGTGACAAAGATGCATGTTTCACCTGACCCACCAGACCTGACCCCAGCCATTCACATCTCTGCCAGGTATTCATAGCAACTTCCTCCTCACTGCTCTTCTGGTTTTAGAAATGTGTCTTCCGTGGCAAGGGTGGGTGGAAGAACTGTGGATGCTCAGCTGGTTGTGCTGCTCTCCTGTCACAGCCCAAACCCACCCACATTTGTCAACTGGGTTTAGTCCCAAAGGAAAACCAGGAAAGAGGAGAGTTCAAAGGCCTCAGGTACCAATCAGCCCCATCCAAAAAATTGCTGGGTAGTGAAAACCCCCAGAACGAACTGATCTGCCAGGGCAAGTATCTTTGAAATGTCACTGCTACCATAATTTGAGATTTCTCATGGCTCTTGCTCTCCTGGCTGAGGATATCTAACAGAAAGCAAGGCAGCCCAAATCTTTCCCAGGGTTTAGTTAAAAGCCAAAGGGAATTTCTCAGCATCATCTGAGCAAACCATAGGATTACAGAGCCATGCGAGCCCTTGGGCTTGTGCTCCCCTGTGACCTCCCCGTGTCAGGGCTCTGCCTGTGGACAGGAAGCAGGGGGTGGAGGATTCCCCAACTCCAGCTTCTGGAGGGCTCCGCCAATGCTGCTTCCCCTTCTCTCCCACCCCCTGCACTCGTGACACCATTTCCAAAGAAACCCAGCAAGGAGACCGCCACACCCACACGTCTCCTGCAGGGACCGGTGACAGACCCCAGGCACTGCCAGCCAGGACCAGCACCCACGGCTGCAGGGATGCTTCTCCAAAGCCTTTTAAGGGATTTGGGGCTGTCAGTGGCTGCGTTGCTCCCCAAACACATCATGGTCCCTCTGCCTTTCTGCTCTGCAGCACAAACTCTCAGCTCAGGGACGCGTTGGGTAACTTCAATGATCCCCAGCCTCGGCTTATCACAGACCCCAGCCCTACTGCACCAGAGATAAGACAACATCTTATCAAACATGTAAATAAATTTTCATAAGTGCCTTCACACAAAAAAGTGACTTTTGGGGCAGCACCATTAGTTTAGTGACCCCAGGCTGCATGGCTGGCAAGTTGAGGCCTCCATAGATAGGTAAAGTCCACCTTGCTGCTGGACACTTCAACAGCTAGAACACGTTCTCCATGCTGGACATTCCTGAGAGTTCAGTAATTTTATTATTCTGTCTGGGCATGTGCCAAAAAAGTGCACTGAAATGGCGATATGTCATAATCTGGGTTTTTTGGGCATTGCTCAAAAAAGATGATTTTTTTCCTAAGCCTCCAGAATTTTGAGCAAACAGCAGTGAAGCCTAATGAAAACTCTCCAGCATGCCTAAGTTCCACACAAATTACTTTATTCCATTATTTCAAGCCAAAGGGAATAAAAATGAATGAGGAACAACAGGGACATTAAACCAAATACACTGTTGTAAGTGCAGAAAGACTCTTATCCTGAATGACCAATTCCAGCTCTAAAAGGCTTTCCCTGGCCAGCGTAGCAGAGATTCCTGGTAACTTATAAACAGATTATAATGCCTTTCAAAATAAAGATGTGAGTCAGCTTCATTTTAAAAATTAAAGAAACAAACAAAGCTAAACTAAATGCAGGAGAAGGGCACTGGGCTGGTATTTTCCCATCTCATTCATCTGAAAGCAAAGACATAGCCAGAGATTAAAGAAGTACCCAAAACAAAACTAAAACACTTGGGCAACACAGCTAAATTCAGAAATTAACTTCTCCACTCAGCCCTTTTTACCACCACAAGCCTCAGGAAAACCCAGCACAGTGAACCATGAACATCACAGCTTGAAACCAGCATTCCTGAACTTAGGGAGAAAGAAAAAAATGAAGGCTAGACACTGAAAATATGATGGAAGAAAAACCAACGTAAGACACAGGACATCTTATACAAACCAGAGACAGGAAGCTGGATGGTAATGAATTTTTTTTAAAAAATAAACAATCAGTATTCCCTGTATCCAGAATATAAACATGGGGTTCCAGTTTGAAAATCCCTAGATGCCTCAATCCCAGTAAAATCCCGTGAAGCAGAGAAGCAATAGGCTCAAAGTAGACAAGAGCAAGAACTCAGAGTCCCAAAATTGGATGCTTCTGCTCCACCTTTTGCCTTAAACTACATTTATCACTACTTATAGAACAATATTGATGACCAAGGCAAACATCTGAGGACAACGCACAGCAACACACCCTCAACACATTCTTCAGCACACAAATGATGGCCTGACCCTTAACAAGCTGCTCTGCTGCATTCCTGCCACACCACCTGGGTGGGAGCTGGTCGGGATGCAGATTCAATGGATTTTCCTGAATCCTCTCCTGTTCAAGGTGATAAAGAGACTTCTCTAGGCAGGCAAAACCTTTTTTTACCCTGCACTAGAAATGTGACTCATCAATACAGGGTAGAACCACAGGGATTTTAGTGCAATCCACACAAGAACAAAGCCTTTCCTGCTTGCTGCTCAGCTGCTGCTGCTTTCCTCCATGCCCAAGACAGAGAACCTCATGTTCAGCACCGAAGTTCTGTAGCTATTTACTCTGGGGAAGGATTAGGAGGCCGAAAAACAGACCCTGGTCATGCATGTTGAAAAATAACAATAAAAGAGTTAACACTGAAGTCAAACCACCTCCCTCCCACCAACCTTCCTCTCTAAGTAGGAAAATTTTTCAGTGAAGGCACTAAACTTGCCAAGGTCTTTTAATTCAGCTGGCAGGTCCCTGCAGCCCACGATTGTGCTGCAGCCCAGGCAGCAGGACCGGACAAAAACCACCATCACATTAAACCTCCTTTGTTTCAAAAAGCCCTTTTTCCTGCAGAAAATGGCATTGAGCTAGACACAACTGCTGCGGGATTTTTAATTTTTTTTTCCCCTTCTTGCCCCTCTGCCTAAAGCCGAGGAGAAGGGCTGGCCAATTCCCAGGGACACACACACAAAAAAATAAAAAAAAAAATCAGTATTTAAGTGAGAGGACAACGGAGGTGCAGGAAGAAGTTTCCACTTTGAGCTAGAAAATGAAATCCCCGTTTCACACCATTAGAGCAGCAGTGCTCTGGAACAGCTTTCCAGTGGGAGGCAGTGGGGGCAAGAGAGGGAAGAGCTGCGAGGCAGAGCCCCATCACCCCCTGAGGGGATGGGCAGAGCCGCTGCAGATGGCAGCACTCGGCAGGACCCGATGACTCAGGCGCCTTCCCGATCTGGGTTTTTAGGACCAGCGGTTGGAGGGAGGAAGGAGAGTGTTGAGATCAACCCGGTGCCCTCCTGAATCCTGAGCAAATCAAGCAATCCCCAGCACTCAGGTGTTTCCCTCTAATCACCACCCTCACTTGGTGACATCCAGGGAATGGAAAAGCTTCACCTGCTGAAAACTGAGAAGGAAAAGGTGTTTACAACAATCTTTAGCCACCCTCAGGCTGTCAGATGCACTGTTACACCAGAACACCAGATCTGCTCGGTTCTGCAGCACAAAGCTCCAATTCCAGACTCCCATAAAGCTTCTGCTCTTCCTCCATCCTTCACCCTCTCTGGGCCTGAGGCACAGAGGCCAGTGTTAGCCAGGATCCATGTCCCAGTAATCCATCCCAAATAAGAAAGATGAAATGATAACAAGCCATGTAAACTGCTGCTGGAGGGTTTAAACTGCAGGATTGCTTTGATGGGATTTCCATTTCTGTCTTCAGAGCCTCTCTGTCCTCCTACAATGTAAAATAATTCTCACTCCATGGAAACACGAGCCTAAGTCATAGGAAAATAGAGAGAAATACTCAAGGTCTGGTTATGCCCTGAGATAACCATCCGTCTTATGATGTGAGGAAATATTGCCTGAAACAAAGAATCATTTAGAAAAAGAAAAGGCTGAACTGCCACATTAGTCTTGAAGAAAAAAAGATTATTCTAATGCACAGAGAGCCATTACATACCAGCAATTCAGTAACATTGCTCAGTTTGCACTTAGGACTGCATTTACCATGCTGTCTTCACTAAGAAAGCACAGCTTTAAACCCACAGAAAACACAACACCCAGGACACAGAAGTGTGTAAAGACAGAGGAACCAAGGCTCCATCCAATGACTTTATTAGTGGCTCCTACCCCAGAAATCAGTCTTGAAGATGTAACTAAGGCAGTCTCGTTATGCATTACAGATCGATGACATTTTCTGCAATATCTTTTATTCAAAACAACCTTCCTTTACTATTTAGGGGTTTATAAAAATGCAATTAATAAAAATCTAACCAGAACCCTAAAAAAAATTACAAACACAAAAAACCTGCAAGTGAAAAGCGCAATTTCTCAGTTATTTCACATTCTGATTTTCACTTCTACTTTAGCATCCTTTCTGGCCAGTTAAGACTGCTCTCTCCACCTGAGACATCCCTCAAAATCTGTTTTAAAGCTCTGGTTTCACACAAGACTTTTTTTTTTTCCAGACATGGCATATACACAGGTCCTGGGGAAGACCCAGATCCGACCTTCCTGAGCACCACATTCAGTACCCCATTCCACTCAGGTGCAAGTGTGCACATCCTGTGCACAGACCAGGGAAGCACATCTTGAACAGGGCAGCCTTACAGGGCTTGGCCACTTCAATAATCCTCAGTCATGATTAAGTGGCAAATTCTGACCCAGCCTCAGGCAAGCAGCAGGTTGTGCCCAGGTCTCCCCAAGGAGATGGAATGATCCTGCAGGGGATTAAGTTATTTACCCAGCCCAGGAGGAGAAGCCTCCCCCAATGCCCCAGCTCTGTCCCCAGCTTTGACTTTTGTATGATCACAGTTTAGCCCAATGATGCCAAGCTGAGAGCTCCACTGCACCAAGGGTTTGTGACAGGACACAGAATACCTGGGACAAGCTGTGGCTTCAGGGCTCTGGTTACTGAGCATCTCCCAAATGCCAAAACAGTAACAAAAATAACCCTTTTTGACAGCAGGGAAAGAAAAAAAAAAAGTATTCACTGACTGGCTGATTTCTCAAACAAATATTTCCAAAAGAAAAAGAAAATTCAGCTGGCTTCCAAACACACAAATTAAAGTGACTAACAGGATTTTCCATGTTACATTTCCAACCCATCCTGTTCTTTATTATGAGAAACCCTGAGCTAAATGGCTTCCTCTTATCCTATGTACTAACAGGATATTTTAGGGAAAGACACTCACCCACCTGAGAAACAGCAGTAACAAATCCTGATCTTTGGCTTCCCCCCAGCTGTACCAGATCAGCCCTACGGTGATACTGACATCTGAGTTTGTCCTGCTTCCCTCATCTTCTGTTCATTCCCCACCCTCCCTCTTCTTTCCTTCTTCTCACTTCATTTTCTCTGCTTTGGTACTTTTCCAGTGTCAGCTGCCCACCTGGTTCCAGCTGTCACATTTACCTTTCTGTACATCCCACTTCTCAGCAAAGAACATTCTTGCACCCCTTTCTGGAGGCTCTCTGGCTACTTATCCTGCCTCTCCTGCAATACCTCATCCCCTGAAAGAGCTGGCCTGCCACACCTGCCCAGGATGAATAACTGAATTTAGGCTGAATATTTTCTATACTGCCTACAGACACAAGTTATTACCTTGTGTTAAGTAGCCCGGGGCATCTCAAGTTTATTGTCACTCCCAGGCAGATGAGCACATTACAGCACCATGAATAGCTCTCTTCTGCCAAAGAAACTAAAGCAAAGAAGTCACTAAAGAAATTGGGTTGATGAACAGGGAGGTGGTCCTAAGGAAGTAATGCCATGAGAGTTCAGAAGAGGCTGAATGATATTAATATAGCACATCCTGACTTACAAAAGACACTGGCCCATATTCTCCTCTCTGACTTTCAGATTCACTAAGACATCTCTGTATGCAAATGTCACCAAAACCAAACTATGGTTTTGTTGTTTTACAAGCCCTTTTGGTGCCTTTAACAACAACCTTCTTATCCTGCTATGAGTTATTTTATTGACCTACAGCTTCATCTCCTCCCTGTTAGTAATGCTGAGAAACTTCCCATTTTGCCTGGGGGCTTTATATTCTGTACCCTCAGGGTGAGGGAGAATCACCCTGCTGATGTGAATGGCCAGGTTTGTAAAGTTTTCTCCAGGAAGGAAAAATTTGGGCAGACACCTACTCGGGGAGCCCAAGCTGTGCTCAGCAAGACACCTCCGAGGTGGGCTGGAACAGTCAGACAGCAACAGCCGGCAGCAGATGGGTGGGAGCAGGCAGAGCAGCGCGGCGCTGCAAAGCCGTTCACGCTGTGCCCAAAGTTCTTTGTCCTTTCCGGCTGGGTACCGGAGGACACAACGCGTCTGAAAGTGAACTGCAGTGTCCTGGGATGCAGATTAGGGATATAAAACCACTGGGAATGGTACGAGCCGGGTAGTGGTATCCAATAGATCTTGACATCCTAAACAAATCAATAGCGAGGAAAATAGGGCTCAGCTGAAGTGCTGTGTTTTTCTTTAACCTATAGAATGACAGAGGCTGAGAAGGACATCCTTTCATTACCTCCTCAGTCCCATCCTGCTTAAGCTAATACAAATTTAGTTTTTTCTGCACGTTGATTATTTTTTTTTTTTAAAAAACAGGAAAGTTACTTGCTCTGCAATTTTTCTAAGGTTGTTCTCAAAGACAGATCCCACCACCTCATGCAGACTCTGCTCAGCAACAGCATCACGGCCCGACTCCAAAAATTCACCATCCAAAAGGTGAAGAAGATATTCCCAGCCCAGATTTTCTCCCCTCTGCACACGAAGACGTCTACAGATATTCCAGTCCCGCTCCCTGCGCAGCTCAGGCACCCATCGATGGCATCTGGGCAAAGGTTGCTGGGCAGGATGTCCGCAGCGCTGCCTCCGGTTGTCCCCCTGTGTTTGCTCACTGACAGGGCAGGAGCAGCCTAGGGGACACGGAGGACACGCCACCCCCGCAGCCCAGGGCACCCCGGCAGAGCCCCCACCGCCCGGTTCCCGGCCCCGGCTGCGCTGCAGCCCGCGGGGACCCGCCGGGATGACATCAGCGCTCACGGCCGGGCGAGGAGCCGGGCCGGGCCGGGGGAAATTGGGGAAACCTCGGCCGGGGCTGGTCCGCGGGGACCGCGGCAGCGCAGCGCATCCCTCCACCAGCCCCGGAGCATCCCCGCTGCATCCCTCCGCCGTGGGGAGGGGGGGTCGGGCACACCCTCGGCGGGGCGCAACCCTCGGCGCTCTCGGAGAGGGGCAGAGCCCCGCTCCCCGTCGCTCCGTGCGGTGCGGTACCGTGCAGTACCGTGCGGTGCGGTACCGTGCGGAGCGGTGCGGTGCGGACAGGTGCAGGTGCAGCCGCCGCCCGCGCCCCCCGCCTCCCTTGCCCTTACCCGGGGCGGCGCAGTCGGCGCACGCCGCGTTCCCCGGCCGCTGGAGCAGCTCCACCAGCGCCTTCCTGCTCCTCTCCTTCGCCATGGGGGCGGCGGGCGGCTCGGCGGGGCTGCGCTCGGTCCAGGCGCTACGGCAGCCTCATGGCGCGGGCGGGGGGCGCTGGCGAGGCGGGCGGCGCCCGGGCGGCTCCATTCGGCCCCGCTCGCCCCGCGCACGCTGAACGCGCCTCCGGCCGCCGGGACGCGCCGCGCCGGGGCGGTGCTGTCCTGCCCTGCCCTGCCCTACCCTGCCCTACCCTGCACTGCCCTGCCCTGCACTGCACTGCCCTGCACTGCCCTGCGCTGCCTGCCCTGGGCGCCTCTCGCCCGCCGCTGCCGGAGCCGCCCGGTGCCGCCGGTTCCGCGTTCAGCGGGCACTGCCGGCTCCCCGCGCCGCTCGCCCGCGACCTCCAGCGGCAGCGCGTCGCCGGGGCGGCCCCTACCCCCGAGGGGGGTCCCCGACCTTCAGGGCATCCCATCCCGCCCGGTGTCCCCGGTACTCAGGGGTGCCTTTCCTGGTTTAACTCCTGCCCGCGTAGCGGGTGCTGTCGCCGGTGGGAGCCGAGGGTCTTCACTTGCGGGAGGTGGCGGCTGGCAGCAACCCCAGCTCTCGCTGGCCAGGGCCTTGCCACTCAAGCACCTTGGCAGGTTCATGAGCAGCACTTTTGGGATGCCCCTCTAACATCGGCAGCTTTTGGGGGTACTTGTGAAGGTTTCACTAGTAGCCCCAAGCACTCCAAAACACTCCTTCAGTGCTGCCCTTGCACATCACCACCAGCTTCCATGTCTGTCTTGGCAGGACTGTCCTCCAAGCATCTTCCCACGTTTTTCACACTTCCATGGTGTCAAGTGAGTATCGGGGGTGGTGAGGGTGGGGGGAAACATCCCTGTGTCATCATGGCTGTGCATCTCATGCTATCTATGGGGCAAGACTCTTTGTTTTGCCAGCCAAAGACTAAGCTGTCACTCAGGGGCAGGATGTGGGAAGCTTTTGGCCAAGGAAGGGCTCAGAGCTGTGCCTCCTTAACCCCTGCTGAAACCTTCTTTTCAACTATTGGTCACCTGCGATGCTGCTGTGTCCTGTTTATGGTTCACATCTCTGCTTATAAAAACAATTTTGGTTTTGCAAAGCAAGTCCCCATTTAAATAATTCAATTCTGCTTCCTCCAACAAAGCAGAGCTTTGCCATTTGCTCAGCTCATGCCATTCATGCTGCCCATGAGATTCAAGGTGTGCACAAGCATCTGCAGGAGGAGGCTGCCAGTAGCTCCCTGAAAACATCTACAACCAAGCCACCATCTTGATCCTGCAAGCATGAGGATGTGAGCAGGTTCCTGAGAACAGTTTGTGGGAGAAAATAGCCCCTTAAATATAGGCAGAGTCATGGCCTGGTACATTTACAATGCTCCCTTTGCCTGGAATACATTTTCTAAATGACCTTTGCATTTGTGCTGCCAGACAGGTGACTGTATCCAGGTTTATTTCTGACTGTTTCAAACTGATGCTGGACTGTTCCTGCTGACTCAAACCCAGTGTCCTGCATTGTGCTGGGTTTGCTGGTTTTACACACATAGCTTTTTAATATCTGGAAACTCACTCCCATCCTAACCAAAGGCATAATCCTCCTCACAGACCCTTTGTGGGAAAACTCAGCTGCTGCATCCAGACCTTCACCTTCTTCAGCCTCTGAGTCACTAACACTCACCTGGCTTCTAACACCCTCAGAGTGAAACCAGCTCAGCAGAGTACCTTAACCCTCCACACCTGTGCTGTGTTCAAGCTTGACAGTGTAAATGCTACAGGATCAGAGCTTTACCTAAGCCCAGGGTAGGCCAGGTTTTCATTTACACTTTGGCTTTTCCAGAAGAGGCATTTGCTGAATGAATGCTTCATGCAACAGCCAGGATGCTGCACATCATCATGAGCTTACAGTGGGCTGGGGCTGGGAGGGGGTTTGGTTTGAAAGTCTCTGTTTAGCTTTCCATTAAGACTTATTGATTCTCTTAATTTTTTGTTCTCCTGGTTGCTAAGCAATTCCTCTCTCTCCTCCGCATGCTGGAAGCCAGGGCTGCAGACAGAAATTTATATCTTGTAATAAAATCAAATAAAACAGAGCCTGTTGTCAATGATGAGAGGGGAGAGTTTCATAAAGGACAGGCAGAGCAGGAGAGCACGGCCAGCAAGGGTAGACCAGCAGCATCCTCAGCATTTAAGTCTCATCACAATTACTCCAAACTTCACACAGGGAAACAAACAGCCACGTGAGTGGAGGTAACATGGAAGGACAGGGAGGAAAGTTGGAACTAAATGAGACAGAAATGAAGATAAACTTTTGTTCAATGGAAAATCAAAGGCTTGAGCCAACCTCACATGTACAAGGGTGTCTCTGTAAATTCACTCCTGGTTTAGCCAACGTTAAGAGGTTGGGTATTCCCCAGTGCTGGTTGGCACAATGTTGATTCAGGGCAGGCACTGAGGTTCTTCTGATGGACATTGACTCCTGAGGATTGTGATTCCTGGTGTAGACCAGAGTCTGCATCTGAGTTTATATCTCACACAGGGTAAAGAGCAAAGGTTTCCTCTGCAAAGCTGGTGGAGGCTGATGGGCATCACTGCTCAGGCTTGTCCATGTCATGTTCCCTCCACTGAGCTTTGCCCTACACTTTTCCTGTGGGTAGCACCTTTCAGGGAATGCCTAAATGAATTTGCTCCTAGTCCTTGTGAAATCCCTGACCAAACTCTCAGGAGATGGATTGTCGCTGTCAATACATCACCCTCATTCAGATGCTTCCTGTCTCTCCACTGCTAAGTGACTTGAAGGTCTGACATAAATTCATATCCATATGTATGTAAATACATATTTATGTGTAAGATGCGTTTGTTTGTAAACATACACATTTTTAACTCTGTCTTTTCTAAGTCACAAGGTTGTTGCCTTAGAAACAGACGTTATTAATGCGATCTCCCGAGGTGCTAAGCACAGTGGCTGCAAGGGCAGCTCCTGGAAATGCCAAATACTGAGGTCAGGGCAAAGAACACTCAGAAATTCCTAGAAACCATTCCATCATCTTTGTGGTAACGCCCTGAAAATGCACAAACGTATCTATACCTTCTCCTTGCCCTTCCATATCAGCTCCTTTCACCCCGAGACTGCCTTTTGTTAGGAAAGAGCTGTTTACACTGGGGTTTAGTTAATTTCGCAGCCCTAGCCCTGCAAAGGCTAAATCAATGTCACAACCATGTAAGTAAAAGGGTGTTAAACACAACCCTTGATGTGACCCGGGAGCGCATTCACAGCGCAATGTGGGGAAGCATTACAAATTCCTGCGTGAACAGCAAACCTGAACAGAAATATCAATAATTCATGCCACAGCAACTGCATTCAAGCAAAACTCTGGAGTAGCAGATACACCAGGCAGGATTCCATAGGCTTCCTCAGCACCACAGGGGAGGCAGCTCTTGCAGCTGGAGGTTTGTGGGAACAAACTGCAGCACTGGCACCCACACCTATGTTAAACCAGCTCATTTCCGTTGCAGTATTGGTTTCCTGTTCAAATGAAAAAGGAAAAAAAAAAAAAAAGGAAGAAACCAATCCTAGGGGGTTTTCTTTTAAAAAAGAAAGAGTTTTCTGGGTTATCCAGTTAAATCAAGAGTGGGAATAGCTGGGAGGGAGGAATGCCACAGAGCAGAGAGCTCAGACCAGGGCAGTTTAAAAACTCCTGAAGCAAAAACCCAATACTGATGCCAACTTTCTCTTATTTTGAGTAAATTGCTGTATGGAGCCTGTGGGATTGTTTTTGTGTGAACAGGAAAAAGCACACCTGCAGAATCTGCATGGTTAGTATGTATGGATCAAGTTGAAGAGGATGATGCAGGAGAAAATGATGTGAGGGTGGAAAAAGAAGTGTGATGTCCTGTGTCTGCAGAGCTGCTCTACACCTGCAGCAGCCCTCAAAGAAGACAAAGTGTTGTGCAGCTCTAAAAGTGTCTCACTGCAGAGTGATCAGGATCTGCAAATCAGGGTTTTTTTCCATTTCCATAGTGGTAAATTCTATTGCAGCATTACCAGCGTGAAAAAAGGGGAGTCCTTCACTCCCATTTTAACAGGATTTAACAGGAATGCATTTACAACATGCAAGCCAGACTTCAGATATCCTCTGCAGGGGAGCAGAACTGAGGAGATTGAGGACAAGGGGGCGGGGGGGGGGGGGAGGTTTCAGACCAAAATCTCTTATTTCAGATTTCTGCAACACTCTAGAGATGATCACTGCTCTCTCACAACCATGCTGCCACAAAACTTTTCCCACCACAAGCCCATCGTGTACTCAGAACACCCTTTCAGTTTCCTTTCCACCTGTTTCTGGCCAGCAATGGGCTGGTCTGGGGGTAAGACTGTGTTTGTAGGGGCAGCTTAGTTATCAGACATCATGGCTGGGAGCCAAAATACATGTGAGAGACAGAGACAGAAAGAGAGAGATGGGATATTTGTATGTCTGTACCCTGGCACCTGGAGAAATCTCAATATAAGAAAAACAGCTCTGCAACAGTCCTGTTGTTGCACCAAATCCATTTCCTATGTTGTAAAATATGACATGGAGAGAGCAGCTGAGGGAATTGGCTCCATGGCAGCTGCAGTGAACCAGCTGTAGCTTTGCTAATTTCTATTGTCCAATGACAATAGAAGTCAAGTCCTCTTTTCTGCACACAGAGGAGATGAAATTAGTCCAAGGAAGGCAACAGTTCACTTACGTCTGTGGTAGACCCCTGCTTTTAGCATTATTCCTGATTTATCCTAATTGAGAGACTTAGGTCTGTGGAACGTCCGCATGGAGAAAGCAACGTGTGTGATGACAGTCCTACATCAGGGGATCAGCTCCTCCCAAAAAAAGTCAAGTGATTATTCAGAGTGGGACATCATCAATTCAGTCTGAGTCAGACACAGCAGGACAGGTTCAGTGTGCAAACAGCAGGGCAGTACTTACCATAGAAATTGCTTTTGCTCAATTCCAATAATTTAATCTCCTCCTGCTTCAAATGGCTCATCCTTCCAGGAACAGCTTGGAGACATTCAAGCAGGAGACTGAGCCGTGTGATGTCATGTGGACACTGAAGTGACCCACCCACCTGCTGCCAGCTCTGGGCACTGGGACCAGGGGCTGCTCCAGCCAGGAACACAGAGCAAAGAGGATGATGGAGGTGCTACCAGCAGGACTCCAGGACAGAGGGACTGAAGCCCAGAACTTCACTTCTGGTCTGGAAGTCTCTGCAGCAGAGCCTGAGACCCTCAGAAGAAAGGAAAATTGTTTTAAAAGGGCACAGAAGAAGAAAGAAAACAGTGCAGCTATTGGCCCCAGTGGTCAGTCTCATGTCACAGACTGCTGCCTTCAGCTGCTGGTTCAGTTCAGGCAGTTGAGACCATATCCCCTTCTGTAGCACTGCTCAGCTGTGATTTGAATAAAGCAGTAGATGTAAACAAAACTGTGTTTTTTCTCTAGAAAGAGATTAAAAATGATGGCCTGAAGAGAGCTGCCAAACAGTTGGAGATGGTAATTCAGCCTCCCCCCAATTAACTTTGTCCACAGAAAGTTGAGGGCCATGTCCTACTCCTCCTCTGGCTGCTGATGGGATTGTTTGGATGTCACTGAATGCCTCCTAAAAGCTCCCACAACATCGAGATACAGAGCACGGTGCTCATTTATCTGTTTATTTCAGTATGCTTTGCCAAAGAAAAATCAGCAAAGAATTAATTAACAGCAATTATTTCTAGCAACAACAGAGCAGCCCTGCTCCAGAAGCCATGAAAACAACATCATGAGACCCCTGTGGCCAAAAAGCCTTTCTAAACAGGTGCAAAAATAAACAATTTTATAGCAGGGTATAAAAAGAGCCCAAGCCAGGCTGGGGAATGGCAGGAGAGCAGCAGCCATTTCGATGGCTGAGTCGGAGCAGCCACCCAGGTGACTTTTGTGAAGGAGCTTTAATAAACCAGAGCAGAAGCACCAACCTGAGTGAAAGAACCAGCAGGACCAGGTTATTGCTGCCATAGAGGGTTTACTACACCCGTCACCCTGTGTTATTAGTGCTGCTGAAGTGATTTACTGTCCCAGTCACTCCAGCCGATTAGAGCTGTGATCTAAAGTACAGCCAGCTCCAGTTTCAGTGATAAACATCACCCCCCCGCCTATTACTTGCTAAAATAAGCTGAAATAAAGCCATCAATTCAGACATCTCTGTGCTCAAATGAGTCCTTCTAGCTGGCACCACTACACCTGCAAGTCTCCTGCCATGCCTGCTAAAAGGATGGAGGTAGATGTTCCAGACACGCTCTCATTTTTCACCGACCTGGTTCTTTTTCAGCAGCCAGTGAACTCAGCATCTCTGTCCCTTTGACCAGAACTTGCATGTCCTGTCAGCACAGCCCTGCAGTGACCCAGTTCCTGTAATGTCTCAGTGCTGGCCATGCACAGCATGTCCCCTCACACAGGGTCGGGATGCACCTCTTGCCAGAGATGTCCCCCTCCATGCTGCATCCTAGTTGTTGGCAGTGGACAGTCCCTCTTTTCCAGCAGAATCTGCAGCACAGTTGTGGGTCAGGGGATACTAAATTAAACCCCTCACTCCACTCACCTGTACCACTCCCACTGATGTCCGTGCACACAGACTCTTCACTCCTGATCCATAGCACTGCCTCTGCTCTCCCACGCAGATCCTACTCTGGGATTGGGCTGCATGGACCCAGTACACCTACACCTCTGGATCAGACTGGGATTGGAAAGCATAGAGAAGGGGGACAGATTTGTGCTGCCTTAGCAACCACTCTGAGCGTGCACATGAACACGGGAGATGTGCCAAACAACAGGCACACCCCAGAGCCTGTGCTCTGGACGGGCTGGGTGGTGAGGACAAGGCTAAAGACAACCTGCTTAACCCAAGTCAGCACAAGTTAACTCCCACCCCCACAGTACAGAACAAAAGCCAAGGGAGGCAACCTCAGCCCCCAGCAAGGACCCAGCCTCATTACACCCCTGGGATTTCCTACTTGGGGCCTACTCATGGGGCTGTGAAGGCTCGTTTATCAGTGGGGGGTTTGCTCCTGCCTGGTTCAGCATCCTGAGTTACCAGCAATTTTCTCAGCATTGATCTGATCCACAGCTTCTTTTCAATCCTGAGTGGCAGCACTATTTTTTTTTTCCCCATCTGAGTCTGCCTGCCCAAAAACTGACTTCCTCAGTGTGGTGAAATGCTTTTCCATCCACCCAGCCCTGCTACCTGGGGCTGTCAGTGCAACCCAGAGGGGAAGAGCCCTTGGTAGATTGGCAGCAGATGGCTGCAGCACACAGCATCACATCAAACCCTCAGGGACATCCTGATGTGTCTGAATCTGTGTCCCAGATTCAGTAGTTCCATCATTCTCCTGCCTTGCCCACTAAGGAGACATGCTTCCAAACCCTGCTGTAAACAAGAGCATCGTTTAATAACAGAGAAATGTAAATTCTGACAGGGCCTGACTCCCTCACAGAGCACCCCCTCCCATGCTGCTGCCTTCCCACGTTCTCTCTTTGTTCAGCAGCTCTGCAAGCAGGATCAGAACTGGGTGCGTGAGCAGGTTCTTGCTGAGCAGGGTTTGCTAGCAGCAAGAGAACTAGAAATCCTCCAAAAATCAGAGCTGTCATCTTCCTTAAGGTTACTAAAATAGACAAAGGACTCAGCTACCCAAAGGGCACCCTACCACCCTGCTTTTTAAACTCATCAAGGTGAAGTGAAAAGCCTGGGTCATTCTGTCTCCTTGCTTTCTTCATCCCCCTGCTCTTTCTTTGCCAGGCTGTTTTCCACCACTATCTGAGTTTACCATAATTCATAAGGACCTGAACAGAAAAGCATCCCCAATACAAGGTGGTTTATGGTGTTGCTCATTGCCAGGCAGCAGGACACGTGGCCAGATGGACCCCAACATCCCTCCCACACCAGTGAGAACCTACCTCTCTGTGGGAAGGGCTGCTTGTGCAGGCATCCCACTGGAGGTGGGGAAATGTGGAACCCCAAGGGCTGGGTTCAGCCCACCACATTTGATTTGCTGAACTGTTTTACCTCACAGAGAACCATGGCCTTTGTTGGGCTATATGGTGAACACCAGCTTGTCACTCAGCCAAGCCCAGCAGGAGTCAGCAAGCATAAGATTGATGCACCTGCTAATGCAAATCCCAAAATCTCCTGGATAATGAGAGAGCACAAACATCAGAACCTCTGGGGAGAGCCATAACAACCTGTCGCTGTATTATCATCACTTCCAGGAAACAAAAAATGGATCAAGGTCTATCAAGTCCCCTGCACACACTCATTGGACTTCTAGGTGACTTTCTATGAAGCTCCTATTTTGAGCAGTGATCAATTATGCATTTCAAGCCATATGGCACCTTCATTCCAGAAGGCAGGCATTTTGTCTTGAAATCTGTAAGCTAGAAAATCTGCTGCATCCTGACAAAATTGCAACATTGCCAGTTGCTCACAGAAGCAGAATCATTAAGAAAATAAAAACAGGGTAAGTTTAATCAGATGTCCAGTTTTCATTTAAATACCCTTGAAAAGAAAATACACTCTTGCATGTGCACTTCCAGTCTTTTTTAAAATAATCTGAGTCAGAGCTTTGATTTTTTTGGGAAACCCGATATAAGATACAACATTCCAAATTTAGCAAAGATCTCTTCCAGCATGGATCTCTTCCAGGCACAAAAGCACTTAAGTCCTCTGGACAGATATGCTACCAGACATGACAGGAGTCCTGCACACTAGCAGAAGTATCATTCCCATCCCAGGAATTATGGATGAGAAATGTAGAAAAATACTGCTCTCCAGTGGAGCCAGAACATTCAAGGCAATTCTCAGAGCAGCAACAAGTGATGCTCCAGACATTTTTTATATGGCAGCAGGCTGTTCCTTCTCTCATAGCCTTCTACAACCCAGGTTTCATTCCAGAGGATCAGTGAAAACGGTGTTACCTCAGTTCTCTTCTTGGAGCAAGACAAAAATGAGGTGAAATTTAGGAGGTGCTTTAACTCATCGCCCCTCATCTGCTTTAGCCAAAACCAAAGGCAGAAATAAGTAAAAGCTGTTTTGATTGCTGCCCCCAAGGGCAAATAATCACCAGCAACATGTACTCCCAAGGAAATCATGCTGGTGACCACTGACCATAAGTGCAATATCCAGCCACAAGGAATTCCTTGGGCTTGAAGCCAGCAGGACAAACTGGGGAAGGACAAGTGTGAAGGTCAGCAGCCACACCCACTGCCTGCTCCGACTGCTCACAGCCCCAAACATTCACCCCACAGGTGCTGACAGCTGTGACCCTCCTGCTATGCCAGGTATGTCCTTGCAGGTGGCAGATGCAGCAACAATCCCTCCTCAGCGCTGAGGCACAGCCTCATTGTGCTCCTACAAAGGACTTTGGATCATGGCCCATTTCCAGAGCAAGCACAGGAGGCTCTCTTTGTGTAGGCTTTTCTGTGAAAGCACACCCAGAGTTCTGGAAATGTTTATTAAACCCTTTCTTCCTGGTTCTGCAGGTCACTGTAGTTGTTTGGAGAGATACACCTAGAGCTCAAGGTCTCCCAGGAAGACGTAATGATGGTTAACTTGCAGCAATGTTCTCTCTGTAAATAACTGCTGTGATCAAGGTTAAGCTCTTTGTGGTTGAGTGGATTTTAATCTGAGCAAAGAATGTGTGGGCAAAGCTCTGCTGATCCAGAGCCCTCCGGGGACTCCCTGGGACCGATCTCAAGCAGCTGGGTGCCTCATTAGGGTGTGAATGAGGCTGTGCTGCGGAAAAGCTACAGAAAAGACAATTGCAACTCCCTGGCTTATTGATTTCTATTGCGATGGTAATAGCTCACATAGATCTTCACTCCAACAGAGCCACAACTTCCTCCTGCTTCGGGCTATCCCTTCCACACCTGTGCAATTACATCCCGGCTGGCACTCTGTTCGTCAGTCCCAGCTGATTCCCAATGGCTCGCCTGTCTCCAGGTCGCAGGATCTGTCAGCAGGTGGAGCTTGACAGCAGCGCTGGCACGGACAGCACCTGGCAGGCTCCTCACAGGAAGATTGATGCACTCCCACAGCACATCAGCTCCACCAAGAAATCAGTGCCCCTGACAAACTGCCTCCCCTGGAGCACACACACCTCGGCCCAGCGTTTCCAGGATACAGATTGTTCCCAATGTGGTGACAGGCTCCTGGAGAGACTCCTCCTCAGCCTGGGCACAGGAAAGTTGGTTATGAACCTACTGCTTTCATTTGGGTTATACCCCACTGTCAGTTGAAAGAAGCACAAACCTGGATACCACCAACGATACTAAAACAAAGAGGTTTCAAGTGGAAAGATTTTAATTAACGATTTGTATGTTGGCAGGAATTAATAGAAGAGCATTCTGGGAACTCTCTCAGATAACTCCAGTGTTGCAGGGACTTGTCCCCTTGAGCAAGCTGGGAAAACTATTTGACAACAGGTCTGGCACTAATGGCTTTTTCCCCACCACTTCTTGGCTGCATCACATCTCAATGTCCGATGTCCCCCAGCACCTCTGAGCTTCCCTTAAAGCCCAACCGAACACATTCTTTTCTGCAGACAATGCTCACAGCCAGGACAGATGTGCCTCTGCTCATTCCCTAAATTTTCAGCTATCCACTCACTGCTCTCATCCTGTCCTGGCATGAGGGGACAGCAGGTGATTCACTGTGCTGGGAAGCGGGATGAGACGTGCCCATGGATCTGGACAGGATGAAGATGTGATCTTAGGGCTGCTGAAAGATGCAAACCTCTCACCCCCACAGTCTTGTTAGGCTGGCAATCATTTAACACCTCAAAAACTTTGTAACAACCTGGAGGACAGAGCTGGCATGAAATGCTTCTCCAGAAAACATAGATGGAACTTGTAAAGGAACTGCTTAGCCAAAACCATAGTGCAGAGTAACAACCAAAAAATGAAACTACCACTGACAACAGCCCAGATTACTCCCCCACCACTGGTGGGTTCTTTCAGACCTACCAGGAATTCACTTCAGGGAGCACAGAAGCATGAAATTTGATTTCTTTCTTATGAAGATGCTGGAGATTATTTTAATTCTAACTTGGTATTGCTAAAAGAAAGTTCTTATTCAGTGGTTTAATATAATGTCCTTTAGTATCTGTTGCAGCAATACAATCTCTGCTTTCTTTCCTATAAATGTAGTAATCTCACCAAAGGATATAATTGGAACAGTAGAATGAAGCAATAAATAGGAATAAAAATATGCAGCAGCAGGCAAATGCCCTTTTCAAACAGGAACCTGCTCTGAGCTATGTGCACTCTGTTCCATCAGATTAGACACAGCAACAATTTAAATCTCAGCCCCAATGATCAGTATGAAGAGCAGAAAATGTTCTTTCACCCTTTCCTGGAACTCGGTATGAGCAGATGCAAAAGCAGACAGCAGGGGAGGTGAGATGTATCAGAGGGGACACCAGCTAAAGAGGGAAGTGTTAGAGAACTGCCTTGAAGAGAGAGCCAGATACACAGAGAAATGATTCACTGGGATAAAAACAAAAACAAAAGCAGCAGGGATAACAGGGCAGAACATACAGCAGGAAACACATAAAGATTTAGTTTATTGCCTGCTTGAAACACATTTCTAGGGGGCTAACAGGCCAAATTATTTCTGCTTGAACTCAACATTACTTAAGAAAGACTTCAACTGCATTAGAACATGCAAGAGAAATACCACTATTCCCAGTTAAATGATGAAAAAATTAGGTGAACACTGCTGGTACAGTAAATAAAGCAGAATCATCCCCTGACTGGTGTCTGGAACTTAAAATACTGTCCCAACAGTGATGGAAGATGAAATGACTGAAAAAACACTGCACCCCAAGTACCCCCACAGGACCCCAGTGTCTTCCATAGCAGGGTGAGATCACCCCAGGGATGGGGACTAATGCCAGTGTTTAATAAATAGCATTTTAGAAGTATAACAGCTTTATTTGCACCTGGCAAGTAACTGCTGTGAGCATACCAGTACTGCCCACAGAAGATTAATCAGTAGTTCAAGACCTACACAATAAAGGATTGTTTGGTTCGGGTTTTTGTCCTCTTAAAATAAGACTTCACTGTTCTTACAGAGAACTTTGGGCTGTAACTGTTTTGCCTCCAGAGAAATTAAAAGAAAGAAGTTAAGAAATACTTGAGCAAAGCAGATAAAGGCAGTACTTTGCTCATTTAAAGAAAAAAACTTATTTTAGGAAAATTAAACTTAGGAAAAAAGGCTCTTTCAGGAAACACTTCCTGCTGCAACATGAACAGAATGTACAATATGTACTACGTTCAGAGTTATGTTTTCCCTTCATGAGGAGCGAAGTTGTCTCTCTTCATCACGACTTTTCAGGTTTTTCTTCTGATTTCTCATTTATCAGGTCTTTAAATCCCAATTTTTCCAGTGGTTCATTAGCCATAAGTTGCCTAAGTAAAAAAGAAGAAAACAAAAAGAACATTCTAGAGAACACATCCTATAACCAAGAGTACAGCAGCATTTTCTACTCCATTTACTATTATTTACCCCAAACAGATCCAAGACATCTATACAGAGTGACTGCTGTTTGACAAGACCTCAGAAAATTCAGTTGAAGGAAAACAAAATTCAGTGATTATTTTTCCCCCTTAACAGTGGTTTTCCAACCAAATGTGTTGTTTCCCCATTTTAGGTACTGAGTAAGAGTTTCATCAGAAACCAATCTGACTCCTGGTTATGTTCAATTAACACAGTGCATAAGAACTTCCTAAAATTCTACCAATGCCATTTCATTTTCAAGTGAATCTGGTTTAGAACAGCCTTTGTGGTGCCACTAGACTTTGCTGTAGTGATTTTCAAACTTGTTTTTCATTTGTAGTGTACTTCCCCTAAACACAGGGAAATTTGTGAATTTGAAAAATTTGAAAAGTTCCCTGACTCACCTTGTACAGGATGCATTGTATTGCAAATTGCAATGCATGAATAGAAACATCCCTGGAAAACCAATCACCAACACTTCCTTCACTTAAACTGAGGGTCAAAAACTTATAACTTGCTTGAAACATATTTCTAAGGGGCTAAGAGGCCAAATTATTTCCACTTGAACTCAGCATTAATTAAGACTCAACTGCATTAGTGTGAGAAAAAAAAAATGGTTCTGATAATTCATTGTAGGCACACACAACACTTGCAGGCACCTTGAAGACAGTCAGCACTTATCGAGAAGGCCATGCAGAAGGTGAGCAAAGTATGGGCTACAAGTTAAAACCTTAACTTGTAACCACAGCTGAAAACAAACAAACAAACGAAAAGCTTCACACCGGCCGCTGTGCGGGGGGGAAGCTGCCCCAGGTCTCGCTGTTACCTCACCGTACGGGCTGGGTAACACCGACACGACAAGATATGCAACCTGCAGATGCCACACGGAGCATGTGTTTCCTTCATGGGCAAAAATTCCTGCCTGCCTGCGGGCTGCCTGCGGCTCCCTTCCCACTCACCTGTCCATGCGGCACTCCAGGTAGGCCATGGCGCTCTGCCGGCAGGCCGCGCTCTCGTAGCCGCTGTGGCGGAGACACTCCATGAACCGCTCCTTGAAGGCGCTGCACTCCCCTGCAACAAAACACACAGCTCCTTGAAGGGGCTGCACTCCCCTGCAACACAGCACAGGGGCAACAAAACACACAGCTCCTTGAAGGGGCTGCACTCCCCTGCAACACAGCACACAGCTCCTTGAAGGGGCTGCACTCCCCTGCAACACAGCACACGGCTCCTTGAAGGCGCTGCAGTCCCCGGTAACACAGCACACAGCTCCTTGAAGGGGCTGCAGTCCCCGGTAACACAGCACACGGCCAGGGCCGCGCTGCACTCCCCTGTAACACAACACACAGCTCCTTGAAGGCACTGCACTCCCCTGCAACACAGCACACAGCTCCTTGAAGGGGCTGCACTCCCCTGCAACA
>CM031870.1:4560496-4737921 GCA_018697195.1 Certhia americana | reverse complement strand
GGGGGGGCGGAGCCGCGCCGCCGTGGGAACGGCGTGGGCGTTGCTATGGCGACCGAAGCGCTGCGCGCGTCGCCATGGAGACGGCGCTGCCCGCCATGTTGGGCGGGCCTGCAGCGGGAGGGTCGGAGGGTCACTGCTGTCCCCGCGTCCTGGGCTACGACAGCCTCTGCGAAATACACCGATTCCTCCTCACGAAACCCGTGTCACTGTCCTCATTCCCCTCCGAATGCTCCGAGTGTTTTCTGGGTTGTCCTGTGCAGAAAGGACTTCGATGGTTGTTGTCCCTTGCAGCTCAGGATGTTCTGGGATTCCGTGACTCTGGGACTCGTCCCTGTGAATGGGTGGCTGTGATGGTCGTGGGCTGCCTGTCTGTGGAGAGGCTCGGAGAATTGGTCTGTCCTTGACATTTGTGCATTGGGAAACGGAGAAGGAAAGATCCAAACCTGGAGCGTGGTGTCTGCAAATCCCTTCACACAGGTTCCAGCCTTGTCCAATCTTTCCTTTTTCTGTGCAGGGCTGGGGCCAGGCTTCTCCTTCTTTTCTGCCCGAGGAATAAATTCCTCACCTGTCACTGCTGAGCTCTGGGTGTTAACCTGAAATCTCATTTCTGGAGCCCCAGGGATGGCTGGCAGGAAGGCAGGATCAGCTTCCTCAGAAAACCAGCAGGATTTTGGATGGGCCATCCCCATTCCACTCAACCATCAGCCACCCATGGTGGCCACGATGCAGTTCCTCATCTCTCATTAATCCTCATGGTTTATTTAAGTTGTTCATAAACACTGCGGACGGCACTGAGTTATTTTTTACCTCCTCCAAGCATTGGGAGAGCACGTGGGTTCCCATCACGTGGTACAAACGCTGGTGACACCAGTAAAACCAAGGGGGTGCTGGCAGAAGCTTGAGAAATGGTGAACTTCCAGCTCTTCAAGATGTACAACAAAGAAAATGTCCCTTCTGCCTGCAGGTTTACAGCACAAACTCTGCAGATTCACAATTTCCTGAAAAGAGAATGAGAAATAGCTTTAATTTAACTCACCAAGTGTTAACTGTGGATTATGCTGGTATTTTTTCTTCTTTGCCTGTAGCTGCAATTGGTTCAAGGCAGTATTTTATCTTTTTTAAGTTGATTTTCTTTTAATTAAGTGACTGAGCTAAGCAGAAAGAATTCAAGGCTAGGAAAAAAAGAAATGAAATAGCTTCAATTTTTTAGGACAGCCATTATGGAAATATTAACTGCAGCTCCGTTTAAAGTGTCTTTTGTTTATGCTTTGATTGCTTTCTTATTACAGTATTGAAATTGTAAATGGAAAATTACACCATGTTCTATTACATAAGCAACTGGTTTGCACAGCTTGAAATATAAGGTTTTATTATTAGGTCTTCAGGGGTATGAACAATAGATGGGTTTTATTATACAGTAAATAGCACTTTTCCACTTGACTTCGTTATAACACTTAATGGTAAAAGGGAGATACTCCTCTTTCATAAATACAAGCAGCAAACTGTCTCCCAGATTTCAGACAACTGAGCAGCAGGGAAGTAACTTTGGTTGATCTGGACAAGTTTAACTGACTTGTCAAGGCACTTGATTTTAGCAAACTGCCCAAATTACATCCCTTACTTTCTGTCGCAGTGGTCGACTTGCTGATTGCCCATGCGATGAAGGAAGAAGTCGAAGGAGGAACATGTGCAGAGATCCCACACTGGAACTATTCCCAGGCAGAAAGCACCAACCCTTTCCAACTCTGTTTAACATCTTTACGAATGATCTGGGAGATGGGATCAGGTACACCCTCTGCAAGATTGCAGATTACACCCAACTGGTCATGAGTGTGGATATTAGGAAAATTCACTTTCCTAAGCACTGCCACAGACTGCCTAGGGCACTGGTGGAGCCCCCATCCCTGGAGGTATTTAAAACCCATGGAAATGTGGCACTTGGGGACATGATTTTAGTGGTGGCCTTGGCAGCACTGGGGGAGCAGTTTGGTTCAATGATCTTAAAGGTCTTTTCCAACCTAAATCATTCTATGATTCTTTGCAAAGGCTACATCAACCTGCTATATTTTATTAAATCAATTTTTTTAACCTATTCATTAACTCAGGGACTTTCTTTGGAATCTTAAACATTATAGTTACTCAAATTCAGATCAGGTATAGTAGCAGGTGTTTGGTTATGATTACTTAATGTTTTAATTGCAAATGCCAGTTGGACCTTCTAGAATTTCCTTTAAAGGTACAGGTTGTCATACAATCTAATACACATGCTTTAGCAATTTAGGATATATTTTTCCCAAGGAGATCAAGTGAAACTACCCCTTAGATAATCATTGTGAAGGAAAAAAACCTCATTTGGGGATTAAACCAACCAGTTCCAAAAGAACTCAACAAAAACAGCCACAAAGAGCAGTACCACAAACAGAGAATTAAATGCTTTTCACATATTATCTTTCAAAGGAGTGAGAGACTTTGAGAGCATCAGGGAAATCTGAAATAGCTGCTTCAGCAAAAGGGGGCCCATTGTACAAGAGAGATGAGATAATTCGTAGTGTTCCAAAGCATCTCTAGTCTGGAGTCCTGAGCCCTTGCCAAAAATGAGAATGCTCAAATTAAAAGACTTCCCAAACTAGGGAAAATCTTGGCTCTTCCCCTTTCAAGTTACACAGCTTGGTAGACTAAAGAAGAAATAAAAATCCTTTGCTTGAATCAGAGCTTTTCTTCATTAATTATGGACTGAAGCAACATTAAAAACTGTTATCCAATGTTGTCAGATAGTGCTGAAAACCACAATTGGTGTTTATCCACAAGCTGGACAAACATCTCCTCAGAAAGAGTTGCTACAAACTCACCATTACTTTTTGGAAGCACCAAATTGAATAATACTTCAGAGAAGAACCTTTATTCTTTTTTATGGGCAAGGAAATGTCCGTGACTTCCATTATTTTCTCTCTCTCACCACGCTGCCTCTTTTAAGAGCCTGCAGACTCAAATTATCAGGTAGTTAATTGGAAAATAATTTATTGACAAGCCATGAAAGGCTCGGAGTAAAGCACTAGGGGATTTTGTAGCTTGACTTGGGAGAGCTGTAGGAAATTAATGAGTTGAACAAGACCAAGCACATTCAGATGCTGGAATTTGTGCCCTTGAGACTGCTGTTCCCAGCCCAGGCACAGAACACACCTCAGAGAAACATCCTTCCAGGATCACTCATTCCTACGCCTCACCTTCATGAGGCAAGCATGCCGCCAGCTCTTACATAAGGCCTCTTGCTCCATCACTGCCACAGGCTGTTGTAAACCATTTTTCTCCCTTTTAATTCAGGTTCCTAGACAAGCAAAAATGCAGAATATTGCCAGAATAGTCTGGGGAATGGGGATTTCTGTTGTGGATGATTAATGAAATATTATTGTTTTGCACTTACAGGGAAATCGTAGTTTCATGCCAATAAGGTCAGGGCCTTAATATGTTGTGTGGTCCATAAAGATAAGAATGATAGCTTATTTTCTGTTATTACTGAGCCAAAGGCTCATCAGTTTAGAGAGGAACCTTGTAGAAATAGCAACGCTGCACTGAGAGTTGAAACAAACCTTCATCTTAAATTGGTCATTGCAATTCTGGTACATCTAAATCCACATCTCCACCTGCATCAAGACAGGGGCCCAGAAGTAAGATGCTGGGACCCTGCTACTGTAGATACCAACTAATCACCCTTTATGATATGCCTCAAATTTCTCTTGGATTAATACAATTTCTGCTATATGTTGTTGAGAGAGACAGAAGCCAGAGACCCAGAACAAAAAATCCTTGGTGCTGTGTTGAGGCATTTGATTTATCATCTGTATTTTGAAAATCATCTCTTCATAACCCAGCCTACTCCATACTCACCCCCCTGGTGAGGGTGCCTTGACTTGTTGGTGTAAATGAGGGATTTTACTGCAAATATTTTTGTAGCTATGCATATTAAAAAATAGATTACCAGCACCAAAGCCAAGGATCTCCCATGTGTTTTCTCACTGAGTGAGACTCATGAAGGAGTGGCATCTATTTAGTCCAAGAAGGAGCCTTTTAAAAGCAACAAAGTTCTCAGGAATGGTAAAAGCTTAACATAAGTGGTAAATACTCTCACCTTAGGCTCTGCACAGGGACAATGCACTAATCTCATGCACAGATTACTTTATTTTCTTCTCCCAGTGACCAGACTCATCCTATATAATCTTTCAACTTAAAATATGAAAAAAAACCCCACAAGCCAGGAATCTCTTTTTTTAAAAAAATTTGCCACAAAATAAAGATTTTTTAAAATGTTTTTCAGGAGTCTTTCTTCCCAATGTAAATTTGCAACCCATACTGATTTGGCAGATGAATGAAAAGAAATTGAATAGTCATTTGTATAAAAATGAGCAAAGTGAACACTTGAGATACTGATCATTACCCTGTAGTGATCCTGTAGAATTACAGATTTTCAGGGTGGGAAGAAGTGGGTGTAATCCAATAAAACAATGCAATAATGATGAAAAATTGAAAGAGGTCAGAGTCGGAAAGCTTTTGATTTCTTTCTGCACTGGCATTTGTCAAGGCAAGCAAAATCCATTAGCAAGGAGCAGCCTGAGTTTTAACACATCTGGGTCTTTAAAAATGTTAATGTTTAATAGGGTGTGCTCAGGCTTTATATGTCCCTGATAACAATGCATGGCTGATAGGCATCTCCAGCAGCTGTAAAGCAGTGGCAGAGCCTTGCAAGGCACACAAACAGTTGGTGTTCACTCTCATGGTTTATGATGTTATCAGCAGTCATTGACTGAATTATGGCCTTATAACAACTCTTTCCCTACATTATCCTACAGTTACTGTAGCACTGTTAACCTGTGTCCCATTATAAGGTGCTGTGACCTTCTCCAGATGAGCACACAGGAGTTTCTGTGGTGCAGTTTAAGTGCAGGCTCATTTTCCAGGAGGAACTGATGAGAGTCTCCTGAGTTCCTACAAAGTCTGCTCACCTGAAGGTGGTTCTGCCTTGAGCTGGGAGCAACTTTTTCCCCAGTCCTGTGTGGGATCCTCACCTGCAAGCCTGAGGCTGTGGGCTGTGCTCAGGATTGCACACTGGAAGCTGAGGGATGTGAGGAAGAAATGGGGGTGAGGGCATCACATTGGCTGCATTTTAAAACTGCAAAGATTCCCTCCCTCTGGAGAGTTCATCCATTGTTTCTCATGGGGCATCAGTTCAGCAGGCTGCAAATCCAAGGGTTCACTACTTGAGAAAGTGTCTAACCCTGTATTGTCACTCTGAAGTCCAGAGAAGGTACTTTTGCTTGCTCTGGCAGCAGCCAGCTCTAGCCCTACAGAGCTCTATGTAAACAGCAACAGATTTCCTCCTTTGGTACCCAACTGGCCCCATCCAGGATTTTTCCCTCTCTCTTACTGCATGTTATAAAGTCTCAGGAGATCCAGTAGTCACAGCATTTGCTCAGAGAAAAATCTGGAAGAACAGGATATTCTTGGAAATGTCTGGGAGAGGAAGGTGCAGGCCAAGACCTCATAGCTGTGCAGCAAATCTTGAGATGGATGTGACCATCCGTTGCCCTCCTTTATTTGCCCACCCTGCCTGGTCTTCTTCTGCACAGGAAGGTTCCCCCTTTTGAAAAACTCCACTCCTGATAACAAGCAGGCAGACGTGCAGGCACCTTTTTCATGTCAATCTAGTTAGAGTTTATTGATTCCCCTTGCCTTTGGCTAATGTACTTTTATTATTATTAATAAATAATCATCATTTTTCCATCAGTGTAGCCTGCACCTGGGAGCCTTGGAGAATCCTAGCAAAAGAATTATTAAACTAAAGATTTCTAAAGGGTTGAACAGCAGCACAGCCCAGTAATCTGCCAGTATCTGCAACTGGGGAGCAATATGTCCCCACCAGAGAATATGGGATGGAGCGTCAAATCAGCTCCTTCCCCCAGAGCCACCATTTCTACAAGTGGCTTCCTGTTCTTGGTCACTTGTGCTTTGTTGTCATTTCCCCAAGGATGCACAGGGTGGGGGTGGCTCTTGGAGCTGTCACCTGGGCACGTGGGCTCTTGCAGGACCCTGCCCTGGCTTGGGACGTGACTCAGTACCTGCAGGGCCAGAACTGCTGCCATGTGCTCCTCCTGGCTGGCACCTCCTTGGCAGCAGCTGCCCAGGCAGCCTCCCTCCTCCATCCTCTGCCTGGCCAGCTGCAGAATCTGATGCTGGCTCCTCCCAAGTTACAAGGATTCAGGATCTCTTTCCCAATCTAGGCAGGATTGCCTGCAGGGGACGGTTTCTCCTAGAGGATTGCATGCAGCTGTTCATAAACAGAGAGAGTCATCACCAAATGCTGAGCCAGGCATGGCCATCCAGGCACACGGTTCTCTGGGCAATAAACTGCCAAATAGCAACTGAAGTGGTTTCAGGGGCATTTTGGGATTGCTGGTAGAGGATTTTTGGGACAAAGACAATAACAATGCTAGCAATAAAAGCACTGATCTGCTCAAGGAGGTGATTTTACTGGGCTGGCAGGAAAGCAAAAAGTACTAGAGCTGTCACCTGTAAATAGATCTGCTCCTGTCAGCAATCCTGAATTAGCACACCTTCATGCAACCACCGTTCCAGCTTCTCTGTGGTCAGTCTTGTCCTCCCTGAGGGCTTCTTGCCAGGTGCACCCTGGACCATGCATTATTGTGGGTTTTCCCTCCTGTGTCCTGCTCCCTCCATTGCATCACCAGTGGTCCAGCTGAGCCCTGTGACCTGGCACAGTGACAGCAGTCCAGCATGGGTCCTGTCCTTGAGTTCTGACCCCGCAATCACATAGAGAACAACATGCCCATAACACAGATCTTCACTGGAAAACAAGCACCTTGTCCCAGTGTTGTAGATGAAATTAGAGCTCCGGATTACGATAATCCATGGTTCAGGATGAAAGAGGGTGTTGTATTTGGCAGGGAAATGGAGTACATCTGGTCTAAGTGGATGTAAACAAGTCTGCAGAGCCCTTTTCTCTGTGTAAAGCCACTTCCCCAGAAGGTGTGTTCAGGCAATGACAGAAGGACTATAAAGGGACTCCAAGATGCTCATACCCTCACCAGGCTTTGGACATGGCTGTGCAGAGTTTCCTGCAGTACGTGGGCTCCAGCTCACTGCTCTGCTTGGCTGCAGGGCTGTTTGCTCTCCTTTACTTTTTCTCCAGGTCCAAGAAGTCAGTTTGCAATTTGCCTCCTGGGCCACGACCTCTTCCTCTGATTGGGAACCTGAACGTGGTGGACCTGAAAAAGCCATTCCAGTCGTTGACAGAGGTAGGGGCTGAGCAAGGCAGGGGGCAAATGTTTCAGGCAATTCCTGAAACAAGAAATACAGCTGGGGAAATAGAGATGTGGTTGTGATTGCTTTGTGTGGAGGGCAGCAATGAGATATGTGGCACACAGGCAGGCCAGCAGACTCTTTACCTTCAGAGGTGCATACACACACTTGTATTTATATATATGAATATAATACACACACACACTTTCATTATACACACTCAAGTGTAGAGTGCCCACCCCTTGGAATCTACTCCAAATTGTTGGAGTTTTGAGCCCTTCAGAGGCTGCAGGTAAAAGACTTGAGCTGGGCCAGGCTGCTGCTGTCAAGAAATGTCTCATTGCCACCAGGCCTCTAGGAAGGATGGGTGGATGGAAGGCATGAAGGAAGAAAAGATACCATCCCCACAACAGAGGGAAAGAGAACTATGCACACTTTTTTCCAAAACTAATTATATCTCTACAATGCAAAGCACAACTCTGCCTCTCCAGCCCTCCCCCTGCACACACTGCCCAGTGTGGTTGAGGACTCAATGCATGGATTTTATATGTCTAGCTAAACAAATTGCTCTTTCTTACACAGCTCCATGGATACTTATATTCCTAAAAGAGAGAGAAAAAAACTCCAAAACTTAAATATTAAAAAGCCAGAGGCAGTGTTTGTTTCAGGAGGTGTCTGCTATCTTCCTGTAGGCACCTGGGGACAATTCAGTGGGAATTCAGATTTTATCTGGTTGCTGTAGAGATAGTTGAAGTGCTTAGAGGGACCTGTCACATGTCCTGTGTGTGTGCTGCTTCCTGGACACTATGGTGGGGGAAAGCTGGTCCCCAGAGAACTCCTTCAGCCACTTGAACATCTGCAGTGAGAAGGCAGTACAGACACCACAATCCTCCAGTTAGCTGTAGAAGAAAGGGCACCCTGTGTTGCCAAAGAACAGAATTCCTACAGCAGGCATACAGTGCTCATCTGTGCTCATCCTTGATTTATGGGGCAGAGGACTGTACAGAGATCAGTTCTGACAGACTCCTGGTCCTGAGCTCCCATCTGATCCTGGGTATGTTTGAGGATGTCAGTATGAAACTATGAATTATTTTTGGCAGTACTGAGGGATTCTATGGCACAAATGTCACATGACAGCACCAGAGTAATCTCCTATAATCTACCAAGGTTTATTTGGGCTTTCAGACCTGCCACATCCAGTACTTGTGCTGCTGAGTAAAACCAGAGTGGATGCCAAGAAGCACTAATGCAAGGAGATGGCCAAAGGAAGGCCTGGAGGCAGCTGTGATTCCCTGCCCCTGGCTCTGCCACACACTCTGTGAGCTGCCAGGGACGAAAGAACCAGTGCTAATGTTATCTCCCAAGCCGTCAAACCACTGTTTGATGAAAACAAATTCAATTTGTCTGGCGTAATAACGGGAGCTGCTTCTAATCTGAAATTCAATTTGTGGAATCTATCTAATGCATAGAGAATGGTAACCCAGGCACATCAGAAACAAGAAGACATTTGGAGCGGATGGCTTGCAAGTGTGTTTAAATGAAGCCTAAAATACCAAGTGAATGATTAGCTTGTCAAAGCCACCTTTCTGGGTAACAGATGATTCATTTTTTAATTCGCTATAAAAGCCTGACACTCCTGTGACATTATCTAACAGAATATGCTTCCTACTTGGATTCAAGTTTCTGGTGGCCAACAAATAATTCTGTGATGACTGCAATACTACCCACCTTGCCATAATTAGAGACAAGTACTGTCCTGAAAGAAAGAGTTATTGTCTGGCTTTGTTTTTACAGTGTTTGTGGCTTCAGCCTCAAAGGTGTGTGCACGCCCGCTTGCCTCAGGTCACCAGCACTACAATAAACAGGTCTGCCTGCTACAGCATTCCCTAACCAACCTCCCAAGGTGGTATTGCTGGCCTGTTACTGCAGAACACCACAGGAATGCAGTGGCACTTTATTGACTCCCCTGATAGGAGCAGTGATAGCAGACACCTTGTTGAGCAAACAGGGTGCAAGCAGAGATGCTGGCAATCGATAGCTGTTGCTCACTACTTGAATTACAGCAGCACCTGGAGACATCAGGCAGGGCTGGGAGGCTCCTTTTGGTCTACAAACCGCCTAGAGTGGCCAGTACTCATGCTTGAGTCCAGATGTGGCTTTGAATGAACATATTTATTCACCTTAACAGCTCTCCAAGATATATGGCAACGTCTTCACAGTGCATTTTGGACCCAGGAGGGTTGTGGTACTGGCTGGATATGAAACCATCAAGGATGCCCTTTTAAATCATGCTGAAGAGTTTGGAGAGAGGGCAGAAATACCCATATTTAGGAAAATGACACAAGGAAATGGTAACTGACCTTTTGCTTGGATAAGTTTTGTCTCTGTTCACTGTATTCTCACAGCAGAGAGTACTGTCCTCTTACAGATCACTTTTTGTGACCTTAGGAGGTTCCAGGTGCCATGAGGATGCTACATCTTTATTTTAGGCATAGCATTCAGCCATGGAGAGCTATGGAAAACTATGAGAAGATTTACCTTGTCCACACTGAGAGATTTTGGAATGGGAAAGAGAACCCTTGAGATCCGAATCCTGGAGGAAGTAAATTCCCTCATCAAATATTTTGAATCCTATCATGGTGAGTGTCAAGTCTTTCATCCAGAGACAGAAAACAGGTCTAGCAGAACAATAAAGATTAATGAAAGTTTAACTCTGAGCAAATGGTATCTCGTGGTTAAAGTTCAGCATACAATGCAGTAGGTTATTGAACCAAGGCCTTAAAACACTGAAACAGAATTCCCTGCTATGAATTCTGGGTGGGGAAAGAGTTTTCTTTGGGAGCTCAGGACTACATTTCCATAGGAAACCAGCCTGAAACAAGCATAGTCACGTTATCATTTGTTTTCATTGCTTGAAATACAGGGAAACCATTTGACACAAAAATGATACTCAACAATGCTGTATCCAATGTCATCTGCTCTATATTGTTTGGAGAGAGGTTTGAATATGATGATCCAGTATTTCTAACTTTGCTGAAGCTGATAAATCAAAATACTAAGCTGTTGGGCTCCCCTATGGTGCAGGTAAGAGCTTAATTTTATGTTTTAGCTGTTAGTTTTTGGAAGAATATCTGGTTTCCAGCATTTGTTCTCCTGGCCTCCCACATATTTCTTTTTGAGAACAAGAACATTATCAGCCAGTCAGCCTGTACAGAACACATTGCTGTATCTGCAATGCACAGATTCCCAGGCTCCTGCACGTACTCTGTGAAGCTTATTAGTAAGAGAAAATACAAAACAAACACAAAGTCTTCACAAAAGGAACAACTTTACCATCTTTGAAAAGCAAAATCACAATCCCAAACCTGCCTCCTTGAATTACAGAAAGAATACTCTATTTCTGCAGGAATCCAGAGTTCCTTGGACTGTAGAAGGGGGAAAATTACAGTCTGAAATGTCAGGGCATAGGACAAGGGACCAGCAGTATGATTTGAGATATCAATATGTGTTAAAAAATGCCAATTAACATTAAGACCTCTCTTGCTCCACAGTTATATAACTTCTACCCATCCCTTGGATTTCTGTCTGGAGCTTCCAAGACTGTGCTACAAAATATCAGTGAATTGAATGCTTTTCTTCAGAAGCTCTTCCAGGAACACAAAGAGGATCTTAATGAAAATGACCTAACAGGCTTTGTTGATGCCTTTCTGGTCAAGCAAAACCAGGTACTTTAAAGCTGAGTCTTTCTGTGTGTCTTTCTGTTCCCTTAGCTCTGACTTATTCTCAGGACTGGTCCTCTGTCAGGGTCTGGGAGTGAGTGGAAACAGAAGAACTGCAGTGAGCAGAATGTATCAAAGCTCATGCTCACAGTGAGCTGTGTTGGACTCGCTCATGGTCCCACTGGAACTGCTGGTTAAAGGGATTTAGTTATTGAGACATCCCACAAGGGTGAAATAACTTCCCACTCAGCGTTCATAAGGAGGAGATCATCCCAAACTTCCCTGAAAGAATGGTACAGTGATAAATTCTGTTGCAGTAAATAAATTCCAATTTATTGGAATTATTTCTAATATCTGGATTTGGGGATTACACATATGCTTGGGACCAGACAAATTCCACAGAGCATAGGCCCTAATGCTAAAAGACCAGATGTTTAGTTTTCCAGCACATATAAAGTCAGAGAAAGCTAAAATGCAGATAAAAATGGTGGCAACACACTCACATATGGGTATCACTTGCTGTATTACCCACATGTTTTGAAGGAGTCAAAGAAACCACACACTGCATTCAGCAATGGAAACCTGATGTTTTCAACCCTGGACCTCTTTGCTGCTGGGACTGAGACTACATCCACAACTGTGCGCTGGGGGCTGCTGCTGATGATGAAATACCCAGAAATTCAGAGTAAGGAGGGCAAGTCTCTTGTACAATTTATTGTTGCATGCTTAAGGCTGTGGTTGTGGAAGGGAGTGGAACTCATTCAGTGTTGCCTAGAGTAATTATTCTGAGTGCTCTGAGAGAGATAACAAGCGTTGACTTTACAAAGGAATTTTATTCAGCTGGATTGCAATAAACCAGCCCAGTCAAGTGGGAGAGGCTAAGGGGCAGCCCACAGTCACAGTAAAGCTCCCCCACCACCTGCAGGCTATGGCCTTACGTCACTAAAGGTCTCCTCAGGAGCTGATTCTGATCTGGTTTCTGTTGAGGGTTATGGGGTAACGAAGGTGTGTAATGAGAGTCAGGCATGAGATGGACTGTAGCAATTCCATTCAAGCTGCCTTAGCTCAACAACAAACCTGAAGGAACTATACCATGCCCTGACTTACCCACTCTGCCCTTCCCAGATATTTACAGTTTTCCATTTTCTTCTTCTCTGCCAAACTGGTAGCCATTTCAATTGCAAGATTGTTATCAGCTTCTTAATCCTTTCCTCCTTCCAAGGAAAGATTCAGGAAGAAATGAACCATGTCATTGAACCAGGAGAGCTGCCTAAGTTGGAGGACCGGAAAAAAATGCCTTATACAGAAGCAGTAATACATGAAATACAAAGGTTTGCCAATATTGTCCCCATGGGTGTATCACGATCGACTCCCAGCAATGTGAATTTCCGAGGCTATGTGATTCCTAAGGTGAGCTCTGAGGCTGCAGCTTATGCTGCACAGATTCCTCACAGCTTTCTTTAAAGCAGATGGAAAAATGTATAAATAACTAAAGACACGGTGATGCATGGTTTAATCTGTGCTGTGACCCTTGCATCCAGGATAATTATTATAAACACACAATAGCTTGTGGTCTGGTACAGTTGTTTGAATCACGATTAACCAGAGATTTAATTAAATCACACTGGTTTGAATCTTTTATGTCAAATGTGGAACCTCTACCCCAGCACCTTTGTTGAAATATCTGACTCTGTAAGAAAGGAATGTTTTGTGGTCCAAAAAATAAAACAGCAGTTACTGAAAACAGACAGAGCCATGATGGGGCAGAGAAACATTCCCAGTTCTATTTGTCGTGTCTTATTTGCCTCTTCACATTAGAAAAAGTTATACAGCCTGGCTCAAGTAGGAGAGTGATCTCCTCTTCAATGAGTTTTTTGATCCCTTTCAGGGTACTGAGATTATTCCACTGCTGACCTCTGCTCTGAATGACGAGTTACACTGGAAAACCCCGGATCAGTTCAACCCTTCCCATTTCCTGGATGCCAAAGGGAACTTCATTAGGAGAGAAGCATTTATTCCATTCTCCGTAGGTAAGAATTGTGTGGGTGCAAGGCTAATGGCAGTTCCCCTCGATTTTGGGACAGTGTGAAAGCCAGGGACACAGAACAGAGGGTAATGGATTTCTGGTCATTTCTTCTATCCACCATTGCTCTAGGTAACCACCCCTTCTTTGAGAGAGATAGGAGACACGGATTTACTCACAGTCACTGAACAATTTCATGTAACTACAGGCTTCTGTGTAGTTTGAGACCAAATCAGTAGCACCTCTGATATACAGAGAGAAGGAAGGAAAAATTTCCTACCTGAGCAGCCTGCTCTTCCAGACTGTATCTCCAGTTGAGGAGGTCTCAGACATCAACACTAACAGTTACAGTGCTGACCATTAACTTCTTCCCTGTGTTTTCAGGACGAAGGGCTTGCCTTGGTGAAGGACTGGCCAAAATGGAGCTGTTCCTCTTCTTTTCAGGCTTGCTCCGCAAATTTGTTTTCCAACCCCCTCCAGGAGTGGATAAGTCAGACCTGGATCTCACTGCTGATGTTGGTTTCACCTTGACTCCCATGCCTCACCTTGTTTGTGCTGTGCCCTGTGAATGATCAAACAACACAGCTTTAGAGTAGTCAACACTTAAAGTTTTAAAGCAAATCTAGCTACAGTGGGGAAAAGCTGTTCCTGAGCCTTAGGGGAAGGAAGACACCAGGCACTGTTACGGTCTCTTATTCATGACACTCTACAACAGCTCTTGCAATGTCTGTATGATGCAAACCCTTCAGACAGGTCTGAGTTCTGCTCTCAGAAACTGTTTCATTCCTGGAACAACACATCAGAGATGCTTTTTTTCAGGACAGTTTCAGTCCTGAAAGTCAGTTTGAAAGAGTGAAATGCCTTCAGACCTCCTCTGTAGTTGTAACCCATCAGAGCTCTCCCCTGACAGCCTCTATGGTGAATTTCTCAGCCCAAAGTCCAAGCCCTATAGCAGAGCTGATTATCAATGGCCCAGCTGAAGATGAGACACCTAAAGGATCTGGAAATCTCCTCGGGATGGTTGTTCAGCTGAGCCTCAGACTGAGCTTCCATTGTGCGATACAACCTGCCTTATCTTTATTACAGAGTCCCAGACACAAGGGTGTAACATGGGCTGATGCCAAGACCCAGGCACAGGACAGTTATCAGCAAACATCTGAGTGGTTTGGGAAGTGGGTTCTTTCCAACTCACACCAGGTACTTTATGCTGAACTGCCCATTTACGATGGGGCCAATTGAGCAGCTTTCCGCTTCTGCTAAGAAAGGCATTTCCACCACTCCCTCACCTCTCCTGGCTTCATGCTGGCTCTGGCACCTGTCCAATCTCTTACTGGGTGATCTTAGATCCCTAAACTGGCAGAAAACAAGCAGCCATGGCAGGGGAAGAGTTTCTGAATCAGCGTGGCTGAAGTGATACCAGCCTGGGGCAGTGTGAGGGCAGTGGAGCCAGGACTGGGCAGCAGGACTGGCATGCTCCACCAGAGAGCTGGGACAGGCTCATCCCCAGCTCCACTTGCACCTCAGGAGCTGGACTTGCTCTGTAGATCTCCTTTAACCTTCACAGAGAGAAAGGATCCTTCAGGGGATGAATCAGCTGCCATAAGGCTGTCATTTCTCACTCTCGGCACTGACTGCAGGGTGAACCATCATCCACGGGCTCCTAATACCAAATTTCAGTCTCAATTACCAGGTGTGTTGTGATGAATTGAGACAGTATTGTCCATTTGACTGAAAATGGGGCAGTTACGGTAAACCTACAATATAAAACTAAAGTTACTGTCACCTAAAGCTGAGCTGTGCTGCAAGTGGAAGGAAAGGAGAAAGAATATGAAAGGATGACAAAGTATGGTGGCCTCTGGTTAAGACACTGACTCTCCTCACTAGCTTTAGCTCACATTACTAAAGGCATCACTCTAATAGTGATTCTGCACCTTCTACTTGTGCTGGCGTTGCACTTGGTCAGGGTCTGTACCACAGGCCCAGCTCCAGCTCCTGTGCACAGCTCAGGGAGTGCTCAGCAAGCTCTGTGACAAGGAAGCCTCTCCTGCTGCGCTTGCTTGCGTTTGTTTTGCTGTTGCTTTATTTGCAGTCTAACCACTGCAAGCCTGACCTTATCACCTACTTAATCATTAAATATTTTGTTCTGCTGCTGTTGATCTATCTGGTGTGACAGTATGAAGTTGATTTCAGGTCAGACTGATAAAGCTAGGCAATACTCCCACATGAGAGAGGTGAGCACAGGTATCCGTGGGCAGCCTGCAGCCAGGACATGTTCAGCAGCACAAAGAGTGAGCAATACTCAGCTACAAACACCTCAAAGGAAATAGCTGGATTTCTAACTCCAGAAAATCACAGCTGCTATGTGAGGCAGGACATGGCTCTGCATGGCTCCTGATGTGGCCCCTTGCAGTGGTTCCTGTGTCTCTTGCCCTTGCTTATAAGGAACCCATCACAGTAAAAGCCAGCAGGAGTTATCTGAGGCTGCAGTCTGGGATGTACTGCTGGTCAAGAATGGGACTGCTGCAGAGATTTTGGGGGATTTAAGTTAAAGGATGCAGGGCTGGTGTTTTTGTGGCCCGGGCTGGCTGACTGGCAGTGGTGTGGTTGCCTTTAGGTGGCCAATACCCAAAGCTCCACATCTTCACCAGTACCACCCGGGCCACAGAGCAGTGGCAGGACGCCACGTGGGCATGAGGGATGGAGGACAACCAGGCCACGAGCACCCTGAGGGGCCTGGCTGCCCCAGGAATGCACCCAGAGCAGTGTCAGTGCCTGGCAGGTGTTTTGTGCTTGGCTCTGTGTGCTCAGGCAGGGAAGCACGTAGCAGCGCGGCTCTGGAGCGAAACGCGTACCAGACACATTAGTGAGACAGGAATTTCTTGTCATCGAGACTTTTACTTACCTTTGTCATTTTAATGCATTGCACTCAGAGCCTGGCTTGAAAAAAACCACAATGCACTCCTCCTGACTTTTCAGAGATAATTTAAGTCTCTTTCTGAAAGGCCTTTTTATGAGTTCAGAGGCTCCCAGGGCAAGGATGAAATACCAGGAAAACAGCAGCAACACGTAACTTCTGCCCTGCAGGGTGCTGCTGGTCCAAGAGAACCCTGCAGGAACAAACATTCTGCCCAGGCACAGAGCATGTGCCATTGCAAGTTCTCATCATAGTGCCCACGTTCTGCATCCTGTGCCAGCTGTGATCCTTCCTGCCTGTCTTTACAGCCCCTCTGCCTCTTAGCAGGGCTGAGTCATGCTAGGCATGCTCTGGGGGAAACCGTTGCCTCCAGCCCATTTCTTGGAAACTAATAAAAAAATAAATCCCAGAAATGTTGCAACACACTTGCTGCTTCTGCTTCTGGGTGGCTGTTGTGCTGCAACGTCTCCACACCACACAGGCAGCTCTGGTGAGTGCCCAGCAGCCATTCACTCCAGGACCCTGCAGACCATGCCCCACTCTGGATCAGATCCACCTCCTTCCTTGTCTTTTTGCGTTTACAAGGCTGAGGGCCCACATTTGCTGAATAATGGCCTTTATATGATCTAACCTTTGGACAAATGTACCTTTAGCCTTGTGTTCCTCATCATGTAAAACAGCCCTTTGGCTGCTTATACCAAACTTCCTCCTGGAAACCACTTTTCAACCAGGTAGACCTCAATTATTTTCTACAAGGCTTAAGCCTTTATGCGAGATGCAGGCTCCAGTTGTTTAGTATCTTTGCCTTAAAATCATTCCACTCTCCTGTCTTGCTCCCCTTCTGGAGCCTGCCAGGTCAGCTGGCTTCATTAACTTCATTAGCTTCTTCCCTCTATCCCTTAGAAGCTGCTCTAGCAAAATGAAGTCCTCCCAGAAGTTTCAAATCTAATTTTGTCATTCCACTGCACTCATGAATCCACTCATGATCACTTGATCCAAGCTAATTTTCTGTGGCTAGCTATTACATGTCTTCTACCTCAGACACAAAGTCTGAAATCACATCCCTCCCAGGCATTTCAGAGCTGACTTTATGAAGAAGTTTATGGGCTACAACACCCCAGGGATAGTTGGGCTTTACCATTATTAACAACCTTTGATCTCCACTTGACATCAAGAAAGGCAAAGTCTCCTGTAACTATACTAATTTTTCTCTCTAGTAACACTGAGGTCTCAAATCCTACCTAAAACTGAAACTGGAGTTTCTAACAGGATTCCAAGAGCCTTTTTATTTCCCTGTGTCAGCAGAGTGCTTGGAGGGTCATAGTACTGCTAATGAAGGACCTTGAGGTCTCAGGGAGGAGGAGGTTATAGAGGAATGCCAAGCACCTTTTCCCATGTATATGTTCTTGCACACACATGCATGGGTTTGTAATTTGAAACTCTCTTTACTTCTGGACAGGCTTTGCAAACTGCTTAGACCACATTCTCTGAGGTGTTTAAAGAGGGTGGAGTATGCAGTATTTATTTAGGTACTCTACAAACCTTAATAAGAATTGAGTGCTTGTAGCAATTGCAGAGAGCAAACAGAGAGCCAGCTGGCAGAAACTGAACAGTGCCACTGCATTTTTATTGCTTCTAACCCCAAAAACCAGATTATTACTAAAAAAAAAAAATGTCTTTTTTAATTTCATTTCTCTCTGATCCTGCATTAGTTTGTCTGCTGTGTGCAGCAGTATTATTAGCTGTAGCCTATTTTTCAACTGGCTATAAAAATTCAGCTTTTAAATTACCTCCTGGTCCAACTCCTCTTCCGATCATTGGTAACCTGCACTTGGTGGATCTTAGAAGGCAAGATAAATCACTAATGAAGGTAGGACAAAAAAACCCTAACCCAGACCCTCATAGATTTTAAAGCTGCCTGGGATGTATCAGTGAGAACTTTTTATCTTTTTTAATTCAAACTGAATTGCAAAGGTGTGGAAATTGCTATATAGTATCTTTCTGGGCTTCTTCTAGTCAATGTCTGTGTTGATGCAATGTAATTTAGGAGCAATCAACCATTAAAAAAAGACCTCTGGGTAATATGGGATTTCTTCATGTAATTGTGATGATGTACATGAAGTCTATAATGCTTGTGGGATTTGAAATATTAATTTGACAGCTTGGACACCCAGAAATCTTTTAAAGCATTAGGATATAACTAACCTGAATTAAATTGCTTCCCTTCCCTATGCCCCGGAGATCTGGCAAGAGGAATTCCACAATGCAGTGACTCCAAAACTGCCGTGGAGAGGGCCAAATCCAGACACTCCACTGCAAAATCCCTCTCCCTCTTGATGAACGGGATACGCGTTAAAATCTAGATAGCAGTGCAAGGGAGAGATGGGAAAGCTGTGCTAAGGAACCAGAGTGAATAACCTGTGAGCTCTTCCACTGACCTGTCATTAAGACAACTTACCCCACTCAGGGTGGCGAGCTGTCCCTGTGTGCAGGACGAGGCTGTTCCTGGGGCTGCCGGGCATTCCCAGCTGGCTTTCAGGGATGGCTCCCTCAGGCTGACCCACGATGGGGTCAGCAAACAGGCAGGGAGGTTCCCAGCCAGGGGTCCACAGCTCCTGTGACACCAGTGCTCAGCAAACATGGGCTGTGCTGTGGGAGCAGCTGCTGGGGGTGACTGCTGCCATGGGGAGAGGCGCCAGCACCTGGAGCTGTTATGGGCAATGTCAGGGCTGGGGTCAGTTTACCCAGCAGGGCTGGGCAGACGCTGCTGCAGCCTCTGAATGGCGCTTTGGAATTACCTCTGCATGCTTTTGTCCCCTGCTAGGCTTTGGCTGGTATTGCCTATGTTTGCCTTTGCCTTGGGATTACTCCAGAGGGGTTATCCCTCCATCTCACCCCACGGAGAGCAAAAACTGGTGTTTGCACTAAGCAGCTGGAACCAACTGGGGATTGTTGGGTGGGCACTGATGTGTGCCCCTTTGTCCTGTGAAAGAGACACTGCTCCTCTGGTCTACTAGCAGGACGCAGGAGTACTTTAGTAAATCAGGAGCATCAGACCAAAGTTTTCCTCTGTGACAGCATCATTATTTGTACTGAACTATCTTCTCTTTTTCGGTCTTCCTCCAGTTTGCCAACTTTAGCTGCCATTCGAGGTCGAGTCTTTAGATGGTTTTTTTTGGTTTTCATTTATTTTCTCCATAACAGCAAAACCAGATTAATGATGCACTGTGGGGGTGGGAGCTGCTTTATAGCAAGAGACCTGAATTTCACACAGGTGCCAGCGGGGCATCTGTACAAAATGCTTCGTGTTTGACCATGACAAGCTCTGGCTCACAGCTGCCCTTCTGCAGGTAGTGGCTCTGCAGCCATTCCCAGCAGGATGCCAGGTTGGAAAATGTCCTTTCAGACAGAAAGAGGTGCTGTTCCCTGCACGCCCCCTCCCTTCCTGACCATCACAGCTCGCCTCTTTTTTCAGCTTGCAGAAAAATATGGCCCCATCTTCACCCTCCACTTCGGGTTCCAGAAAGTTGTGGTCCTGACTGGGTACGAAGTTGTGCGAGAGGCGCTTGTGAACTACACAGAGGAGTTTGTAGACAGACCATCCATCCCAATATTTGACCAAATTCAGAACGGAAACGGTACTAGAGCAATGAGTGGGGGGGTGGGAGGGACCACGCTGTCACTTAGTGCCTGTGATGATGATGATGATGGTGATGAGGCACAACCTAACTGTACATTCCTGGAGCCCAGCTTTTAAACATCCCCTTGGGCCCTTCTGAAGCCAAGTTACAGCAAACATTTGGCTTTCCTTGCACACAATAACTCCTGGCTTTCCATCATTTTTGCTGACACACTTGCAGCCAATGCATATCCAAGAAGTTGAGGGGTGGAAGGAGTGGGATTTTGAAGGCACTGTGGTAATTCTGGGGTTAATCTCTGTGAGATGTCGGTGTGAGCAGCTCACTGTCACCACCACATTTATGAACCCTCTGCACATTTCCAGGAGACTTTGGACTGTTGGGAGCTGCCGGGTTTTTCCCCTTTCTCCCACTGCCTTTGTCATGTCAGCTCCCACACCTTTGCCTCCCCACAAAAGTTCTCAGGTTGACCAGCCTGAAAGAGGTTCAGGCAGAAGCAAGAGGCTGAAGCTGCAAATTCACCCCCACAAACAATCTCATAGTTTTTCCAGGTAACTTTCCACCCCTGACTGTTTCAGAGGACTTTTTGTTTTGTCCATCCTCTGCTTCAGGTGAGGCTTTAGCTGGGAAAACCAAAAGGCAGCTTTATATGCTGGTCACAGGCTGAAGTTGGGATTAGAATTAGAAATTAAATTACCCAGCCATAATATCAATAGATGAATTTATCATTACATAAATAAAAGGAATTGATGAGGAGAAAGGTATTTTTTAGAGCTAATTTACATGTAAAACATCCCTGTGGGAGACTATCAGTGTTGCATCACAAGTCCTTTCACATTTACCTTCTCAGCCCAAGTCTGAGGCAAGTAGAAGTGACCCAAAGATGGAAGTTCTGCTGTTAAGCAACAATGGTCACAAATTTTCTTATGAAACATTTTTTCTTTAGAAAATGCCAATTTGTTTACTTTGCAGATACTCTCAGAAAAAGAATGATCCAAATGAAACTGCATAAATTAAAGAAAAATTAAAAACTGAAGTTTACATTGAAATTTGCATTGACATTCTTGGAGCAAAAAGTTTTGCTATCCAAATTAAAAATACACTGCTTTAAACCAGAAAAGCAAACATATTTAAAAGCTTCACAGCCATGATGAAGATGTGAAGTGCTGGCATCCAGCTTTTCAGCTGACCACAATCTGAGATAGTTTCTGGATTATTGACCCAACCTTTTCTTTACAGCACTCTGACAGGATGAAATACCCATCCCTGCTTGGAGGTGCTAGAGATCATCGTGGCATAAGCTCAGAAACCTCCACAAAAATGTCAGTATTTTCACCACTGCTGAAAATACAGCATTGCTGGGAATGTCCATAAAACAGTTTAGGGTAGAGGAGACTGAATTATCCCATCCCACACAGATAAATTACCTTTATGACTCAAATAGGATGAAGGGAGAAGCTTCAGAGACACAAGGTGCTTGAGGCCCTAGACTTGCAACCAGCAGGGTCAAAACTGTCCCATGACTGACTCAAACCTGGTCTGAAAAGCCACACCTGCCCATCTGCCTACAGCTCTACAGCCTGGTCTGAAAGCCACACCTGCCCATCTGCCACTCAGGAGAGGACTGGGCTAACTGGGCTGGGAGGGAGCTTGCTTTTCCTAAACTCCAGGCTCAGTGAGAATAGAGCTGAGAGGATACAGGGATGAGGCACGCAGAAAGGGGAGACCTTTAGTCCCTAAATCCACCAGAAAACAGGCAGCAGAAACACTTGTGGAGCTCCCTGCTCACCCAGTGCCCTGTTTGGTTTGATGTGGGGGGGCTCCTCTGTGCCTGAGTCCAGCACATTTCTCATGGGCTGCCCAGGTCTGTTCTTCTCCATCGGGGAGCTGTGGAGGACAACGCGGAGATTCACCGTGTCCAGCATGCGCAACCTCGGCATGGGCAAACAAATGATGGAAGGCAGAATCTTTGAGGAGCTTCACTTCCTCATCGAGATGATCAAATCCTTCAGAGGTGAGCTGGGGACAATCCTGGGGCTGCCCAGCCTCGTGTGTGTCACAGCTGCTCCACGTCTCACAGCTTTCCCATCCTGCTCCTGCTTCAGGGGAACCTTTCAGCCTGCCGTCCTTCAACTGCGCGCCCATCAATGTCACTTTCGTCATGCTCTTTGGGGACAGGTTTGACTACAAGGACCCAACATTTCTCACTCTCTTAAGACTCATAGATGAAGTTATGATTCTTCTGGGATCCCCAAATTTAAATGTAAGTAACCTGTCCCACAGATAAACATTTTTTTTTTTTTACGCTGGCACATGAGCCACACCAAGCATAGGATTTACTTCAGCAGTTTTCAAGCGTTCAGAACCAGCCATTAGACCTAAAATGTGACAGTTCTCCACATGCCACTTTGGTCATCAAAATCTGCTACCAGATTCCCCTTGCCTTCTTTCCCTTTGACCCATCCTGCACATCTGTGTGGAGCTAAAATGAGAACTGAACTTTGATTACTTTAGCTTATGAAAATCTGCCCAGGAAGTCCCTGGGATGCTGAGGTACTGCTACTAAAGACAAAACTCAACTGATACATTGGCCCTTAGGAAAAGCTGTTTCAGCATGTGCCAAGGTGATTCTGTGTGATATTTCTGCAGGCCTAATGCTTCTCTTTTTAAATTTCTCCTTAGTATTTCAATTTCTACCCATTCCTTGGATTTCTCTTCAAAACCCACAAGATTATGCTCAAGAAAATCGAAGATGTGCGTGCCATTTTAAGGCAGTACATGAAGGCAAGCAGGGAGGATATCAATGAGAACAGCGTGAGGAGCTACATTGATGCACTGATATTCAAGCAACAAGAGGTATTGGACTGATTAGCTCTGTTGGCTCTTTGCAATGTCTCCTTTGGATTTTCCAGATAAAAGAGTTGCTGAGTCTTGATGTCAGTCATGTCATGTAAATCTACTGAAATCCATGCTGTAACTCCAGTGGTATCTAAATCAGATGCCAGGCTCTTACAAATGGTACATTTTTCTATCAAAATTGAGAAACAAAATCTACTCCCAGTCGACTCCTGAAATAGTAGCACTAGTAATGTGAGATCAACTACTTGCTCCTAGTAGAAAATGCATGAATTCACAGGAAAGCTGACTCTGCCTTTCTTTTTATGAAAACAAATCAATTAATCATTGATACTGTTGCTCCATCAAGATGAATGATCCCCTTAAAGTACTTGAATGATAAATCCTTGGTACAAGTTCTAACCCTGCCCTGCATCTTGCTTAGCAGAGGCTTGGCAGTTTCACACATCAGTTGATTTCATTCAACACAAAATATTTGGGGTCTGAGCTTTTTCTTCTTTCCAGCTGGATCCAGGATGACCTTAGGCACTAAGTATTCTGCTGAGCTGTGTGGAGGAGGAGTTAGCACAGTTCTAAAGCCCAGGCAGAAATGGTCTGAAAGGTGATTTTGAGCATTGTTGGGGATTCAAACCTGGCCTTGGATAGTAGTCGTCCCTCAGAGGTAGGATTAGCTGAATCTGCTTCTGTTCAGGGCAGAGACCAGGCTCTTTCCAAACCTGCAAGGCTGAGTCTGTGAACAGCAGTCAGCTCTGGGTTTCAGCCTGCTTCCATGGGAAATGGGTGTTGAACCAAAACTCCCCTCCAAACCTTCCATCTGTGGTGCTCCCGCTCTGGTGAATGCTGTGCATTCAAGATCAGGTCTATTTTTTCACCCAGGTCACAAACACAAGACTACAGCCAGCTGTGCTCTAGGTTATGCAGCATTTCCTGAGCTTGCTGAATCCTCAGACTGATGGTTTTATGACTTGTCTTACCTCTTGTGTTTTTCAAGGAGAAGAACAAGAAAGACAGCCTCTTCCATGATGACAACTTAATGGCATCCATACTTGACCTGGTCATGGCTGGAACAGAGACCATTGCCACCACGCTCCAGTGGTCCATCCTGCTCATGATGAAATACCCAGAGATTCAAAGTGAGCAGCTTTTACCTACTCCTTCCATGGCAAGCTGAAATGGGGAAGGAAGAGGCCTGGCCTCAGATCCACAGCAGCTCTTTTGCCTTAAGAGCTAAATCCTAGCTCTGCTCTGTGATGAACTTCTAATGTAACTAGGTGCTGATCAAAGTCACAATAAAATAGCCCCTTTGACTGGCTAGGAGAGAGGATGAGTGGAGATCAGAGTATGATGCTGAGGAAACAATTTACCCACATGCTTGAATTAAGTACAGAGCAGGGAAACCCACACTTCTGCTTTAAGAATCTTCTCTCTCTTCAGACTCTGGAAAAATACAGTTTTTTCCCCCAAACCTAATCTAAGGAGGGAGTTGGTTTCCTTGCTGGGACAAGGAAAACATCCCTTTTGTTTGTTCCTTCCAGAAAAGGTTCAGGAGGAGATTGGGAGAACGGTCAAAGCTGGGAGCTGGGCCACGTATGAGGACAGGAAGCACATGCCCTACACCAACGCGGTGCTGCACGAGGTGCAGAGGTTCATCACCCTCCTGCCACACGTGCCCCGCTGCACTGCTGTTGACACCCACTTCAGGGGCTACTTCCTTCCCAAGGTAGGTATCTGCTCCCTCCCAGCAGGACAAAGCCCTCCCCAGGTTCACCAGTGCCACTGGAGAATGGTTTCTTTAGAGGGAATTACAGGACAGAGTCCAAAACCATCCCCAGAAGAGTTTCTATGCCAAGCCCAGAGTGTGTCACAGGACTCAGTCCAGTCCCTCTCATGCTCAGGACTTCCTCACTCCATGAGCAGCCCTGGTTTACCCTTGCTGCCATCTGCACAGTGAAGTATCTGCCAGAGAATTTCCAGGATTTGAATTTGAGGAGAATTTGAAACCTTTCACTTGAGGGTTTCACAGCACCTTGTGGGGTCTGGCTTCAATCCTTGGCACTAGTGGGAAAATCTCACTGATGTCTCTTTGCTGGATGATGGGATAAAACCCTCATGGTCTCCACCTACCCCGCGTGGAGCAAATCTCCTGGGACACCTTAGTCTGTGTGAGAAAATAAACCAAAACAGCACTTTGATATCTTCTGTGCCTTTGTGTACTTTTCTTCCAGGGTATAATTGTAATCCCATCCCTTACCTCAGTGCTGCTGGATAAGACACAATGGGAGACACCACATCAATTCAACCCCAACCACTTTCTTGATGCTGAAGGGAATTTTGTAAAGAAAGGAGCTTTCCTGCCTTTCTCCACAGGTAACTAAAGGGCTGATCTGCACAGAGCTGGGGCTGTGGCAGGGCCATTTCATTACAATACTCACTAAAGAGTTCTTCATGTCTAAATACTGCCCTTAGTCAATAAGCAACCAGACAACTGAATGCAATCAATTGTTCTGCATCTGGGCAAATGGCTGCTTTCAGAGCACAGCTCTCCCACTGCTAAATATAGCGTAAAGGAGGGTAGTAAAGAGAAACAGGCTCTTATCTAAAAGTGGTATGTGAGGATAAATTCCACAGGAAAAGTGAGTTTCAAAATATTCCACTTTGAAAGGAGGTGGCATTCTTCTATCAGGCTGCTTTCTAAAAGGAAGGGTTAAAGATGCTGAGAGGGTTGGAAGAGCTAAGGAGAGAGGAGAGGGCACACCATAAACATGTAATAACCCTGTAAGATGGCTGTAGCCTGTGATAAAAGAGACCAGGCAGGAACCTTTAGCAACACAGGCCACTCTACTCCAAAATGCTTTCGTGCATTTCAAGGTTTCCCTCCTGCTCCCATTGCAACATCTCAGATGCTAACATGTCCAGGACAAACATTCCAGATGTATTTTTCCACTTTGCTTTCACCCACAGGGCGACGGAACTGCATCGGAGAAAGCCTGGCCAAGATGGAGCTGTTTGTCTTCTTCGTGGGGTTGCTCCAAACATTCACTTTCCGACCCCAGCCAGGAGTTTCAGAGTCTGACTTGGACCTCACCGTCCCCCAAACGACTTTCACATTAAGGCCTCAGCCTCAGGCAACCTGTGCTGTCCTGCGGGAATAACCATGGCCTTGTCCAGAGCTTTGGGGTCCAAGAGCCCAGCTTTGCTCCAACTCGCCATCTCCCCATCCTGCCACACCACCACATCCCCTTCCCACTGTCTCCATCCTCTCCCTCTCCACTGCTCCATCCCCGCCAGGGGCTGCTGTTTGCTCCTGTGCTGTGTGTGTGGGAGATGCAAACACAAACCACGGTGCTGACAGTCACACCCCTCTTCTCGAGACAGACAGTGCATGGAGCTGGTGAAGGGACCAAGCTGCTGGTCTGGGGAAGGGGATGCAGCCCATGAGCAGCAGGGGTAACACCCAGGCTCCCAAGGTTCACCATGTCACAGAAATCTGCCCGGAATCCTGAGCAAGAACAAACCATGCTTTGCTTGAAGCCACAGAAAGACACCATGAGTCACAAGCTTGAGCCATCCACAGACATCTCCTGAGCTTTTCCATAGCTCACAGCAAAATCCTTCCAGGATTTCACTTACCAGGCAGCCAAGCCAAACACCAAGAGTGAAAAAACTGGTTCGTGTGATTTGAGGACTAAGTAATTTCTGCCTGGGAACAGTGTCCTGGAGGATGCCCCGGAGTCTGCAAACCTGTTCAGATAAGCAAGTGCTGCAACCAAGCTCAACACTGCTCCCCAGTCGGAACAAACCAGGAGCTGCATTTCTAAGTTTGCAATTTAAATCATGAGGCCACATGAGATTTGCACCAGCATCCGGTCATAAAGGGCTAATGACACAGAAAAATAAACTACACCCACTGCTAGTTTTACACTTCTCTGTCCTTCCTGACCTTGTTAAATAGCAGCAAAGGCCGTTCCCTCTCTTCAGATATCCTGATAATGTTATGAGCCTACACCAGCAGTCATTCTGGTATTTGGCATGGTCTGGCCTTTGGAACCAGTCATGCAATTGCCCTGAAAATGCAGACTAATTTCACAGTGCTTGTTTTGCACATACACATGCACAGAGAATGGGGGTCAGGGATTAAATGAGAGCTGGTTTTGGTTGTCTCCCTTTCCTCTGTAGCTCAGCATGGCTGTCGTCTCTATCTGTGGCACACTTACATGCCATCATATTCCACAACCTTATTCCAGCTGATGAATAGCCAAGGCAATTTCCCATCCATTTATCTGCCTGTGACTTCCCACTCCTCCACATGCATTTTCTTATCATGTGCTTTATCATGTTGTTTGTTTCCCCTTCATGGGAACCCAATAAAGTTTTAATCCCATGTCCTCATTACATTTCCTATGCCTGGCACCCAACTTTGCAGCATACAGAAATGCAAACACCAAGAAAGGTTGGTCCTGAGCCCAGAGTGACAACAAATATCATGTTAGATATAATCTCATGGGTTAGAAGTTCTGCATATGCTCATGCTAGTAAACACTAGCTCAACAGCAGACCCTCCATACCTGCAGGGTAATTTCACCAGGGCAAACTCCTCAGCTATGGGCTGTGAGTCAGCCCTGGGGACAGCCTCAGCTTTTCACTTCTATGCCTCTTGCTTACAGAGGCTGAATTAAAGGTATCCACCACAGCCTCCCCTCTGCTTTGGAGGGAAGGCAAGGAGAGACAGGTAAAGCAACTGGGGAGCAAACCACATATCAACTCTGTGAAGGAAGTCTTGGTCTTGCTGAAATAAAAAGGACTTTTGCCTTTGGCTTCAGAAAGGCCAGGACTGTTCCTGTTTTAACCCTGCCAAAGATAGTGTGAACTCAAAAGAGAGATAAAGCAGCAGTGTAGTGCTCTAAGGAACAACACTGGGCTGGGCTCAGCTCTGCAGAAATTCACTGGTGGAACCTCAGACCTGCCCCCTTGCCATGGGCTCTCAGGTTCTTGGCTTTGAAGCAGAGAGGTGGATTCCTTCCTCCATGGCACAGCAGCCTTCAGAGCTGCAAACATCCAAGAAAAACAGGTTCCTTTGATTCCTTTGAAAAATGCATCCTACTTGTGCCTGTGTCAGCAGATGGATAGAAGTGATCCCTCCCCAGCACACTGAATTACACAGCTGAATATATCTCCACAAAACAAGATGCCTGTCTCCTGTTTATTTGCTCAGCCAAGCGATGGCAGAACATTGATTATGACTCAGCTATCTATTTGTCTGGCAGAAAACATTGGCTCTCAGAGGTGGAAATACCATTTCCACATTCCTCAAGTGGCCCTGAGGATCTTCCCTGTAGCTGCAAAACATGTTTGTGCCTTGCAACTCTCACCTGGATTGAAGGCAAACATCTTGGGGCAGGACAGGTGCCCTGATGTTTAGAGTCAGCTCTGAACACCACCAACTCACTTCGTGGCTCACGGCACTGGCAGCTGTGCCATGGCCCTGCCTGCCACACCCAGGGCTGTGTGATGCTGGGACCACGGCTCCTGCCCTGAGAGGGGCAAGGTCCAGGGGCAAGGATTGCAGTAACTCCTCCTGCAGCCCCTCTGCACTGGCCAGAGCAATTAGCATTGCACACAATCTATTTTCTACTTTATTTTGGCCACGAGATGGCACCACGAGCCCTCTGAGTCACAGAGCCAGCCCAGCCCTGTGGTCCTTACCGGGCTAGAAAGCCCTGCCAGCACAAATTCGGACTGGGGAAGGAGTCAGAACAAAGTCTTTAGGGTTCACGCCCTCCTCAGTCCAACTGCACTCACCTGCTGCAAGGCTGGGTGCAAAGACACTAATTTCCCATTAACCTGAAGAATCAGGTGATGTGCAGGGAATGGCTGGGGTTAAATTCACTGGCATGTCCCATTTTCCCCATTTTATCTGGCAGCACAGGGGGAGCAGAGGGATCCCTGCTGTTCCCCACAGCACAACCATGCTCTGCTGTAGCATGTGTGGATGTTGCAAGCTTCTGGCCTGCCCACTCAGCATTCCTCCCTTTGGGCTGTGTCTGGCAGCCAGCTTCTTCCTGTGAAGAACCAATTCCTGGGCTTGCACCTGCCAGTAAGACCCTTCATTAGTGAAGATACCCAGTTCACTGGAATTACTGACTAATATGTGATCTGGCCCTAACCCAGCAGGGTGGTGGAAACCCAGAGGTGCAATGGAGTGTTCAAAAGCCACATGGATACACCACTTGAGGACATGGCTTAGTGGTGAACATGGTGGTGGTGCTGGGTTGATGGTTACACTTGATTATCTTGAAAGTCTTTTCCAACCTCAACAATTCTGTGGATTAAGCTACAACAGTTGTTGGCTGTTCCCCAGTGATGAGGCAGAGGAAAGATGTTGGCCAGGCTCCCTTGCTGCCCAGATGCTCTCCACTTGCCTCCAGCAAGGCAAAGGCAGTGTCCTGGTAGCTCAGGGGCAGCCCTGCTCTGCAGGGCAGGAACAGAAGAGAGTGAAGAGAATAAGGAACAGACTCCAGGTTATGAAGACTGAGCTGTGGGAAAAGGGAAGTGTGCCTGAAGTCACGCTGGCATTGGACTGGACTCAGAGGAGACACGGGATTAAGGAACTGTCTCTTCCCCACCAAAAGCCCTGTACTTGAGGCTTGCTGACTCCTGGTGCTGTTTTGCTCTGTGGGTCACTGGCGTGATTGCAGTTCCCAATCTGGAGAGCAGCAAATCCCCTGGGGGTGAAGCAGCCTTTAAAGGGGGTGTGAGGTGCACCAGGGAACTTGTGGCAGGGGAGTGACCAATCTCCACACCTCATGGGTCACTGCATTGGGAAATGCCATCTCAAAGGCAGGGAAGCAGCCAGGGCAAAGAACTCAGTCTCTGTGTTAACCTTTTCTGCAGGCAAAGGAGAGGCACAAAGGTAAAACACCTGTGAATCCCAGCTCCTGCTGAATGTTGGTTGGAATACCCCAGGACAGGAGGTCTGCAGCCCCTGGGATGGAGAACAATCTCTCAGATGCTTTGAATGGCAGCGTTCAGTGCTTGGATGGAGAGGGACAGCACCCAGATTTTGGATGCTCATGAGAGCCTATGGAGCTTTTACAGGTGAGCATCACTTACAAAGTCACTGCAGGATAATTCAGCACACTGTGTAAGCAAAGCAAAACCTTGCATTGAATCTTCAGTAGCAGCAGGATGGGCCCTTTGCAGTGCTGTGGCTGCTGTTTGAGTGTCAGCCTTGAGCAGGGCAAGCACAGGAGCATCATGATCTGCATAAAGAAAACATGTATTGTTTTTATCAGGGATATATGAAGAAAAAAAAATCACTTTTAGCAAAAAAAGAGAGAACTAGGACAGGTAACCCAGGCTCCAGAGACATTACAATGGGATGCAGGCGAGTGACAAGTTGCATCATATTGACATTAACAGTACAGAATTTCTTCAGTTTTCAGAAGAAATATTTGCACACTTGAGATTTTGCAGCCCCAAAATGAACCAGTTACACAAATTCGTCCATTTTTCAACACCACATGGCATTTATCTGCTCCAGGCAGTGGTTGTATGACCAGCTCAGGACTTCCAACCATGGCCTGTGGATCCTGAGAAGGCAGAATTCTGATGAGAGGTGCAGAACCATACCTAAGTGGATGAGCTGAAATTTTTCTGTGTGTGTGTGCCTGGCCCTTCTAGGAGCCATAGGAGAGCCAAGAAGACTCAGGGCACCATTGACACCTCAGTTCCACTGTCCCTGCTTCCTGCTGCTGGTGGGAAACACTTTCCCCAGTCACTGCCCGGCCCAAGAATGTGGATGCAAACACTTGGAGAAAAAGGGCAAATACAGGCTGATCCAGACTCCCACATAACTGCTCCTGTTGTGAAATCTACCACGTGGGAGCTGGTGAGGGGTTTGTACCAATGCCATAGGAATTTCTGCATCTCTGTAACTCTGCTGCCTCTTCCCATGCCCGTAGGGAGGGATGAGTCTGCCTGGAGAGAGCTGGAAAAGTGACATTGCCTCTCTCTCACTCTCCAGCAAGGAATGGGCTGTAGCTGACAGCTGATGACAAAATTTTTCTTGCTTTTCCTTCAGTATGAAGTATTGAACATACTAAAATAGGAAGATGATTATCCAAAATTTAAATATTTCCCTACAAAATAGTCAGAGCACATTCATTAGACAACAACCTCATCAGCATCTCTGAATGAGGTACAGCACTAGGAATCATCATATGGTTAAAATACCTCGTTTGAATACCAAAGCATCGATGTAGCTCATCAGGTTGTTCTCATTATTTCTCCCTTTCCTTTCCTTGAGGCATTTCCTTATGATGACACCCACCTCTTCTACTTTCTTCAGTACCATCTTGGGAGGTTGGAGGAGAAATCCAAGGCATGGGTAGAAATTAAACAGCTAAAAAGAATACAGGGAAAAAAATCACAAAAAAATTTAACTCACCCACTACCTTGTAACACTTAAGTGTCTTAATGGATGAATCATTGTGTGAATCAACATGGTGTGGCTGGAGTCTCTTTTTCGTAACCAAAAAATTTTAATGTCTAAGAGGGCCTCCTCTTAGTCCAAATTCTCTACAGAAATGAATGGGACCTATCAGATTTGTCTAGATAGAGCCTATAAAATGAACTTCAAAAATACAATTAAGAGAAAGTGATAGTAAACTCATGAAACAATGAAATCACATTTTTAGAGGTAACAAAAACGATAAAGCATTTCGCAAAGAAAACTCCAAATGTTTAGTAAGCCAAAACACTTCTGTTTTGAAGTAAGATCATTGATTTTATCTTTCACATGAATTATAAATCAATTACACTCAGCATCGTTAAATTTCACAGCACAATAAGCAGCTGCGTTTTATGTGCAGGGAAGTTACTTACACCATATCTCAATGTTACAGATAAGCTGGCTGCAGAATAAGATTCACAAATCTCTTGCACTTGCTAACTGATGAGAATTTTTGCTGGTTTCTGCAAAACCTGAACCTAGAAACCCCCAAATACACGTGCTATTGTCCCTAAGACAAGAGGTTAATTCTGGACGTTCACACAGTAGAAAATAACTGGAATGAGCTTTTTTTTCTTACATGCACAAATAAAGTCAGTTTTTCAGTAATTTTATCACTGATGTATTTTTAAAGAAAGGAACTCTGGCTATGCCTTCCCTGAAGACTCCTGATTCCTCCTCTCTTCCACCTTAGCCTTGCTTGGACTGAAAATCCTAGGAAACAGAGCATACTACTTATTCTGGGTGGTTTATTCTGGGTACTACTGCAAAAAATACTGCCAAAAGCAAAGAAACAAATAAATTCCTCCAGAAATCCCAGAATCTTTCTGGGCAGGAGGCATTATTTTAGGCAGTTGTGTGCTGTTCACACCAAAGCTCTGGGTTTGGCTTGTTTATAGCTCTCTCTCTCTGCAGCCTGACACAGCAAGAAGTTCAATGCATGGGATTTGTTTAAGGCTGACTTGTTTTTCCTTAGAAAAAAGACCCAGCTGTTTCAGAGAGCAAGGCTGGGAGCAGATGACGCTGCTCTATCCCCATTGTGAACAGGACATGGGATTTCACTGAACAACTTGTGGTTTAGAGGATAAACTGCAGGGGGACAGGCAGGGTGGCAGGGAGGCACCTCTGCTGGGGTACTCTCTCTCCTAGCTGGCTGAACCTGCAGCCAAAAAAACCCCTCAGTCAGGAGGGCATGGAGGTGTTTGGGTACAGTGCAGAAACCTCCTTTCCCAGGAGGGCTCTCAGGGCTGAACACAGCCAGGATCTTCACCAGTCACTGGGAAGTAGCACAGAGAGCCCTTCCTCACACTGGGCCTCCCTCTTAACAAGATGAACCCCCTCACACATGCTGTATGCATTATATATATATTAGGTCATCAAATCTTTCTCATTCAGCCTTGGATTATTCCCTTCATTGTTTTCCAATGTCTAGTCTTGGGCAATGTATTAGTTTTTAATGTGCAATTCAGAAACATGACAAAAATCTGTTTACAGAACTAATTGTTTGAGGTACAAACAGCCCGTGCTACTGTACTCCTGCCAGTTCTTGCAGCCTTTATCATGAGTCATCATGATCCATGCTCTGTCTGAACTCCCAGTAACTGCAGAGGGGATTGCATAAGGACCTCAGCCTTTGCGTTGTCAAAAATAATTTTCTTCCCTCTACGCTGCAAAAAAAAAAAAAAAAAAAAAAAAAACCAAACCAAAAAACAACCCTTGAAATGTGACCCAAGAGCCACTAAAAGCAAAAAAAACTGATAAGAGAAACAAGAAGACACCCAGACATATTTTTCTTGAGAAAAAGAAGTCTCCCAAGTCCTGCAATAGTAGCCCTGACAATAATGGCAGAGCTCAAAATACAGCTCAAGACTCTCACAGACCTTGCAATTGTAAGAACAGGTTTGAGAAGCAGCACAACCAGCACATCTTCATCTGTTCAACATGTGCCATGTCCATGCTAGACGTGGTAGAATATGGATACAGCTGCTCTGTCTGCCCTTACTGCCAGCCAGCACCACCTCTGGAAACCCCAAATGGACAGTGAACATCAGGCTGTACCTCTCTGCAATCTAGAAAATAAGAGAAAAATCAGAGCATGGAGGTCACCAGGGGGAGTGACAAGTCCTGCTGGGTGGCTGAAGAGTGGTCTTCTGGCAATTCACAGTGAATGACACAGCACTTTAGTAAAATGACCTTGATCTCACAATGTCCTGTAAGCAGGAGAAAAGCATTTGACATCCGTTTGGTTTGAGTCCTTTCAGATCCCAAGGATGTGGCACTGCTCCACACTGTGCCCTGAGATGGTATCAACCTTGAGGATGCTTTGGGATTTTTCCAGAGGGCAGGAAGGGTCACACCTGCACTGGACACAAAACCCCCGTTTTTTTCTCTCTCCCCATCTCAGGAGGGATCTGGACTGACTGGAAAGTCACCTCAGCTTGCTCCAGTCCTCTGCACCACCCAGGAACGCCCCAAACCCATGTGTGTCACAAACAACAGCATCTGTGGTGAGAGCAGGAGACCGGCAGTCTGGGTGTGCACATCCACGTCCCTGCCTGGACAAGGACTTGCCTGTGTGGCTTTGAGGAGACAGGGCTGTGCCCCCAGTCAGCCCCAGGGCGTGTGTCAGGGTGGTGTGAATGAGCCTTTGTGCCTGGAGCCCCACTCTGGGGCTGGCTCAGCTCCTACTCTTCCCCATCAGCATTTCTGAGAAGTCCATGCAGAGAAGAGGTAAAGCAGGACACACTGCAGCAATGGCATTGTCACACAACATAAGAATTACCAAAAGCAAGGGGCAGAGAGATGTCACTCTGACACTACAAATGTGTTTATGATTCCCAAAGAGAATGGAAAAGGAAGCAATGAGACCACCTCTGCCAGCCCTCAGCTTGCCCAGCAGGAAGACAGGTGACTCATTACCTGCTGGGTCAAGCAAATGAGAGGCAAAGCTGAGCAAAGATAACAGCTTCTTAGATAGTCTACAAAAGAATTGTCACCTCAGAGACATAGGTTAAAAATTAAAATGAAAATTAATGTTTATCTAGGAGTAAATGATCTCTTAAAAAAAATCAAAACTTTTCCTGTCAGGGCAGGGTCATGTCACAAGAGAAATCACAGAAAAGGAAGTCCAGAAGAAAAGACAGAGAGCTCTGGGACTGAACCACCCCCAGGGGTGCAGCTGGGAAAGAAAGTGATTCTTTGGGCTGTGTAGAATTATTTGGAGGTTGAGCCCATCCAAATCAGATGCTCTTGGACAAAGAGGATCAGAGACCAGAAACTGAGGTCCCCCTCCCTGTACCTTCTCTTGGAGCCAGCCAAGAGCAGGTGGGGTTGGGGTCATGGACAGAGCCCAAGACTGGCAGCTCTTGCAAAGGGAACCCAAAATCAGGAGCAGGCAAAGCCTCCCTCCTGCACAGCCCCGAGTGCTGCACTCCAAACAGGAGCCAGCCTGGCCAAGAGGATGAGGCAGGTCCCAGCTGGGGTTTGCCAGGTTACACCCTGGAATGTGCCATTCCTCTCCCCACAAGTGGGCTTTCCCTCCCCACTGCTGCCTCTGCACAGGCCTCTGAACAAACACAGGGGTGCTGGGGGCTGTGCCCTGGGACACTGGTGGGATCCTGGGGGGCTGCTGAACAGGTCAGCCATGAAGGAGCCACAGCCTCCAGTGTGGGTGGCCTCAGCAGCACTCTCTGCTCATGGCCACAGCTTGCAGGCAGCCACAGGAAAAAACTGAGCCCTCCTTCATTTATTTTTCTTGCAAGCTGTGTTTTAGATGTTCCCCTGAAGGGCCCTTTGAAGCAGCACAAGCTGCCCCAGACCCTTCTCCTCAGCTGATTAACACGTGCCAACAGCCAGGACCGCCTGGTGCAACTGAGCAGGGACACCCCTGACCAAGCTCTGGCCCAAATCCACCCTCCCCAAACCTACCCTCAAACCCCTCCGAGCCTTCCACAGCCAACATGCTGCTGACCCTGAACCAAACATGCTCCTTTAAGCCATTAATCCACGTGCAAGCTTTGCCTTCCAGGCTGGAGCTGCCTATCGTGAACTCGGTCTCAAAACAAAGCTCAGGGGAACCAGCTCTTACTGGGTTTGAGAGGTTTTGGGTTTTCTGTTCAGAGCTGCAGGTCAGGCATTTGCCAGAGGAAGGTTAAAGTGTTTAAACGGTGTTAAGTGTGATACCAGCTTCTATAGCCCTGTGTAGATTGTCTTTAAAAAGCCCCATCCTCTTTCTCACTGCATGGGGCCTGTGACACATTTCAGCAGCAGCACTGCGCCCTTCAATTGAATGTGAAGTGCACTCCAGTTTAAGAAGTGCCAATATCCCTGGCTTCGAGAAGAAAAATCCAGATGACAAAAAAAAAGATTGGTTCAAAGGCCACATGAGACAGTGATAGAAACATGATTAGAATCAGTCACCACTAACAGGTGCATGAAAAGGGGCAACACAGAAAACGTGCCCCCAGCAGATAATAAAGTTACAAAACCTATCAAAATTCAGGTACTTTATCACCCATGATGCACTTGAAATGTGACTCACAGTTGCAAAATCCAGTCTGTGGTTTTATACCTGTGGTCTCAGCAGTGGCAATCCTGAGAAACAAGCTCATCTCCACCTAAGAGCTGCTTTAAACAAACCCTGACTGCCCTGGAAGCGTTTCAGGGATTTCCAAATTATGAGGTTCAGAAATGTTAATGGATAATGCACAGCATCACCAGCCAAAGGGGCACAGTGCTCCTTTGGAGGTTTCAGATTAATATTTAATCCAATCACTAATTTTAAGTTAAAATATACCAGCATTATCTGCCCAGGTTAACAGCATGGACAGGCATCAGCCTGCAGTGAGTGAACGAGACACTTGCCCATTTCAAAGCAGGAGCACAGCACCAGGCAGCTGTATTTCCCTCTTGAGTGATTCTTCAGGAACCAGACATAAAATCCTTAGAGATTTGCTCCTTAAACCATTAGCCATTAAAAGTCTAATTAGGTCAGAGACATGTGGCCTGAACCAGTAGAAAATTCAGCATCGGTGACTACAGTGTTATTAACCTCAGAAAATGTGGATGAACTTCAGAAGATGCTGGGCTGAACATTGAAAACTGCATCACGTTCAGTCTTCAGCAGTGAAACTTTGCTCTCCTAAGCCAGCAGAAATGGCAAAAGGCAAGAGTTTTGCTAATGAAAACTGATTTTTTTCTTGCTACCATTTCAACGATGAGCATGAAGATGACACAAAAGATCATCTAAATGATGTCTAAAGAGGCTCTTCGTGTCTAAAGAGGCTCTTCCCAGACACTAAGGTATTCAAGGTTGAGTCCACCTGTACCCCAGGCCTGTGAGTCTCAAGGAGACACTCCCACCTCCCCACCATGTCTCCACTCTCTGGGCAGGTGAGCAACCACTTGGTCCCACAACTCCTCTGATCAAAGCATTTTCTAATTCCAGAGAGAGGGGATGTCCTCAGCTTGCCATCTTGATCTGTGTTTCATCTCATCTCACTGCTCTGGACTTCTGTGGAGTGGAAAGGGATTCAGAGAGTTCTGAGCTCTGGGATGAGATGCCTTAGGTAAGATGTATCAACTTCAGCAAGGCCAACTCTCATCCCTTTGACTTCAGCTGAGTTTTCCCATTGTTTATTTTAACCTTGCCAGTAAAAACAGCAGGAATTCTGGACATGCTGCAGTGGGGTCAGTCCCTAACAGGCTCCAACAACACTCATTTCCCTTTCAAGTGTCCCAGTGACAATGTGCCCATGTTCCCTCTGTATTTAGAGTTTTTCTGGCCACAGCAGTGAGATGCACATTGCTGTCACTGGCTCCACAGGGATCTGAATGAGTGTGGCCACATCTCAAACCCTGCTCACATAAAGACATGCACATGAGGGAGGACAGGCAGAATTTAGCCCTAATTTGCATGTTCTATCCCTGTAATAAGCTCTGGGAAGTGTCTTTAAAAGGAGACTGCTTCCTAATTGCTTCTTTAGAAAGCCTTTAACGTGGACGCCTTGGCATGACTCAGGGTTGCATTTCTAAATCCAGTTTCTCCCATGAAGTTTACTCTGGCTGTTTGGTTGGGTTGCATCCACATGCTATTTTTATTTTTTCTTGATCATCAAGCCTGTTTACAGCACAGAGGAACAATATGGGAACAGAAATAAAGTTGGGCCAAGCCCAAAGGAATGAGCCCAGTAATGGCACTGACAGCATCTCTGGAGGCCCTGCAGCTGTGCCACTCCTCAGTGAGACCGAATTCACTTTTCCCTTCTGGTTGTGCATTTCAAACCTCAGTTGTGTTTGATTTACCCATCATCTGCAGACTTAATAGCAAACAGTTAAAATGCCTGCATGTCCTTCTGCTGCCAGCTTTGGATCTGTGGTGCATTACAAGACAGAATATTTTCTAGAATACAAAGGCTGAGGGACTGGCTGTCACAACAGTATCACTTTTGGCTTCCTTAAATACAGTAATCAAAGTATTTTGAACAGTAGCCTACAGCTACTGAATACTTTTCTGTCTCAAAATAGACAAAAGTCTCCTCCCACCTTCTGCCAGGAGCTCTTTGGTCACTCTGAGGTTTTGGTGGTCCAGTCCAGTTCCCTTTGCAGTATCCAGTGAGCTCAGGCCAGCTGATTCCTGGCTCTTTGATCCAAATGCTACCAGGTTATTCTGTGAAACAGAGCCAAAAAGACACAAAATGTTCACAGGGAAGGTTTGAAAAAGGAAAGATTGTCTATGTTTGCATTTACATTTTTAATATAGTGTTGTCTAGAGGCCAGATTTGGGGAATGGAAACCAGGAGCCTGGTTTCTATTTTCAGCACAGCCACTGATTGCTCTGTGTTCCTGGCAAATCTTTTAATCTCTTTTCCTCTGTTTTACCCATCTGTAATAAAGGGATGATCAGACTTCCCCAGCTCTGCCTTGTGTGGCTGCATCTTCTGATGAAACATGGCAAGGACAAAGCATTAATAATCATTCCATATAGAAGAGCCAAGAGGTCACAGGTATTTAAGTACAGTTTAGCTTTCAGTGCCCCTTTATGCATGCAGCAAGCCTTGATGTTAATAGAAGTTATATATTAAAATGGAATGGAAAAGTAGGCCCTTCAGGGCACAAAAATTACCATATCCAGAGCACCACTAAATAAATACAATATAAAGATGAAAATCAGTTCAAATACTGAACAAATTGAAAAGCAAGGAGACATTTAAGAGGAAAAACCAAGTCATGCAGCACTACTCCCAGCTGACATCTAACTGCCCTCAGCACAAAAACAGGGACAAAAAGGAGAGTCAGGCACCAAGAGGGAACCCTACAAATTGTCCCATACATGGCACAATGTTCCCAGTCCTCTGTTTCTTTATTTCTCTGGCACTTTCCCAAACTTTCCCAGATATCAAGAAGGTCAGTAAAGGACTGAGCTCATTAAATCTCATGTTTAATTACCTTTAAATTATGCCATCAGTCCATGCCTACATCCTCCACATCTGTCCACTTGTCCTTTCCTCCAACAGAACTCCCCTAGGGTTCCTTGCACACTGCCATCCTGCACTGCCAAGCACCAAACCCACTCTCTGTGCTGTTCCACAAAGCCACTGCCTTTTGGATCCCTGCAAAGTGGTCACAGCTGGGATATGGCTACCCAGGATCTGCCAGATCTTCTCTGCCGCCTGCCTGCTTAATGCCAGCTGCTGCACCACTAGCCAGATGTTTCACATTCACTGTCCCCATCACTTGTGTGAACATGAACGACCTCTGACTCCATTCTCTGTCCAGGGATGAACCATTTCTACCATGAGCAACCTCTGCTCATTTCATTCCCATGAGCAGCTGCACTGGCAGATTTTGGGGAGGATTTGAGGGATTTTGGTGATGAGATCTCTCCAGTGGACCACAGCAGCCAGAGCAGGGTGTGTCTTTAAAACCTCCAGCATCCTCTTGTCTACTCCTTCAGTCCAGTTAATGAAATAATTTCAAACAAATCAGTGTTGCACAAAGCTGTTCAGCAGGCAAGCTGCTTATTCCTTGCACAGCCTCTTGGCTCATCTTGAAATAACATGCATATGCTTTTGGGGCAGAGACCTGCGTTTATTTTGAGAGATGCTTTAGGATCAGGACAGTCACCGCCAGCTCATCACATTTACTGTTCAGGATTACTGGACCACAAGTGACCTTTCGGGTTCTTAAGACTTGGATTACGAAGGGCTTTATGCACTAAGCCTAATGACTTGAATTACAGCCTTAGCATCCTGACAATCAGAAAGGGACTACAAGCATTTTACTTTCTTCTATCCACAAAACAGCTTGGGCCAGATTTTGAACCCATTTCAAGGTTATGTCAAGCTAGTGCCCATCAGAATGGTGCAGCTGAGTTGCAAGAAAGGCAGGATGACCTAGGTAATGGTCATGTCTGAGACAAATGGCAGGATTTTCTAGATAAGCCAGCTGAGACATCTGTCTACTTTCTTCTGAGACAATTATTTTATCATTTCCACATATTAAAAGTCACTCTGAAATGCTACAGCACATTTTAATCCATGGGGATGTGGTAGCAGTGTGTGGTATTTTGTCATTTTCAAATCTCAGTGGCAAAAAGTTTTATGGAATCAATAACTACCTTCCTGGAACTGGCTGAACTGGAAATACCTTTCAGTCCTCAAAAACCAAAAAAAAACAAAACCAAACAAACAACTGAAAAACAACCCCCAAAAAACCCAAAACACACACACACACACACACACACACACACACACAAAACAAACCAAAACAAAACAAAAAAAAATCCAACAAAAAACAAGGTCTCTTGATTAGCAACTTCTGTGGCACATGTGCTGTTGTTGCCAGTTTCAGTCAGCACACAGTTCCACATTACAGTGAAATTGGTTTCCTGTCTAAAATGTGAAGTTCCTGTTCCCCATTACCTGCACTCAGGTGCTCTTTTCCAGGACCAGTGACAGAGCCCGCCCAGCACCCTCAGGAGCGTTCCTCTGGACAATCCAAACCACCAGTGCCTTCAGCTGTAGAGCCGGTCAAAAGTTTAATTTGACCATTAAAGCACCTTTCTGAGGGAGACAGGACCCACAGCAATGATGCAAATAAAGGCTGATTGCCAGCTACAATCCTGTTCCATTAGCAAGGAGGGGGAACTGCGACAAGCAGAGCAGAAAACTGAGGATGTGCTGTCTGCAGAAGGACAGCATTGGTCACATTCCCCTCATTCTCTTGCAGCAGTAACCACCTACAGCACCTGTGTGGGGAACAGCACAAAACCAGGCTCACCTGCAACCCTTTCAGCTTTTGTTGGGGCACCTCAAAACAAAAGCCAAACAAAAATGAGCTGAGATGCTCTGTCTGCTCTGCATTAGTGGGGTGATTCAACAAGAGTCACTGTTTTCTCATTAAACAATGTCAAAGATGTACTCCTGAGCTCTCTGTGGTCACTTTACCCCCCTCCCTTTGTCCAAAGACAGCTGCAATAATAAAAAAAGGATTTAGAAAACAACAGGGGAACCCCTGGGTTTTTTTTAGTGAGCCAATGAATATTTTCTAGGACTGAACCATTCTCTGGAAATAATTGTCAAGTTCGCTGTAGTTTTCCTTCCACATTCTGTGCTCTGTAGTTGGCAGAGCTGGCTGCTCAAAAGAAGAGTAACACAATAAAGTGCAGAGAGCTGTTTCATGCCATATTGCAGCACAGGTGGTAATTTTTGAATGAGTTTTATCAGACCTAGAATACAGACAGCAATACCTCTCCTATTTTTAACTTATGCATTTCTAAACTTTGATGAACTGTCTTCCTCCTCATCTTCTTTGCTACTTCAGCCAGCTGAACTTTTTCATCTATCAGTTAAATTAAATTGTCATCTGCTCAGGAGCTCGCACAGGAAAGCAAGAAAAATGCTGGTGCAATATTCATAATGCAACCATCTGCCCACTGCAGAATGTCCATCTCTGAGATTAAACACCATGTTAAAAGCAATGGAAATTCAAATTATATAAAGTGTTTTCTTCTTTTTGATCATAAAAATATCTGACAATGGTCTGGGTTCTGACTGAGGTGTGTGTCCTCTACAAGGAGTTAATAATTTCTAAGAGCAGCATCTCCCTGCCACTGTTCCTTCGCCTTGTTCTCCCTTCCCACTGCTGAGGGGCTCATGAGCACCCCTGTAATTTGGCCAGTGAGTGTTTGTTTCCACGAAGGGACAGCCTAGAGAGTGACCCTCCATGATCCTGGCATGCAGGAGCCAGAGGAGGAACACACACAGACTGGATGCTGGGGAGCACCAACATAATTGTCACTCCCCAGACAAGAGGCAGAGCCTCACAGGCCTTATCAGGGCACTGACAACCTTGTGTTTGAAGGTTCCTTTTCAGTCATCTCAGGCACCTTTACAAGTGCTTAAATAATTTCTAGCACCTCAATTTTTACAAGACACACGGTCTGGGATGAGGTTCACACTGGCCTCATCTCTTCCAAACAAAAGCATGTCCAGATGCAAGGTCTGCATTTGTTTGGTGGGACATGTCCCCAGGAACAGCAGGTGGGATGGAAATCCAAAGCCACCTTGAAGGAATGTGGGGGAAATTTTAATCATTTAAATTATTAATTTAAAATGTAATTAATTAAAAATTAATTTTAATTAATAAAAAGTTATAAGTTCCATTCTTATAACTACAATATCAAGATCTTTCAGTCCTCAATGCTTTCTGCTAACCTAGCTGAAGTGCCAAGCACCTGAAAGCACTTTTCCACACAAAGACAGAAAGTGAAAGCACAGTTGAGTGCACAGAGGTGGTGTGGGTACAGCTGAGGACCTAAAAGGGAAGTGTGAGGACCATCTGCTGATGAATGCTCCTGCTTACAGCAGGCACTGAAAACTGCCAAAAATTTTTGGTAAGGGTAACAAGTAACAGCTGTACTGACCTGAGAGGGATCCCATCCAAAGGAGGATGGTACAGGCAGAGCTGAGCAGTCAAACTGGAAATCAGCATTGCCTTTGACAGTCCTGCAAGCTGCCACTGAAACAGGAGAGAATGTGGCTTGGATACAGGATGCAGGTTCATCTCAGACAGGGTCTCGTGGGAGGCAAAGGAAAACCTGAGCATTACCATCACCTCAGGTTAGTTCTTCAACTGAAACCAAAGCAGGCACTTCCTTCATGGGGCTGGGAGTGATGGACAGGCAGGTGAGGTGGGTGAGAACTCTGGTGAACTCTGCTGGAGTGAGTTTGAAGATTGTCCACAGTAACTTCCACAGCTGCCCCATTACCCATTTACTGCAAGAAGCCCAGAAGGTGGTCCATGGACTGCAGCCCTCCAGAGGGTTCTGAGGCTGTTCTGAACACACAAATCCTCTGGATTTATGTTGTAGTGACACCATCATTAAAAAACAGCACCCAAAGTCCTTCCTGGCACTTTCACCAGTGCAGTGAAATGGGCTGAGGCTGCTGCTGAGCATGCCCAGAGACTGAAATTTCTCCCAGATTTTGCCTGTGTAATGCCAGCAGCTTGTACACAGGGCCCTGCTTGCAATCAGCCCTGGTATTTTCAGCTGGCTTGGCCCTAAGCACTAAGCACAAGACTTCAGAGAAGCTCCATATTTATTCTTTCCGGCATATCATAGTGCCCCATTAAACAAGGACAAAAGATTTCCTTATGTAATCAGGATGCTATTTGTTATTTTTAACCTTATGGCAGCCAGGATTTGTGCCAGGTGGCATTCTGCCTTAACCAGGGAACTTCAGGAGGTTACATTCCTCTCTGTCATCCCTGCTCTCTGGCACAGCTGATGCCCATACATGGTTTCCTGGCTGCCTGTCCTTGTGCCTATCTGAGAGCATTTATTTGTGACAGCTCACGGAAATACCAGTCCTGTTTAACAAGGTAAATCAGGATGCTGATCAGTCCTTTCCAGGATCCTGCAAGAGTGTCTGCTTCTAATAAAGGGTCCTGTCTATGTGAAATCCATAAAGTCTGTTTACATGTATCTATGCTACCAGAGAAACATGATTGCTGTAGCTGAAGTTTTCAATTTCTCAAGATAGCTTTAAAACAGTTTGTTTGGTCCCATTAAGCCCACATAGAGCAGACAAATAAAATGGTGGCAACTTCCAGCAGCTCAAGTGAGAACAGGCAGCAAGGAGGGCACTAAGCCATGGGCTGAGCATCCCAAGCAGCTGGGACCCCCCCAGCCTCCCAGCGCTGCATGGACTCACGTCACTGCTTGCCTGGCAAATTCCATCAGCACCATCACTGGGCCAGGTTTGAGCAATTTCATGGAGCTTAAGCAAGCCTGGCTCATACAAAGGATGCTGCCAAAGCCTGTTGTACCTCCAGACCGATACAGGAAACACAGTGCCAAACATCCTCTGGGTCCAAAGGAGCTCAACAGCAAATGATTTTCACAGTGCCATGGCTGGTCTGGCTATTTGAAAGCAAGTAAGACTGACAGATCCTGTGCCCCATGGCTTACAATTTTATAAAGTATACATGGGACCTTGAGGAGAATACATATAAGTTGTCACAGATGTGATATTTCAATTAACAGAAAATAGTCATTAAAAAAGTGTGACTAACTAAAGCTAATAGGGAATGTAACTCCACCTTACTATGAACAGAAGGCAATTTTAACTATGTGCCCACATAATTTAGAGGTTTTTGCTTGTTTGTCTCTAACACAATCCCCCTTCATTCAGTATCCAGGCTGGAGGGACGAGAGGTAGAATTTTAATTCTTCTGGCCATTTATATACATGTGGCATTTCTTGACCTTTAAGGATTTGATTCTGAAACCTATTAAACTTTTTGACGTAGGTGTTTTTGTGGGTTTTGTTGGGGAATGCCAAAAATTTTCTGCATGTAAGGAAAAAAAAATCAATAAGAGCAACTGTATGAGTGTTCTTCTGTTTATACCCAGAGGGCCCTCCCTCTATGTCTGCAACACCAGTTTCTTAGTAGCACAAGCTTCTTATTCAGCTTTGTTTTGACAAAGAAATATATACCACTGTTTTGCTTTGCCCTTCCCCCACCATTTACTAATTAGTTTTATTTAGTTTGCTATTCCCTGCTCCTTGCAGGGGAAAAAAACCCCCATATTTTAAAATAATAATTATTTAAAACTGCATTAAGTTGTTGACTATGTAGGTTCTTATGAAGAATTTAAAATAGAACATAATTATAAATCGCTGCGAAAATGAGCTCGTCCTGCATAGGCAAGGACATTTAATTGTGTCCTTGTATGACTGGAATCACTGTAAACAACTAATATTCCTATTTGCAGGGACAGAAATAACAAGCTCATTCAGCTGTGGAGAAAGGAAGACATAAAAGGAAACCAAAGGCTAAACCAGAATAACCCACTGGAAAGTTTTATGTCAACAAAACTGGATTTAAATTAAGTAACATCAATTCGGTATTTTGACTGTAAATGAATCAGAACATTAAAACATGTTTTAAAGGGAACATTTTTGATGAAACATCTATGACTAGTTCCTACACCAAAGGAATAGGAAAGTTCCTTCTTATTTCTGAGCAGGATCAAAGCCCAACTGCAAAGTTACTTCTCTGGCTTTGGGGCTTCTTTGTAGACCTACCTTTGAAAATGAGAAGAGCAGCAGAACTGCAAGGAAAACACTGAATAAATAACTTACCAGTTGCACACAAAGGAAAACACAGCCCTGATGACATAATTAAGAAGTTCCATCTTACCATATACACATAGAATAAAATTTAAATTACACAGACAATTTTCATTCTTATGTTTTCTAATTTTCTGAGTGCTTGACTTTGCAACTTAAATCTCTTTTAGGATTGTTGGTTTTGACACTGATTTGCAGAAATGGCAGTAGATTTTAATGTTTTTTACTTTGCCTTACTCAATGGCAAAATTTAAAAAAAAACACAAAACAAAAATAAAACCCTCAAGCTCAAACCAAACATGTGCATTTCTAAGCTATTTGAAATCATGGGAGATGGGTCAATAGTCACCTTGCTTTAAAATGAAGAAAAACATGGCAGAGCAATCTTCCAGTGAGAGGAAATAAGGAAATAAACTACACATTCAACTCCAAGATGCCCTTTCCAAATACAAACAGAATTCATTCATACAGTAATTTTACAATGGTGATAACAAATTAAAATTGTGGGCAGATAGTGGAGAACCAAATAGCAAGGATCAGCCAAATTAAAGGGAACTTCTTCCACTGTCAAATTTTGAGTAATTAGTACTTCCATTAGAGGCACAGTTCCAGCTTAAAGCAGTTCTAAGTAATTAGTGTTCCTTTTTTTTTTTTGCCTGGAAGTCCTGACTTCAGCATTCTCTTAGGACATGCATTCTGCTAGCCAGAGCTACACAATGCAGATTAACTCAACTAGAAGGCGATTAGTGCAGGCAGATGAAGATGTAAATTTGTCATTCTCTACATTCTGCTACTTCTGGCCTGGGATGCAATTTTTATTAACACAGCAGACTGATTCAAACAGAGGCAAAGACACAATTTTGTCCTATCTGTCTGAGCCCATATGATTGCCTAAGATACAAGCAACGTTGAGATTTGAAAACTGTACATGTCCAAAGGACAGAAAGTGAATAAAGTGCCAGACTACATCTTCCCACACAGTTCCAACCAGCTACAGGAATTCAGTAACTGATTGCACACTTAATAATTTAAGATAAATCATTTAAAATGCACGATGGAGGAGATTTTCCTAGACTTACTCATCACATAATATAAATCTAGGGATAAAAATGCCAGGCTGAGCAGGAAGCAGAGCCTGGTGTGGTGGATAGCACATGGACAAGGCAAGATTTGCTTGCCAGAAGCACTACAGCATTTGCACAGTATGTGGGATAAGCTCTCTGGGTTCTCACAATCTTGTCTTTTAAACAGGCCTAGCAATACAGCTCTCCTGAAAATGTGTGTTCTTGCATTTCCTGGCTGTTTTGAAGATGACTTTATTACCAACCAGGTGAAGATTCCTGAAGAAAATGTGCAAAGTAAAACAATGAAATTCAATTAAAGTGTCCTTTTCTATTTGCACTACAACATCAAGTATTAGACAACTCTTAGAATATTTCATATTGAGCTCTGATATGCAAGACACAGCACCACCAAGCAGCAGTTCTACAAATCTTTTACCCAATTTCAAACCCCTTCTGATCACTGGACAATGCCTACACCAAAAGGCACATGGCAGGAAGCACCATGCTTTGCTTCCTCTGCCAAACACAACCACAGCAATAACTATCTTCAACTGTAGCTTTTGAATTTTCCATAAGTGAAAGAAGCAGAGCCCCAGGACCATGAGCTTCCCCCAGCAATCAGTGGGACTGAAGGGAAAGCTGGAACTGCAGCTGAGAGAGGAGATCAGAGCAGGACCTACTCCCAGGGGTCTATTAATGTGCTGGGGAGAGGCTCTAACAGTTCTTTTGCAAACACTACTGCTCACGTGGTCTCCAGATTGACAGGCCTTGTGTGCTTTTAATATTAATTGATATGAAATGAAACATGATATTCTTGATCTACAAAGCTTCTCACAGATTTGTCAGCATTTACACAGGGTCAGAACTAAGGTCCAAGAAAGGCAAATATTGCCAATTATGTCAAAATCATGAAAGGTTCCCATATTTTTGCCCAGATCTTACCTTTATCATCGTTTTTTCCAATTCTTTTCCAAAGTGCAGTTGCAATGTGCTTGTACTTTGAAGCTAGAAGGTCAAGTGCACAATGAGGACCCAGATTTTTGTGTGACGGAGAAATCAAAAGTGGCGATGTTCAAATATCTTGAGGGAGAACAAAATTCTTCTCTGACATTTAACATGCAATGATAAACTCACAAAAAGATACTTTAAAAACTTCATCCCTGAGAAATTCCTATTTTCCCTCATGGAAAGAAACAAGTGTCAGCTTCTGCTTGGAGTGACAGCAGGTTTTCCCAGCTGTATATTCTCACACGTGAAATATATGACCCAATGATCTTTATGAGTTCACTAAATGTCAGGATCACTTCTTTTTATTACAGATCCTTTTCACCAGGTTTCTCACTGGAAGATCAGTGCTATACAGCTCAGAAAGGCTTTGGCTCTGCCTCCTCTGCAGCCCCATTCATCTGTGCCCTAAGGCACCGCCAGCAGCTCAGTGAAGAACCTGGACACTGCTGCTCCATTCTGCCCATTCTTGTGCTGAACTCCATCCCAGTTATTCTTTCAGAGGAGGGCTGGTTTCTGGTCCTTTTTAGCTGAAAACATCCTCCTCAGCAAGTCAGAAAGCCTAAGTTATTTGTTATTAGTAATACATTTCATACTTTTAAAGATTTGTACTAAGCCATGACTATGAAGGCTGTCAAATCCACTCAAATGCTTCTTATTGGAAAATCAGGCCTGCATATCCATAGATCGTCCCCTCCTTCACCCACTCAAATTAAAGCTGTAATTCCCAAAGACAGCCACTCTTCTAAAACACCACACATTTCATATATTTGTTATTAATAAAGTATGAACAATGTTTGCAGAAACATTAAAGAATCAGGTCAAGAACTCTCTCTGAATACCAGTGTTATTAAATAAGCCAATCATCCAACTTTGAGTAATTAATGTCCTTGGTTTTTACTTGAAAGCCTCATTTTCAGCACTTTCATACAAGACAAATGTCCCATGCCTAAAGGAGAGAACATGAATTAACTCTTTTGGATGCCAGTTGCAGGCAGAGGAGGAAAATGCAATATTGGAAGGCTACAGCACAACACTTCTGGTTGTAGTGTAAGTTCAGCTATAATTTGATAATTTCACCACATAAAGTCAAGGATTTGATCTGTTCCCATATGTGCATTATCTAAGTATCTAAACAATTGCCCTAATGCATTTGAAAACTTTAAAATATAAAAGGAAAATCAACAAAGCTGATGGTATCTCCAGATCACCGTGTGAAGTACTAATAAGCAACTGTGTTATACAACCCATGTTCAACAGACTGAAAATGATCTTTCCCAAATCCAAGTGACATCCTTCTGAAGCTGAAAGTGAGAGATTACAGCTGGCTGAGCACACACTGTACTGTACACTCATTTTAAAAGCTGCCATTGTAAAAGACCCTCCAGGCTTTATGTTGGTTCCTTTGTTCTTCTTATTAAGAGCTGGAACGTTCCTCATATTTAACAGTAATTAGAGGGGGAGATGGAGAAAAACTAATGAGAGGGAGAGAGGTTTATTCTTCTACAAAGATTCAGTAAGATTAACAGTAAGACTATGGGCTATATGTTATTTTTTATTTCATCACCTCCAAACACAATACGTTCAAATGGAAAAAATTATGATTATAAAATTTAGTATTATCTTTACAAATCCTTTACAGCCTCTGTATGTGACATCCTCTCCTTCCCTCCACCAGACAACATTTATGATACAGAAATGTTCTCAGGACAGCAGTTGTAGAACTTGTCTGATGCGCTCACACTTTTCCAGCAGGTTTGGGTCTTCTCCATCAGAACCATCAAATTCCTTCATAAAAGCTTCAGCTTTCTGCACAGTTTTGTCTCGTGCACTACCCTGAAGCCCTTGCAGATAATCCAGTAAAATGGTGAAATACTTGTCTGGAACCTTGAAAGAAAAAACAAAAGGAAGGAAAACCAGCTTTACTTTCTCCCCTCTCAATATGTATTCTCACTCACACCACAGCATCACCTGGAAGACAGTTAGGAAATGGCATGGGCTTTGGGGTTTGCCCAAGTCCAACTTCTAGCTGAAATCCAAGTGGAAATGTCTCCTGCCAAGGTTCAAGCTGCCAGGAGGGATGGACCGTGGTGAGAGGACTGTCATGTGCTCGGATGGGCAAAGCATCTGAGAGGAAATGCTCAGCAGATGTGGAAATGCTGATCAGCAAATGCAAACACTGCCTGACAGGGAGCCCAAGGCTCTGAGGGTTGGTGGAAGTAAAAAACAAAACACATTAGCCAAACTCTTCTTTTGGAAACACACATGTAAATCTTACTAAATTCAGTGAGAATTGCATGCATATGTTATGTCTGAGGGAAGAATTTTGCTGGAATTTCCCTCACCCTTACCCAAAAATTGTTTGCTAAGATGAGATACCACCCACCATTGCACACTTTGACAGAATGCTTATACAAAGGACTAGAATTTAATTTGAAAAACAAACTGAAATTTAGACATATGGAAATAATTTTAAAATCATACTGACTAAAACTGATAGGCTCTACCAACATGTCTAACATTAAAAGCATTTTAGTCATCTGCAGTTGCATTATCCACATTTCACTCCCTTTCCAATTAACTAGTCAGAGATTAAATTTTAGCTTATCTGGTACAGCATACAATTTAAATGATCATTATATTAATCTTGACAATAACTTAGCAAGGGGTTTGGAATGATTTATTCTGTACTTCATACTGAAGTACTTTCAAAAGGAATATGTGAACAGACCTACGCTGATCTTAACTTCATGTTGCCTATCTGTGGAACAGGTTTCAGCCAATAACAGGATATTTTTTGCTGTGAATCATGAGATGTTAAAATGATCTCATCCTGCAAATATGTTTCTCCATGTTTAACTTTACACATATAGCTTGACATGACTCAAGTTAAACACATACGTAAGTATTTAAAGGATTCGAGACTAATTATTCGAGGGCGGTTTCAATTCTGCAAAGTATCAACATTTCAGAGAAGACAGAGCTTCACCAGACACTTAATTTACAACTTATTTCTCCATGGACATTTGGCAGCAGAACTTTGATCGCTAAAACTCCTATCACTCCAAAAGAAGAGGAAAAAAGAATATTCCAACAGTGCCTTCATCAATCAGTATTTCAGGGGTATTACAAAGAAATAAATTAAAATTTAAGTCTGCATTCAGCCTCGAAACTTGTACACTACGGAAAAACCTTCTAATTCTTCACACAAACCCTCTTGCATTAAAGAAACAATGCAGTTACACTAGAAATACTAATTTTACAATGACTAATACTGAAATGGATGGTCTATTAAGTGTTGATATACTATACAAATCAAACACAGTGAAATATATCTATATTTTTTAACATTTTCATTCACAGTAAGCTGGTACTAATAGCAGATGAACTCATTTAGACACAAACATTTCCAGTGTGACAGTGTTCCTTTAATGTAGATACTCAGTGCTGAGCTTTTAAAGTCAGCAACATTTCCATGTTTCAAACCTTGGCCAAGTTATCTCTGTAATTTACAACTCTTGGTCTCAGAACCCATGGCACAGACATATACCTGTGGAAATGGAGTTATTATTATAACATTTAAGCAAAATGCTTGAGGGGGCAATTGAAAGCCTGCTCTAAATTTAGAAATCCTAAGTGTGCAGACTTCACATGAGGCTGCCTGAAGCCTAGAAAACATTTAGCCTTTGGCCCTAAGGGTGTTCAAGTGTTTAAAAAGTCTGATCTTTTCCTTTAACATAACACAGCTCTGAGGTTTATTTCATCAGGAGCTCACAACACAGCACCCCGTGGGCAAGGTAAGATCGTATTTCCTCCTGACTTACATAGACAGTAGAGCCATAGCAAGGACTGGAACACAGAAAGAAAGTTAATGAAATCCAAATTTTAATTCTTCAAATACAGTAGTACAAAGGCGGTAATTTCAGGGGTCTTGGCAAGGTTTTCCAAGGAGGAATACAATTCTTGTTCCAAGGTCAGTTCAAGGCAGGTTTGAAATTGGAGATCAAAATCTCCCAGCACGGCTCTGGAAGTCGAAGCCAGGCTTATGGGATTTCGTTATTATTCTTTTGTTAAACTGTTTTGACCTTTTTCTTGTTTCTTTTCCTCCCTCACACACCAATCTTGCCTCTGCCCTAACTTCCTAATATGCACTGGAGCTGATTAATATGGAAATACTCCCAAGTGAGATAATTCCTGTCTTTGGGAAAAGGAGGGAAACACTACGAAAGAGTACCAGGAAAAGAACAGTTATCACTTTTCAATAATCCTCTGCAACTCTGTATTTTCAGACCTGGAGACCTGCAGACACCCATGTATTTTGCACAGCAATCACAGCCACCAGCTGAGAGAAGCCAGGCTGCATTTTGGGTCACCTTCCAAGGAAGCTTCAGCCACCCCACCATGCCCTGAAGTCCAGAAGCTGAAGACTGATCTAGTAACTTCCTAAAAATGCTGTGCCTGATGATAAAGACCATCAAATGACCTAGTGTTTATTTTATCCTGGGTATACACACCATAGGTACACAGGCCTGGCTTGGGAGCTGTCAGCCAGCCACCAGATGGATTTTAAAGGAGCTTAAAAAAAACATTTATCAAGAAAACAATTTTAAAACCTCAATTTATTTCTTACAGAAAGAAGCCTATCAGTACAGGAAGCTCGATCCAGGCCTTTGCATGGCTCTTCGGTAGGCATCCAAGTGACACCATGAGATCAAAGATGTGGCTTAGGAAGGAAAGAAACTTATGTCTCCTTTTGTACATTAGTCATGCTTGGATTACCAACAGATTTTATTCTGTAATGGACAGGAAGTTGAATTTGGGTATAAAAAAATATTCAAAAGAAGCTGGGTGTGCCCTCCCTATGGTCCTGATGAAGAAAGAGACTTCATCATATGCTTAATTGTAAGCACTTGAGCAGTTCTACTAACTTCACTGAATCTGGATGCAGATGTTAATCATTCTCTGAAGCTCATATTCAATGTTCCTCTAAATATTAAACTACAAAATATGTGAATTTAAATCAGAGAATTTCCATCAGAATTTTAAGAAAAACAAAGTTTCATTTCAGTGTTGAGAAATAAGGAGTTAAATTGTGTTTTGATACAGAAAACAAATGCTACTTACAGTTCATTGTGTCCCAGTATATTTCAACATAAACCTTAAAGTAAACAGGCAAAAAAGGTAAAAACATCCTTCTGCCTGCCAAACAATTTCTAGGTAGCTTTGAAGAGCATACATTGATTTTGAAATGTTGATAAAGACTTTTAAAGGACAAACTTAGAAGACAGAGCAATCAACCCAGAAACCAAAATCAAATTTGTATTCTGCAACCCATCTTTTTAAGGTATTTACACCATGTGAACATTTTTGTCTCCATGAAACTCAGCTGTTAATTATCTGGCTTTCTAAAAAGGTAACACCCAATGTCAGGTGACTGGCTCGAATTTGGGTCAGGACGATTGGTATGAGTAAATGTTCAAGTGCACACAAAAAAATCAGCAAAACCTAACTGAATGTCAACAAAATGAGTGAGGCACTGTGCAAATGGGCAGAGTTTTGTTCTACTGAACAACAAAATGAATGACGTGACACTCTCATTTGATACCATGATACTTACTAGAAATTCAATTTATTTTTATTTTTTAAGTTATGAAATGAATGGATTTCAGTATGGATTCAAGCTTGGTTTCTGGTTATACTTTATGCTTTCCACAATCAACATCAGGTTTCACTTATATTTAAATGAGAGAGCTATTTTAACATCTTGGCAATATGGCTGTACATCTTCTATGGAGCCAGAGATATCTGAAACAATATGAGAACTGTGGTTTGCAGTATTGGGTTCCACATTAAAAAATTCAAATTAAGGATATGACTCAAATTCTCAGCAAACTCCAGATTTAAATAAAGCATGAATTTGCTCTCTTTATGCTTGCTATACATCAAGTATAAAAATCTAGCATAAACAGGACAACGATCACCAACAAGCAATTAAAATGCTTCAGCATCTCGGTTAAAAATAAAGTAATTTGTAAGTTATTAAAAAATTATGAGACAAGTGCATGGTTAGTACCAGGAAGTTTTTGTTAATAAAGAATAGCTATAACTAATGCATAAGACTGTGTCATATTTGTTCTGAGAAAAAGCAGCATGAATACAAACCTTCTCTTTATCATACATGTGCAGGAGAAGCCACGTCTGTCTTGTCTTTTGAAACTTCCATTCTTCTGGGTTTTTAGACCAGCTGTAGAAAATTAGGGGGGAAAAAGATTGCTTGATCGGAATACTGTGATATCAAAACATTCTTTATTTAGAAAATATTCCCTACAATTCCCTTCCAAGTGATCTTCCAAGTGATTTTGTATGCACAACACACAGTGTCCTGGCACTGTGGGACACAGATACACAGATAATGTGGCACATACTTTGTACCACCTGACTTCTGTGCAAAAAAATATAGGAGATATTATAGCCAAGAAGGTTATAAATTTTCTTCCGAAAGCACTGATTCCTTGAAGTTAAATATCAAATCCCACCCCCAGCTTTGGCCAGTCCTTTATGAAAGGTCATTGCCCTCATTTGACCACCGAGCAGCACAAATTCTTACCCCTGCTGCCGGGCTGAGTATTTGGGGAGGTGTGGGGAACAGGAATCAAGTTTGGGTTTCAGAAAGTTGCTATTTCACAATAAACTGATATTTCTGTGAAATTAAGCAGCGTCTGAAGGACTGGAAGAAGAGACTTGTGCTACAATGCTCATCTCAGCAATGGCTGCAGCCCATCATAGATGGCTGTTCTAGGACAGAAAAAATTCCTCCTTCAGGAGAAAACATTTTAAGGCTTGGTCTTGTCTAAATGCGTGACTCAATTATTTATATTTACAGGCTAGAAAAATGCATTTTTTATATCTCTCTCTCTCTCTCTCTCTCTCTCGTGAAAAATACTCAATACTGTTAAAAGTGAGAGGCTAAACAAATGGTTAACATCTGCAAATGTTTGTTGGCTGTTTAATAAACATATTTTCAATACACAGAATTTTAGCTGGATTAAAATAGCACATTCATGTGCATCTTGAACATGTTTTTAAAGCTGGTATATTCTGGTTTAGATGAAAGCATTTATTTCTATTAAAAAAATGAGCAAACCAGTTAATCTGCTATAAAATGAAGACTATTTTTTAAAATTGTGTGCTTGAAAATGAGTATTGTAACACACACAAAATCTGAAAGTACACTAAAGTATCTTTTTAAAAGAAAGGGAAAAAAGTAAAAGGAGAAAAACCAGAAACTTTCACATTTATTTGATTTTTTTCTAAAGAAAAGTAGGCCTCCAGAGGGAAGCATGAAAGATGTCATTAATGTTCCAGCTTGTTTTACACAGCAATAGAGAACACAGAAATCAGTTGAAAAGCCAGCTGGGTATGAGAATTAGTATTGTTTAAACACTGTCAAATCTAATAAAGCAAAAGAGTCCTCATCTTTGGTGAATGCTGCACCAGCAAATATATTGTTCAGTCAATTCAATGAAAGAAAAAAAAATGACACTACAAATTTGTATAGAAAGGTTTCATGGAAGCCTCTGATGAAAATCTAAAGAAAGAAATTTTTGTCTTGATGTTCAAACTCAGGATAATGAAAAAGCGTCAGATCTTATTTGGGTTATCATCAGCTAAATATATTAAAATAGCTTATAATCAAAATATAAGGTAAAAATCAGAAAATTAACAGTAAATCAGGAAGGACAGACAAAACCAATAACCACAATATATCACCCTGTACATGCTCAAGTTAAATCTATAGATGAGCTGATTTAGAGGCTTCTTTTGGAATAATAGTAAGTAGCCAAATAAGTAGGCAGAAGTTAGCAAAACAAATATGGCACAACGGCAGGAGGCCAAAAAGCTGAATAACACAAGTTATAGAATTAAATAAAAACTATTATTATGGTGAAACCATCTCTTCTTCCACCACAACCAGCCTAGAACCCAAAGTACTTGCAAAACAAAGTCACATAAACCTTGGTGTCACTTGTCTGTACAGCAAGGTGCCCAAGTGGACAACAAATGACACCACCTGAAGTCTGAGGAGCCAACAGAGAATGAAGTAAACATGGCTTTTCTTGTGGATGCAGTTTGTGGGACCAACAACAATCTGCTCATCTGTACCCACTTATTTGCTTGCCAGGCAAACACAGCAGCTCCTAACAGAGAAACTGAGACTTCTGCAGGAAGTCCTTCAAAACAAACAAAATAAAGCAATGACAGTGCTTGCTGATTTTTTTATCCTGTTCTTTTATGAAGCTCATCCTCAAGAAGAAGGAGGTAAGTTTAAAATTCTTTTCTACGTAAATAAAGCCTGGAAACAGTTCACATTACAGCCTTTGCAAGGTGACAAGAACAAGCTGAGTGACAGATCTGTGACTGCATCCTGGGAAGAGTTCCTCTGCTAATGAAAACCTTTAACATATGTTTGTATTTCTCTGAACTATTCTATGTATTCAACATTTGTGATGGTACCCATTGGTTGAACACACCATGGAGTATTCTGAATCTTCTAATCTTCTAATTTTGTTTCTATCACAGTATCACCTATGAAAACAGGCATTAAAACATGAAAAATACAGCCTGATTTCACTTAATCTCCTATAAAACTATAGGATGTTAAAATATCTTTATTACCTAATTTATAAACAACTAGGACCAACAAATGAGTGCACTATAAGGTTAATTGCTCTTATTAACCTATTACCAAAACCATATGCTCTCTTCTACATGTTGAGGCAAGTCCTATTCCTGCATCCAAGACTCCATATGGACTTCCACTCCTGTGAATTCTCTTGCAGAAACAAACAAAAGTTTTAGTTTGTCTTCCTGAAAGGTTCTGCTTTATATACACCACAATAATTCATATAAACAACAAATACTTTTACATAATCAACTGCAGAAAGTACATTTATGCCTATTTTAGCACCAGAGCCTCACAAGCCATCTCTTTTGTTTCCTGATCTGTCCCATTAGAATTAAACACTAAATTATTAGAACAAGAAAAGATAGCATCTTCCTTAATAGCTATATGTGTATTCCTATTTTCAGAAAATACTCCAAAGTTTTTAACTGATACTCCAACCATGGTTGTATCAACAATGCCTGTTTCTTCCCCTTCAGGAAAATGGTCCCTCTCTCCACCTGAATTCCTATCAAATTGTGGGCAAATCACTCCTGATAATGGGTGCACAATCTTTACTATAACATGACAGTCGCTCCCCCAACAGTTATTAAAATAAAACTTTTCCACTGATTCCTATGATTATGACAGCTTTTTCCTACCCCTATGACAGTTTTAAAATCTATGGAAAAGTAGCACTCCATGACAAAGTGAGAGGATTATCTCCTGTTATTAGGATGACATCATTCAATACATTTTTAGAAATGCTCAACTTCTAAACTAGAGAAGTTCAACCCTTACAACACAAGAGAGGTTTCATTTTGCTGTTTACATACAGTTAAGTTTCCTTGACATACTACAGCAGGAGAGAAGGCTTTTCCTTCAAGTGATCAAATATACAGAGCAAAATCAACTACACTAGAGTTAAACCCCCTCTTTTTATAGATAATTGCAACTTCTTTCACAGTTTGAATTCATTCGGTAGCTTCTGGAATTATCTGTGTCAGGATCTAGTACAAACTATGGAATTGCATGAAAAATATACATGTGTAAGACATGTATTTTTCCAGTGTGCCTCGGGCTAATTTTCAATATATTGTACAAACACTAATTGCCTTCTTTACACAGCTAATGTTTGAATCTTTCTCATGAGCTCTGGCTCATTGAAAAAATATATTGGTTGACTTTAGTTAAAGAGAACTTAAATGTTTGTGCAAATGATCTTCCTAAATGGCTTTGAAATTGAATAGACGGAGGAAATGAATCAAATAAATCAAGCAGCTTAGGAAATTTTACATTTGGGCTTTTGTTTTTTAGCAGGAGAGTCTCATGTAGAAAAGCTGCCCAAGATTCTCACTAGTCTATCTCATAAATGACTTTTAGTGTCTACAGTCATCTCCCATAAATCTGTTCCCAAAACATGGGAATTCAGGCAGTGGAAGAAGGCAAACAGAAGGCGACTGGGAGCGTGCAGGGTAGAGCTCTCACTGGGGTGTCCTGGGAGAAGGAGATGGGGAAGGGAAAGCAGGCAAATTGGTTCCAGAAACACAGTATGAGAAAAACATTATTGTTACAAATTGGATTCAGGAAGTCAACACAATGCATCTGCTGACACTACTGGCCAGGACAAAACTCTACAGAGCTGTCATGACTGGTAAATAATCACTGAGTGCAGGAAAGCTCAGTGCTGAGAATCAACCATTTTACTGATTCAACTTGAAAAAGATATGGGATAGGAGACAAGTCTCATGAAAACAGAAAGACAGACAGGGATGTGACTGCTGACACCTTCCAGAGCACACGAGAGCATTGCTGTATGCCAGATGCAAGGACACCTCACCTACATCCACTGCTCCAGATGAGTGCCCCTGGCAGTGCAGCCCACCTTGGATACATCTTTCAGCCTCAGTATCTATTCAAGGAAAAGCAGATTGCCACCAAATTTGGATTCCTCCACATCCAGGAATTAACTTGAAAGTTTTCTTCAGTCCTGAGAAAACAGAGCACAGTCTCCTGCAGCCCTCCTGTGATTTATCCCATGTCCAACATTCCCAAGCTTCCCTCAAAGGAGGGACAGAGTCACAGGTCTGGCCCATTGTACCTAAGTCAGGGCTCCACTGAAAAGATCTATGGAAAATGTTAAAAGCAGCATTCTACAAAACAACACAGAAATGGTCACATTCTTCCCACCTCATTCATCTGAGTACTTTTCTGTTTTGATACACCAGTTATCCACCACTCTGCAACCTGTCCTTAAGGATCATCTGTGTCCTTTCACAAACACTCCCCCCCCCCCCAAAAGAAGGCTGAACAGGATTAATTGAATACTATTAAGGCTTGCAGGAATCAAGTCAGGCCCTTGATTCCCCAAATTCTCTGCAAAGAGCATCATTCCTGAGCTCACCACCCTACCCGTAAAATGTGGATAACAGGTGTTTCCTCAATAAAGAACAACCATACTCCAAAAAATTCCCTTAAAGATATTTAAAGCCTTGCTGAAACACTTGGCACTCGAGGGATCTGCTGGAATATTTCACAGTGCAATGCATGCAATAACAGCCTCTTTAAAACCCCACACACTGGTGTTTAAGGCAGCTCACTGCCCTTATAAGGCCCAAATTTGGAAACTCTGAACACTGTTATCGGGTCAGTCCAGAGGTGAGCCCAATGCACATATGGCCAACAGGTGAGCAGGGAATGCTGCACCTCAAAGAGACTCCCTGGAACCCCTGAAAGCAGTGCAGAGGGAGCAAACATTTGGCAAAAGCTCACTCTTGTGGGAGAAGAGCCATTTTGTGGATGGAGGTTTTATATGTATATATAAAAAAATATATAGATGTGGATGGAAGTTTAACATATGCCCTTATAATGCATATAGTGAAGTAGGAATAATAATTTTTTCTCCAGTTATAACACATACAATTATTTAAAGGGAAGTGTAAAAGTGTTTATTTTTATTGGGGGTATTCAGAGTTTCTTCTGTTCCTCTCAGGGGTATTTAAAATGGATTTACTTTTACAAAGATGTTTTTTGAGTGTCTGGTGTTCCACACAAGACTGCATGCCCAGAAAGCTGCCTCAAGGTGAACTTCATTGCTCAATTCAATGTAAGAAGAAATCCCAGTTCAAGTGTGTGTGATGCTGATTGTCCTCATTTGGAAAGAATAGCCAAAATTTAAATTCTAAATAGATTTTCTGAGACTGGACTGGAACAGCTGTAGTTAAAGGAAGCACAGATCTGTGGTAAGACCCAATATTAAGCATAAGAGACTATAGCCTTTAATTGTGTTTTTCTCATGTTATGGATGAGTCTGTTTATGTCCCAACTCCAATCCCTGGAGAAAGTTAATGTATTTATGCTGATATTCTTAAATCCAGTTTGGAATATAACTAAATTATGACTCAGATAAAGGTTTTTCTTATTTTCCTGGAAGAAAGAAAAGCTAATGGAGCTCATTTGCCAAAAGAAAACTTTCTAAAATTGTCAACAGATTTTAGAATCAGTGCCACATTTTTGGTTGAAAATCCTGGCATCATTTTTCAATCTGTGGTTTAAAAACATTTTTTTAATATATTCTTCCATCTGGTTTAGACACAGTATAATGACTATAGACTTGTGAAAAGGCAAGAGGAGGAAGTTTTTTTTTTTTTTTAATTTAGGAATCACACATGCAGGAAAAAATAAATGTGCTTTTAAGTGTCCCATTTTTGTCCTGATGTCCATTATTAGGACAGATTGTATCTGATTGTATCTGTGCAGCGAACAGGTCACAGGATTTTCTTAGAAAGTATTTATAAAGTCAGAGGAAGGGGCCTTTGTGCCATAAAGCCAAGTTTGAATAGATCTACATAAAATGTTTATCACAGCTTATCTTTTATTCTATGTACTTTTATCACTTGCCATTATTTGTAAGGTTTTATATTATGTTTGCATCCTGCAGCTCCAGCCAAGCTAGAAATCCTCTTCCTCCCCCACCACAGGCTCTGTTCAAATGCAACATGAGACATTCCCTTGAAGAGCTTCAAGTATAAACAGATGAGACAGATGATTGGTGGGAAGAAAAGTTGACCCAGAAAATTGTAACAATGCCTCAAAACCCTGCAGCAGGTCGTGAGGAGAGCTCCTGTCTCTTACATGTGGTACAATACACCTGGGGTGCCTCACTGTGATTCAGCTTCTCAGAGATACCAACCCACCTGCAAATACCAACCGCATTCAACCCAGAAAAAAAAAAAAAAAACCTTACAATTTCTTTTTCCTGATAGAGTTATTTAGTTGCTGGTATCCGCATTAGCCCACCTGCAGCAAAAGTGCAATTTGATTTGAAAAAAAATATATATGGCAGTAATAATGTGCTGAGAACTTGCTGTTGTTTTCAGTAATAACAAAAAGGTCAGGCTTGAAAGCCCCCAGCTACTATTACTGTATTTCTAAGCTAAATATGCATTTTATTTTAAATACGTTCATAAAAAGAACACAAAGCAGGAATTAAATTATCACAGAAGAAGAATAAAAAATAGAGTTTGAGCCCTTCACAGACAAATCTGTTCTGCTCCTGCAAGGAATATACAACCAAGTGCTATCCCAAAATCCCATCTCCTCTCCAGATGTCCATCTTTTCTTGCACTTAATTCTGGTCACACTGATGCCTGAACCAGAAATAAGGGAAAGGGAAAATGAAAACAACTGTTATGCCTCCCTCCCATGAAGAACATCCTGGGGGGTACGAGGAGATAAAGAGGGCCCCACACTCTGTATGAAAATCATGTAAATGAGCCAGCTGCACGTAAAATCCTTTCTAAAAGTTGGCAGAAGTCCATTTATATAAATGTTTTCTGAAGATCAGATGAGCGATATGCTACCAGACCCTGAAAAAACAAATATGGTCAATTCTCTTCTCCCTTACTGCTACACCAAAAAATGTCCAACTGTGGTACAGAACACTCCTGCAAAGGCACAGATTCAAGCCAAGGAGCTAATTTTCATCGCTTTTGAAATTTTAAATCAGCTTCTAAAGCTTTAAAGGTTCAAACAACAAAACAAAACAAAAAAGTACACCATCACAAAAAAAAAACCAACAACAAAAAAATACCCCTAAAAACAGCCAAAAAACCACCCAAACTTTTGTGTTTTACTAATGAAACACAAGAAATATATGAAAGTGTCAAGGTTTTCCATATAGGGATGCTAAAAAATGCTGAAAGAGAAACAAACTTCATGTAAAACTTTATCTGTGAAAGTTTCTAAAGAGGGATGAAGAAATGGCCACTTGGAGGAGGATTTGGATACTGAAGACGTTGGCAGATTGGTTTTGCTCTGAACCAGCCAGAACACCCAAGAACCAATTTATTGCTCCTTACACTGTAGTGTTCCTCAGATCTGCACAGGCTGTTCCAGGAAGCCCTGAGGCTGCAAAGTGATGCTGGCACCCTGGGAAGGTGCTTAATCCAGCTGGGCCACTGCTCAGCAGCACTGCTGAAAATGGGCTGCTCTTCTGTACCCAGGTATCTTCAAGTTGGGCGTTTCTGTGTGGTTTTTCTCTTTGCAGAAAAACCCCAAGGGATTTCCACAGCCAGCAATTGCTCTTCTGCAGTTCCAAAGCCCAGAGCAGCATTTCACTGTAACAAGGAAAAGCAATGCTCTCTTTCTGCTGAGGAGATGCCAAATGCTGACCTGCACCACATCCCAGAACCAGGCAGGTTTTTCCTTTCTGGCTCAGCATCCAGCACATCTAGTTCCAGCTGCAGGGAGCCCAGCTGGCCTCTCCTCCCCACAAGATTCAAATCCTTCTCCTGCACGTTTCCCAGTGGGGCTTCCCCACGTCTCTGAGGAACAGGAGATGCTTGGAGGTTGGACCATGGTCTCAGTGAACCTGAGGGGTGAAACCCAGCCCAGAAGTCTGGAGGATGGCCAGGCAGGCTGGGTGTCAGCAGCATCTGTAAACAGACACCACCAGTGTCCTCTCCTTGCCTGACAAACCCAGCAAAGAACTGGCCTCAAATCAATCCCATCCCTTCTGGTATCCAGAGACTCCCTCATGCACCCCCTAAGAAAGGGGAAGTCCCCCCCTCAAACGGAAGCTGAACCTTGAGCCTGTGCTGCCAGACTGACCCTGTAACTCTTCTACAGAGCTGGCTTGTTCTGATGGCAATGGAGACAGAGTGCTGCAGACCCCACGGCATCTGAATCTCCCAAGTTGTAACCTTACAGAATGATTTACTCTTCTTTTGGCAGAAGAGCTCTAAAAAGGGACAATAACAAGATCAAGATCAACCTAAAAGTGTTCAGCAGTTCACAGCCCACTCACATTTTTTTGATTTAGCTGAGATATTCAGCTATCTCTCACTGCATAATAAAATTTGCTGTCACACCAAGGTGTTTAGGGCAGTGTAAGATTCCTCTCTTCTAATACCCTGTGACATGTGTTGCCCTACTAAGATTTTAAATCTTGCGTGCTTAAAGAGATGGATCTGTCAATTACTGCTTCCTGCAGAAGGCTCTCATTCCAATTCAATTTCATTCATATAAAAGTAATTACTGATACCTTTTTAGGCATCATCATATTAATAAATGTGTGAAGGAGGAGACAAATTTTATTTAGGATCTAGTTTTATTATTTAAAAAATATTTCTTGTTATTCTACCTCTGGTTAGGAAGCCTTGACAGCTCCCTGGAGCTAACTGATTAATAATCATTGCCAACTGCATTTTAAATTTTAATTTTGGCTTTGGCTGACTAGTCTAAATGATTCCCTAGAGCTACGAAACTCCTCACCACTACTACGAGTATTTTGGGCACTGGATGAATAGTTTGAATGTGTTTGAGGAAGTGAGTAGGGGTGTTAATTCTCCCAGATCTGAATTTTACGACAAAGAGAAAATATAAAAACTCCCTTTTGCATTTCTGCCATGTCAAGAACCTAGTCTGAATGGAGGAAGATGGGTGAGCACAAAACGCCTTTTCTCAAAGCCAGAAGGAGGGTTGAGGATAGGATGCCTGGGCTTGGAGCCAGGAGTGAGGCAGGGAGTTTGGAGAGCCAGGGGAGAGCAGATTTCAGAAGCTGGGAGAAAAAGCTGTGCCTCACACTCCTTCAATGCTACTTCCCTGCAAATGAAATATTCCCAAACCAAAGTAAATAACCCCTGCCATCTGCTTTTAGTTCAAAAATATCAGGAGGTAGTCTGTTGTAATACTTATATGTGAAATGGATTATTTTAATTATTCTGGTTTTATTTGACCTGAACAGTGCCAAATTGCCCCCGAAGACAAATGGAAAAGATCAAAGTGCTTGTGTGAGGTTTTGAGCACTTCAGTGAGGAGTGAAGATGTCTCCTCACTGTCAGGATACAGTCCTGAAGCAGGCTGATCTGTTATTAAAGACTTCTGAATCTCCCTAATATATCTCACAAGGTTTCTGAAAGTTATATCAGACGAAATAATATATTAAAGTTGCTTAATTATTCAATTAGATGTAATCTCTTTTGTATAATACTATCGAAAGATGAAAGCCACATCTCAGCTATAAATATCTAATGCTGTATTTAATAAACTGTTAAGAAAATTCATTTATACTAAATTTTATTTTACTGGAAATGAGTTATTAAAAAAAACGACATTAAATTTTCTTAACCAGGTTTGGAAATCAAGATGCTATTTTATGAGAAAAAGAATTAGACAAAGAAACTTTAACTATTTTTATGTGAGTATTCATGGATTTAATACATGTAATCTAATTTTCCCTATCTGAGGAAGCACTTTACAGTCCAGCAGTTAAGTACTGCTAATACAACTTATAGTTGACACAATCCATATGTGAAAAATTTTAGAAGTTTTAACAATCCTATTGATAAAATTATCAGTAAATAAAAGCAAACTAAATTTTGGAAAAAAACAAAACAAAACCACCAAGAATGTACTGGAAGCCTCCTCAGCATACAAGTCATCTTAAGTGCCACCATACATACATGGCAAACTTGGGAATTTTTGTTCCTAGTTTCAGCAGCAGCAGTGAAGGGGAATAAAGCTGCTCTGGTCACCTGCAGCAGTACCAGGAAGAACACCTCAACTATGGAAGACAGAAACCTCTCCCATGATAGCTACTGAAAAGTTTGGAATATTAATCCATTAACCACGCATGCCTACCAGAGACTGGTGGCCTTCAGGACTGCCTTGAGATGCCACTACAGAACAAAATCCATGCAGACTTCACCTTCAAAGGAAGGAATTGAGAAAAATCCTGCAGGTCTGTTGTGAGCAGACATTGGTTCAAGGCCAAAGAAAACAGAGCCTGTGCTCAGATGAGATGAAAATTAAGTCTACTTTCCCTCATCTCACTTCTCTGAGGAGACCTTTGGACAGTACAGGGGCTTTGGTGAGTCACAAACTTCATCACTGTTTAATTTATCACCTGAAAAATGGGGTAACATAACACTTCCTCAAAAGCTGTCATAACGAGAGTAAATAAATCAGTGTCAAAAAGCTTTTCATTTATTTATCAAAACACAGTTGTGATATGCTTTCAGGAAAGGAATTATGGAAAAGCAAATTGTCATTGCTATGGTGGGGAGAAGATAGAGACAGTATGTTTTAAAAAAACCTATAAAAATCTCTTTAAAAACAGGGCTGAGCAGTCAGATATTTTTCAGTTGATCCTGTAAATGATAGACGTCAGATGAAAGGATTTGTGACTTCATGTTAATGAAGTTATTAAATACACTATTTCCATATGAAAATGTTTGAACAAAATGCCCAAGTAAATATTTTGACAGCTTTGTTTCACACTGAAAAAATGGTAGAAGTGCAAAGAGACAGAAGGTTCCAAAGTAAATCACTCTGCAGCTTTTACTGAAAAATACTTTGAGAGGTGTACTTGTGACCTTCCATAAAATTAATTCAAAGATTTAGAAAGACAAATAATTTGATTTAGAGCCATAAAGCAGGATTAAAGTTCCCTATTCCATTCTTCTTCTTTTGCTAAATTTAGTGACCATTTATGGTTATAGAAATTAGAAGAGAAATCTCTTTCCTCTGTACAAACTAAATAGGACAATGAGCAGATTCTGAAAGACGGAAGAGCTACTGACTCCAACTGAGGAAAATTTACCATGGACCTGAGATTTCCTTTCTTTCTCCACTTGAGCCATAATTAGTGATGATGAAAGGGGTAAGAAAGCTACTCCAAACCCATTCCCTATAGAAAGTACTTTATCCAGGATAATATTAAAATCTAAACCATAAAGGTTTGGTTCAGGGAAGGTTGTGTTAGTCCAGCTGCTCTTCCAAAGCTCAGCTGAATGAGTTGCATCATAAGCATTTACTAATTTGGCTGGAAAATCACACAATCATTGATGTTTCTAAAACTTATTTCTGAATGAGTTGAAAATACCACAGGAATACTTGCAACATATCAGAACTTCCAGGTATAACTAAGCTTGAAAGTCTTCAAACCTGACATATAAGAACCTCCCAAACACCTATGTTGTCTCTAGAAACCAGAGCTGCTTATCCAACAAGCTGGAAATGGCAAAAGACGAACAAAAATATCTCTAAGTGCCTAGGATCTTAACAATTCAATCCACAACTGTGGAGAGGACTAGAGATTACTAGACTGAAATTATTTTACAAAGTAATTCTGTCCATCTGGAGCATTTCCAGGATAGTATTACAGATACCCAGAATATATTGCTAAGGTTTGTTTTCTTCCCAGAAATTCTTGGTAAAAATAGCTGATTGGCTCTGAGCCACTTAAAAGGGTTTTTTTTGTTGTTCTTTCTTTTGGTTCCTGTTTTTAGACTTGTGTAGTAAATGATACTATTATTTGTCAGCATTACCTTGAACTGACAAGTTTATCTTCAGCAGCAGCTCAAGAAACCTCGGTGCCCGCTCTGGCTCTGGATGTAGTGTTCTTAGAAATCAGCACCACGCAGTGCCTGAGCTCATCTGCAGAGAGCCACAACTTCTTAATTCAGGCTCATCTGAGTGTTAACCTGGTTATTCGGTTTCCAAACCCAAGTATTCCTGCACAAGCACCATCTTCTGTTCAGTAGCAGTGCAGGCATCTTTTCAACCATCTGCATTGCAAAATTGGATTTGAATGGAAGACCTTTGTTTTGGTGTGCACTCTTCACACAGTCTGTCTCGCTCACTCTGGATAGCTGTATTATTTATAAGTGGAAAACGACCAGAGATATAGATAAGGAACAGTAATCTGCATTATCTCACTAAATTAAGAGTAAGATATGCATGTGCTTCTTGCAAAGCAGTGAAATTATTGTATCAGAACAATAAAAAGCCGCTAACCCAGCAAGAAGTTAATAACAGTTTAAAAGCAATTTCTGCACAATCTGACATCCTGTGGATGTCATGTGGGGGTTAGAAAAACACTGGCATGTCTCCAACACATATCTACATATCACTTCCCATCAAGATACAGAAAAGTGAATCCAGAAGTCAATGACTCTATCACAGGGAATGAAAATCATCAACTCAGGCTGCCACCAGACATCTTGATTAAACAGGCAGAAGCTGTATGGTGCTGTTACTGAGAGTGTAATGTGACAGTCACAGAATCCTAAATGCACAGTTGGAATAATCAGATGATAATGAGAACACTAACACCTGGAAATGGGTATCATAAAGCCAACTCTGAAACAGGAGCATATCTGACTTGCTGCAGCCAGGCTGAAGCAGGATGAGAAACCCTGAAAAATGTATTACAGCTATAGTGGTATATTAATGCCAACACTGTCATTAACACAAAACTCAGTAATAGTTTGAGGGAAGAAAAAAAAATAATCTTTTATTTTCAAAAATTCAATGTGAAATCTCAACATTCTATGGCTCAAAGATGAATCCAATGCTGTTGCCCACAAAGCAAAGTCAGTGACAGGGTGCAGGGAGGAATCACAGACCCTCAGTCCCTTCTGTGTGGTGTTGGAAGGCAGCCCCAGTAAACCCATATTTGTTTCCAGGTGTCGCATTTGTGGAAGGATCGCAAACACAGGAGTTCAAAGAAGAGCAACAGAGCACATCAGGCACATCAGGGACTGGAAGGAGCAGTAGGAGAGGAAGGATCATGTGCTGCTTCACTGGAGGGGCAGTAAGACTGAGAAACCCAACAGAGCCACAAGCAGGATGTAATCACCAGGATGGGAGAAATTATTTACAAACTGGGGCAATACTATGATTTTAAAAACTTTGCTTGATAACAGGTCCAGTACAGCAGAACAACTTTTCTGCTTCACATATCCTGCCAGCAAGCTTTGTCTTCTGCAGAAGATAATATGCTTGAGCATGATAATAGAATAGCTCTAAGCAGCACAAAATCTGTGGAGTGAATATGCCCCCACCACCTACCCCCACCAGAATAACTGCTGGCATAGCAGCACCCTAAAAATAGGAAAGGTGTGGGCATTGCAACAGAGAGCTTTGTAGAGCTTGTGAGTAATGTCAGAGCTGCTAGGGAACTGCAAACAAACTGAGGTGGCTTCATTAGATGCCACTCAGTGTATCTGAAGTTACACAAGGGAGTGTAGGACAATGATAAGGTAACTCATTCTCAGCAAGCTAAGACTCCTTTGCCACGAACAGAGACAGTGGCTGCCTTTAAAATGAGGAAGATCAGCCCAAGTATTAACATCAAATGAAAAACTTGCCGTTTTACAGACACGCTGCTTTAGGTCAAGGAGAGGAATCCCACTTAGAGGCAGGTCAGGCCCTGCTAGAAATTAAAAAGTCAAGCAATATAGAAACTTGGAGAAGTGCTAAAACAAATTCACTGATCTTTAGAGTATTAGGAAAAGTGCAAGCCTTTGAAATCAGATAGCAGCAAGTGCCTGCCCAAGTTCATATAAAACAGAACAACCCCAATTGCAAATTTATCCTGTATCTGACTCTGGATTCATGAGGCTTCTTATGGAACTAATGAATATGACAAAGTGACTAAAAGCATGTAGGAATAGATTAATTACATCCATAGTTAACACTTGCCCCAAAACCTTTAAAAAATAGCACTGGGATTATTAAAGCAAAACTATTCCCCCTCACTATTCCCCTAATCTTTGAGGAAATGCTGCTCTTTCAAGACACTTTAAAGCCCCAGTTGTTGAAGGGAATTCAGGAACACTGCTGTGTCTAATTACAGCAGTTTCTCTTAAGTTCACACTCTATTTTTGTTACTGGCTAATTGAGATTCATCACTTGAGCAGTTCTCCCAATATTTTATGAAGTTCAAGATAATTGATGAGCTTAGATATATGCTGCACCTTCCAATCAGGAAGGAAACTCGATCTCTGTTTTGGAGAGCAGGGAAGGAGAAATGCCATTAAATGCTAATGTTAGTTGCCATCCAAGCCAAGGAGTCAGTCTCTGGAAGGAAAAAAAAAAACCCTGTGTGTGTTTAGATTTCTAGTTCATCAGTTATTCTTAATATCTAAAAGCTTAAGCTGTTGATGGTGAAACATGAACACCAGTGCCAAGTTTGAAATTAATACCAATGTAGGCCAGCAGCAATGGGAATGACTTAAATTCAGAATCAAGTATCAAAAGCCAACACTGGCTAAAAAAGCAACCTCTGAGAAGTAAAACAACTTCAAAAATTATGAATCAACAAAGGAAACTAAATGTGACAGAAGCCCACTCGAGGTACTTTAAAATTAGAAACAAGTTTTCAACATTAATGAGCATGGTTGTCTTTGTGCAGAAGTTCCTCTAACAGAGTCACCTGCCTCAGGAAGGGTTTATGATTTCCTGAAGGGCCACCATCATCTGAGCTGTTTGGTCACAAATCTCAAATGTTGCTGCACACTTTACAGCCAGCACCAGCCTCTCCTGGTGCCTTCAAAAATCAGAAACTTCCGAGTGAAAACTAATCTACCTCTTGATTCCCTTCTCCAGATGGCCTCTACTCCAGGAGTAAAAACTTGATATACATTCTACATGTTATTTCTATTTCTAAATCTATATAATAGATGACATATATTAAAAAAATATCAAATTATATATATAAAAAAAAATGCTTCCAGCAACACCCCTTAAATTTCTGTATTCTTTGAAAGGAAGAACATTTCAGCTTTAAAATCTCCCAGGCTTGGCACTGTTTGTAATAAAGTTTGACTGAGAACCAGGATCTGTTTCCATTCTGCAAACCCAGCAGATAAACAACTGCCCTGGGTTGTCCAGGGCTGTCAGCAGTGCTGCCACCACACTCAGCAAAAACCACCTTGGGATCTGCAGAGTCAGATGATTTCCTCACGCCATGGGAAATTCTGCCTGCCTCTCACTTTTCTGTTCCTGTAACATGCCCTTGGTTTGTATTATTCTAGAAGCATCTCTTTACTTGAAAGAAATCTCTGACATTTTCTGAATCTTGCCTGAATTCAAATTAGGTAATCAGAAAAATAAGACCTATATAAAGAAAAGTGACATATACTAACAGTATGGCATAAATAATAATTTGAAAAATTTGTACTTTAGCACCTTATTTCTCAAATTTTAGTACATGATAAACAGTGTTTCAAGGCTTAGGTAATTCACAGCACACATCCAGATAATATTATCTATTAGTTCTGCTTCAGATGAAATAAATCTGGTAGTTTCACATTCCTTTAGTGAGGTCTTTTCAGATCTCTCTCTATTCCTTTGATGGGTGATGGAGAAATCCATATGTGCAGATCCATACGGCAATGAACTTTCCAAGCCAAACACAAGAACAGCAGCTTCTAGGAGAGGGTGGCTTGCCAAGACAAACAAGTTCTGCCAACATTTTAACACCACAGAAGGTCAGTTAGGTTATAATTAAACCTAATTACCATTCTCTAGAATTGCAACATCTTTTCACTTGAAGTCATCTTATGCGCAGAAAAGGATGAATTTTTATTCTAAATTTTCCAAGAATCACAGTAATGAGACGATCTAATATTCCTTTGAAATCTGAATCATCACTCACCATCATAAATAATCAAGCCATGTCATCATTAAGAGATTTGAGCACTTTATTTAGCCACGAATACTTCATCTCACCTGCTTTTCCCTATTCCTCTGCAGTAATTGTACAGGGTTTTTTTCTCTTCTGTTCAGTACCACTCTGGGGTTTTTCCATTATTTCACTTTTTTTTTAGAGTTTTATAACCTTTCTGCTTCAGCTCCCTACTTTTAATTCTCTTTCTATCTTCAGATCTTCCTGTCTACTCCCTGGGCAAGCTGGGGATCTGACAGCAATAACTTTTCTCTGCCAACTGCTGCCTTGGAAGAGAACTGTGCTGGGAACCACCTGAACTCCTCTCACTGAGGAAAAGATGAGATAAAAATTGGTAAAGCAAAGACTTTTTTTTTTCTCCCTCTTTACTTTTCACACAGGCCAAAAGAAAGTGAGAGGGGGAAAAAACTGGGAGTCATTTGGCTGCTTCTTCTGCATCAGGAGTGCAAACCTGGTCATGCTCAGCCTGGTTTCATTCAAATGAGCAAGGAGCTGAAAATCCTGGGCTATCAAAGTCACCCAGCTCACAGGGGAGCCCCTTCAGCTCCTCAGGTACAATAAGTGGGGGTTGCAGTTTGAGCTGGCATCAGCTGCTGTTGCATGTGGCCATGCCATGTGCATGGTGAAAAAAGCCTCTCCCAGCTAGGATGGCCTTCCAATGATAATTTGATCCCTCTGGAGACTGGAAAGCATCAAGGACCATTTGTTTTTAGACTCAAATAACAAAGCTGGAAAACTGGAAGACCTGCTCAGCTTTTGGCACCCAGTGCCAGGCGTGGGGACCCCAGCAGAGGGGGCACAGGTTGGCAGTGCTGCCAAGGGGAGCCAGTGCCTCAATGCAGCCCTTGGAATCTGGCTGCACTGCTGCAGGGCTGCTCTGCAGGAAGAGCAGGATGCAGTGAGCAGCCCTATTCTGCACACTGTGTGCCTTATCCCCTGCCATCAATGCTCTCTTCATTAACTCCCCTCACTAACAGCACGAGGCACAGCTTTGTGAAAGTCACCCTGTGCCATGTACAGCTGTGCCCTCCTGCTGCAAAAAGTCCCACAATAAATAAAAATGACAGTTTCAGTTATCATATGGTATATTGAGATCCACATGCCATCAGGCAGTTAAGATGCCACTTCACTTACCCACATTTATTGTCACGGAAAGCTTTTATTGTGGGTGGGGCAAAACACAAATCCACAGCACTCTTTTGTTTACTTCCAATTATATTAATTTCTTGCATCTATAAGATTAACTTATTATCCCACAGATTATTCAAGTCTGTAGCTTGCAAAAGCATGAAGACTGAAATCCTTCATCCACTTAATATGCTGGAGAGCTTGCAATGGCTTTCCACAACCTGGATTTTCGTTTCCATTCCCCAGCTAGTATCTTACTTCTAGGATTCATTTAAATCCAGTTATTTCCTTTGCAGTCTCACTGGGTTGACAAAAGGTCTGAGGTGTAAGAGGACTAAGCTGTTTCTCTATAACTAATAATGGTTCAAGATGGTCTGAGCACATTTGGGGCTAGAATGGCGACTATGGCTGTGTTTGCTTGGCAAGTTCAGCATCTTATGACTACCCCTGTTAAGTCTACAAAATTCAAATTGTTTGTTGCTGAAATAATCCCTCACAACCTGTTGCTGCAAATACAACCCATAGACTCTGTATGACAAGACCAAATGACAGAGCTGGTTTTCTGTGTCAGGGTAATTTGGTACAGGTTAAGTGAAACTCTAGAATCAAATTTGTTGAAATACTAGTTCAAATATAATTTCATATTCTCCCATGTAACAAGGCAAAAATCCATAGAGATAACAGTGGAATAACAAGCAAAACCCCACAGCTTGTTCCTTTACTTTCCAAACCTGAAATCCATTATTTGGAGATCCACCATTTACCAGAGCACACATACCAGAGAGCAGGCTGAGCAGATGGTTCAAAGCTAACTGTCAATCCATTTGCAGTTCAAAACAGTGGTGAACTGCTCCAGCTGTTTTCCAGATCAAAAATATTATTGTCATTTTGCTATCGCTGCATGCTGAGGGTTATGTAACAAAAATGCACATGTCCCTCTGCCTGGAATGCAATTAATTTCCTCCCTTCCCACTGCGAGTGGTAAGGAACAATTCAGACAGTCTGGATGCTTTGGTTTTGAGCGCGGGCAGGGATGCAAACCTGGAATTATTCCATGTGGTAACCCACTATTTGTAATATGCCAGTCCTCTGGAGGTCTTACAGCCACGGTATATTTTGCAGTTTGGAAAAAAATAAACATTATTTTCCTGTTTCTACATGACCTCTTTGCTGTCTGTGGGGTACCCTGAGCACTTTGCTGCAGTTCTTTAGTTTAACCATAGACTTTGCTTTATGCTGGAATTTTAAGTCTTCTAATAAGTGTGCTAATTGGATGAAGGGATTGCTTTCAATCTGAAATCAGCCACTATACTTGCTGTACACATTGATATGCAAGATTCAGGCATTGTACACTATTAACTTTAACATAGTGGCAAAAACCCCATCTTAATCTACAAATATCCAAACAATCTGCAGGTGGTTAAATTCAGACTGTAATGCTTAAGCACTCCATGGAATCTGCTTATAGAAAGAAAACAACTGGAAGTCCTTTGCCTAGAACAGCACACTCAAGAAACAAAACTAATTTTCTCAATGCAATCTTTTTTGCAATGTGCCTTTCATCTCTCTAAGTGCAGCTAAGCCTGTGATATTTATATAATAACCATAAGAGCTTCAGGACAGGAGTTGCCTTTCTATAAAATGTTTGCACCATACTTAACTTCTCTCTGTTGCTGCTGTAATAGAAACACAACGGGGTGATCAACTGTCTTCAAGGGTGTCAACTGAGATGAAACATTAACTTAGTACTTAACTGCAGCAATTTCCTTTAATGTGTTATTGCTTGGTACAGCTTGTTCTGGGTTACTGGTTTACAGCCTACTTCTGTAGGCAGCACCTGCAGTGGTTTTACTGTTCTCACCTGGTTAAATAGGCCAGAGCCCGCTCAGATCCCGATGGCTTTTTGGGCTCCACCTTTTTAATGGAGATTCCAGCTTCCCTCATCAGCTGTTTCTCCTTCTTCTTGCGCTCTTTTTTTAATTTTCTTTCCAGTTTTCTCTTTTCCTCTGGAGTAAGTTCTTCCTCTGCAATAAGCTCTTCCTCTTCTTTTGAAGCCTGAAATAATTAACATTTAAATGAAGCATTTATCTATCTATATGAAAGCGAGCAAAATATGCATAAATGTAATTAAAGGGCACAGATAATATTTAAAACCAGAAGGTTCAGGTTTCATATTGTTACTGTTTTCTGTACTTCCATCACCTCTCAGCCATGCCCAACTCCCAGAACTGCAAATGCTGCACTCACGGAGATCTGTCAACCTGCCCTCTAGAGATGGTGATACTGCTCTGAGCACTACAGGAACCTGAGCACCTTCCACCTATGTACTAAACATCATTTCTAACACTTCTTGTGCTGTTTGTTCTCCCACACTCAAATCTGAGGAGGACATGTGGACAGAGGCTGTTTCACAGAACATGGAGGGTTTGGATGTCTTTTCAGCACACACATATTTCAGTGGGAGCAGTAGGGTTTCCTGAAGATCCTCAGTTTGTGTTTGGTGTGTAACCACACACTTCCCTGGACTGAGAGAACCTCCCTCTGTCATGCAGAGGCTTCATCTAGATTATGCCAAGGGCAAAGATGTGACAACTTCTTTTTTCATCCAAGACCTCTTGGAGATACTTTAGCAATCTTGAGGAAACATATGCACAGTCTTAAATAAACATATAAACATAATAAGAAGATACATATCTCACAAAGGTTGACATTTCTTTAGGTTTGCAGACAGAACAGTTAATTATTCACATCTAAAACCGTATTACCATAAATACATGCATCAGTATATCCCAAATGAAAAAAAATTCACATATAGATGAAGAGCTTTAAATAGTTTATCTGACTATAAACACTTGATTTTATCCTGGAAAATCCAGTGTGAGATGTGTAGAAATAAAATGCTGTTTCATAGAAAGATGAGATTCATTCCAGACTTGCATTCCCAAATGTCTGAGGGAGGTACTTGCCAGGTAAGGTCCTCTGCCAGTGCCTGGAACACCCATGGAGCCAACTGAGTGAGAAAGAAATGCTCTTCCTCCTCTCCCTGCTCCCCCCTCACCTGTTCACGGAACCTGAAACTGAAACCTGAATGCACAAGATCAACTACTTTGCAGCAAGATTGGTTAAAACCACTCTACAAGTTCACAAATCCTTAGTGTTACATTAATTTGTGTCAGTTTAGTGCTTTCAAACACAAATCCAGACACAGAGCTAAATAAGGTTATTCTTGCTGACATTCAACCAAAGAATGTTAAACAAGGCAATACCTGAACACAATCTTATTTGCCAAAGACACCTGTTGGGGTTTCAACATTTGTTCAGTGTCAATTCACCTATCATCAAGCTGAGTCTGACTCATCTTTTCAACTTGGTGTTTTCACAGACCAAAGAAAGGTTAAGAAAGCAGAAATCAGAACTAATGGAAGTAGGACACTAAAGTGGAGTTGCTTGTTCTTGTTTAAGATACTTTTCATGTACTTTTATGGAAAAGCCAGCATTCATTGCAAACACATGCAAAAAAACCAGCATATGTTGCATTAGTATAGAAGACATTTTATCGTTCATGATGAGAACAAAATAATATTTAGGGTGAAGGTAGAATTGAATTGATACACAGGAAACAACATTTTCATTCGAAAAGCCACCCTGGTACTTACTAAAATAACAATCCATCCACATAAAGCCCCAGAAAACACTGAGGGTGGTCATTTATAAAGTGTTTGTAAAAGATTACTACAGCAGCTGTCCAACAGACGACACACTACAGTTAATCTTCTTTTAAAAACAATGTAATGAATTTGTTTACTTTTCTGCGAGCCACGAAGCTTTCAAATAAAGTGACTGTGGCACATCATTAGAGCCAGTCTGATAAAGAGGCCTCTGCTCCTTCATACTTACAGTAAATGCATATCTTGGTAACTTCCCTTCCCCCCCACATTCCTCACATTATCAAAAAGCTTTTTATCCTTCTCCCTGACCACTCCATTAAAAACAAAACAAGTTGCTCCCTCCCTGTAGGTCCCAACGTAAATACCGAGCCCTAACAACATTTGTTTCCAGCATGGAGGGACCCTGGGCTGTCTGACACAAGAGCATTGTTCTCCTGCAGGGCTGTCCCGGCAGGGGAGAGTCAGGATTTACAGCTGGAGGTACCTTCTGCTGGCCCACAGCATCATCCAGGGAAAAGTGGACACATCAGCTTCTGCCTGGGACTCCCAGCACAGGTACTGTGTGGACTGACAGAGTCCTCACAACAGGTCAAACAGCTTCTCCAGTTCCAAATATACTTTTATCCATCCATGCCAACTTGGGTAATTTAGTCGGATGTGCCACAGTCTGTCTTAGACTGGTTTTTAATTTCAAAACCTCATTTTTTATGTGCTTCAGAAAATAGCTACATTTGGTGGTATAGTTGCAGCTGAAGCTGAGGGCGCTTTTATCTGTGAGGGTAATTTTATTGCAATTTACATTAAAAAAAATCCTTGTCCCAAACCTGGGGACTTGAAATAAAACAAAACAAAACCTTCCACTGGAATTTTTTTAAATCCTAGCCGTATTTATTATTTATTGATCTATTGATGCACCTCTCCTTTCCTTAAATCAACAGCCCGAGTTTTTAATTTCATTTTCCCTATTAGTGTGACTTCGTCTGGAAGATGTTTGTGACCCATTTGGATTAGGAGTTTTAGTGTTATGTCATTATTTGAACTAAAAAACCCCAACCAACAGGACTCCATTGTTTCAAGGTCATAAATATTCCAGGGTTGTCTCCTTCTATACTTATAAAGTGACATCACAATTTGTAGTGCTACAATTTAGCCTTAACTACAACATTAAAGTCTCTATTTGAGCATGTGAGGCACTTGTTTATTGACATGATAAATTTAAACCACATGCACACAGAAAAACAGAACACTTGCTTATTTGCAAAGCCTGCTGAGAGCTACCACACCACCTTGGGTTGTGGGCTCATTAGATCCCAACCTAAACAAGGTCAGGCCAGGTCAGCACACTTGAATGAATGACATTCAGAGGAGAGCCAGTGTTTTCTCGTGATTAAGGAGGTGGGAGTCTTCCACTTGGAAACTTTCCAGAAAGCCTGAAAAGGTGCTAAAAGGGATATTGCCACTGGATGCCATTTTTTGAGCGAAAAGGCAGACCCCCAAATCTTTCACACTTGTGCTCATAAAAGCCCATGTCAACTTTGCACAAGCACAGAGATATGAGTTCAGGCAGCCTCAAGCAAATTCCCAAAGTTTGTATCATACCATGTCCATCTGCCGGCAAAGTGCTGTGGGTGCCAATACGCTGCCTTTCATCAATGCCAGTCTCCAACTTTCTGAACTGCGTGTAAATATAGCAATATGCTCTAAATAGTCCAAGACATCTGACTCAAAATAGCTGGAGGCTTCAGCTGTAGCACTTTTAGATACCAGTTAAAGTTTTCCATCATTCTTTGCAATCTGGAAATATTGCACAAATTTGAAACATTTTATAAACGGTCTTTAGAAATGAACTTACAATCATAAATGGGGAGCCAGCTCACACAGAAGGGCAGTGTTTCATACTATGAATCAGCCCTGCTAAGCAATACAGAACAGAGAAAGAAAACTAGGATTGCAAGAGAAACCAGCAAAAAGATGTACAGGTTCTCTTGAAGATACCTGACCCCTTTTTTTGCTACAATGAGAGTGGCAGAACCAAACAGGTGTAGTTATTGAGGGTAGTTTTTGTGCCTGCATAAAAGCTTGTACTGCCAGGGGACTATGAACTGCAATAACTGAGCAAGCAGCACCAAGACAGGAAAAACAGCACCAATAACAGCACACTAATTGTGTTGTGCTTCCATAGAGCACTAAGTGCATTTTAAAATTTCTTTCCAGTCCTTGATGGCCTCACACTTAAGTAGAACTGAAGACATCTCCTAAAGACTTCTGTTCCTAATCCTCACTCCTGCAAAATTCCCACATTTGTATCCCTGGTTGTCCACTGCCAGCACAGAATAATGTTGACAAAGGCAGAAACTCTGAGGAAATACCACAGTGAACAGAATACTCATCTATGAAATTCTGCCTTTGGGATTCGTCTCTGTAGGTCTGAAATTCCTGCCTGATCAGGGTTTTGGCTTTGCTGCCAAACCTATAGAAGGAACCACATACCAAGCCACAACACCAAATTCACGATTTATTAGAACCAGTGAATCTAGCTCCTCCAAAACCAATAGACTTTTATCCTTTTCTCTCAGCACAGCACCAGAAGTCTGTACAACAGCAAAGCAAGCAACAGCAGAAATTCAAAGGAATAAATAACAGTGACACATGTATAAAAAGGGTGTCAAATTTTTAAAGAGAGCTCAAAATGGAGGGGAAATGGATAATATGGCTTATTTCATAGTGGGAGCATTGTATTGCCTTGTTTGTTCATGAAGCTCGTGTTATTTCATAACTTTTAAAATAGAGAAATGTCAAAAGGGGCTTTGTTTGCTGACCAAGAGCTACTGACACATCATGTAATGGCTCCATCTTAGGAGCAGCCTTTTGCCCCCCAAATGCCCCGTGAACAACATCAGCATGCAAAACGTCCTGTTTCTGCCTCACACAATACACATGAACCCAGATAAATAACTGGCCATCTGCCAGCCTAAAACCAAAAAGCGGAATCTATAAACACAGATCAAAACCCACAGAGAAGAAAGGCTGGCAGACCCTTAGATACAAGGTTCATAGAAAAAAGATTGACAAATTATTTACTATCCAAGGCAGGCCAAAGAGCTGTGCTGCAACTACAGCTAGAGAATTTGCATAGAACAGTTCAAGGCCATACTGAATTTAAGTAATTATTTTCTGTCATTTAGCATCCAATGAAAAGAGGAAGTGTGACCAGAGAGGGCATATGAAATTTCATTATCATGCAGAAAGTAAATTTTAAGTGAAAAGCAATATGTAGAAGTATTCTTTATACTTATATTTATATAATGTCTGTAGCGCTTACAGAGGAAGACCTTTCAGAAGTTATATACTGCTCAAAGAAAAATACAGAATTTTTCATAAAAGCTGGGTGTTTGTAGAATGTCACAACAAAAACACTGGCAATAATTCATATTAAGTTGATTAGGAAAGCGTTCTGTAGATTCAACCCAGGCAGAGTAGCCTCAAACAAGTTCTGCAGAAAACCAAATTTAAGTAAGAAGAGCTTTTTTATCTTTCTGTTCCAGGAAAGGATTCTTTTTATAGTCATGTAAATGTTGGGGTTTGTTTGTTCTTTTCCTAAAAAAGCCTCCTTGTATATACAGCTATAGTATCTCAGGAACAAAAGTGATCAGGTAGCACCCTAAACTTGCAGCTGTAATTCAGAATAGATGCACCCTGATGAGCTTGAAACCTGGTTTAATTTACAACTGTGTGATCTCTGCATGTCTCAGATTTACAGCCAATTGTGAAGAGCACATAAAGTGTTATCATTAGCAACTGCTGAATAAGAAGAAATTGAACAATTTACTGAATTACAGGAAAGCATTTACAAGCACACAGAATACACAACGTAAAGAATGCAGCTTGTTGAATTCCACTTTATAGACTCTTACTCCTATAAAGTACATACTCCTTTGCTGTGGCAGATTAAGTTCTAAGGCATAAATTAGGATCGTATTGTATTTCTCAGTTTTCTCCACCAGTATCACAGCCCTGAGTACAACAGAAATACTTGAGACACCACCACAACTGCAGACTCGGGGAATGCAGTTTTGCTTCATTTGCACTACAGTGCGGCCAGGAATTTTCACGTATTTGTTGAAGGATTTGGCTTACTCCCCTACTCTTAATTAAACCGTGTTAAGCAATCAGGAGAACATGGAACTGAAGCAAGAAAAAAAAAAAACAAAAAGAGAGGAACCCCCCCCCCCCCCTCGGAAATCATTTGTATCCACATCCCTGTGGCTTACACACAGCCCTTTTAACCCCTCCCCAGAAATGCAGAGGAATTTTAATAGAAGGAACACGAGACTGTCGCAGCACTCGGGTCTTTCATTGCCACCGAAGTCGCCCCCTTCAGCGGTGCTGACAATTTCTTCTGAGGCTTAAAAAGGCTTTGGGCTGTGAGAGGAGGTAGAAGCAGAGCAGAGGCTGTTTTGAAATCCTTGCTGGAGAATTAGAAAAAAAATAAATAAACCAACCCCAAACCACGAGCTCGATCTCCTCCAATGAAAGAGGTACCACAGGGTGTAGGCAGGTTGCCAGGCGAGCTCGGCAGCGTGACCGCACTGCATTGAGTTTCTTTAATGAAAGCCAGGAAAGAACACATTACACAGTGTTTCTTCTGAGAGCCAGCGAGCCTCCAGTGATTGAAATCAATAAAAACAGTCGGCAAGGGGCCCAGTGGGGGAAGAGAGAAATCTCCACTACAGCATTCAGTTTGCTTTCCACTTTCTCCCTCCCCCTCTAAAGTTAAACTCCGAAGATCACCATGACAAGCTGCTTCGCTTCCAGCGCTGGGAAGACGCTGGTGGGGATTTAAAGGAAGCGAGCGCTTTCCTTCGCCCTCCCTGCCTTCGCTCTCCCCCCAGCGCGAAGGAAATGAAAGGCTTGTTTGGAATTTGAATCCCGCCTGGAAAAACTTCATTGGACAAGTGCATCGCTCTGCATTTCAGGAAAGGGATGGATTTTACGGTCAGAGAATGCTAAAAGGTGAGAGGGGGAAGAAAAGCAGGAATCTGATCCAGCCGGAGCCCACGAACAGGGTAGGATGTCCAAGCCGGCGGAGGGGACCTCTGGAGCTGCGGGAAGGACTGCGAGCAAGTGCCTGAGATCATCCACATCCTGAGGGACCTGGGACGTCGGGAACACGTGACGGACACGCCGACCCAGGTAAGCAGAACCAACTTTTGACAATCCCCTGTCCCGCGTCCGAAAGCCGAGAGACCCTTCTGCTCCAGCCTGCAGTCTGCCGCACGTCCGCCCTCGTTAACCTCGGGCGACTTAACGCTAAGCTTGTCCCGTCTGAGAACCGTGTCAGGCCACTAATCCTCACTGAACTATAAACTGTGCACAAAAGCCCTTTGTTTTCCCGTTTTGTGTTGAATTCGCGAGCTGACAAGGTAGGACAGGGCCATTGCGTAAGTGCAGCCCCCCCAGGAGCTGCCGCTCCAGGCGGGCCGGCTGGCAGCGAGGGAACGCGGCTGACAGCGCACGCCGGGGCTGCCCCTGAGCCGAGAGAGCGCCAGTAATGGATTTCTAATATGGCCCATATTTATCTATTTTATTTATGTATTTTAATCACCATAGCAGCCACATACAGAACATATTTGCACCGAGTTCCGTGTGCTGCTCTGCACCACGACTCACAGCAGCCTGCATGCACAGGGGCTAGGCTGATTGTTTTGTCAAAAAGAACTTGGCAATTAGTTGTTAACACAGCCAAGGGGGATTTCTGGCACGTTGTTTAGGAACGACCGACGCAGGTTTATGCAGCACGTGTGTATTTGCCGTTACCCTAATGCAAACAGGCTTTATCCCCAATAAAAATGGGGAAGGCACAGATAACAGCTGTAGATAACAACATTCTCAAGTTTTTGGCCAACTTCAGATGATTTATGTAGACCTCAGTGAGACACACAGAGTGAAATCAAAGCCTGCCTTCAGCAAGGCAAGCAAAAATAATGATAGCTACATCTCTTCTCCAGCAGAGGCAGGAATTCACTGGGACAGATAATAAATAGGTGCCTGTGGAGCAAGAGCAACAATGCTTGTCCCCCTCATGCTGGTCATCCTGAGATGTTGACAGCAGCACACATGCTGGCTGCTGGGGAGGGACTGGATGCCTGCACTTTCACTGAAATGTTTTGGAACCTCTTCAGCCTGTAGGGTACAAAGTCAGAAGGTAGAGAGAAGAGACTTCTTCACATCTCTAACCCAGTACCAGCAGACAGAATGCATGAATTTAGTACAGCAAGTGCAGATGTGCATCTGCAGGTGCAGTGTTGCTCTTTCCTTGGAAAACACACACTTTTAAAGGGTCATTTTCTTATTTTCACGTCACACAGAAATAGATGACTCACCCACTTAAAGAATTACCCAGAGAACACCCCCATGACCAAAAGTAAAGGGCATAAGTTGAAGCATGAATTGTTATAATAAAGCTATGAAAATAGCTGACACAGTATTTATATAGCAAGAAGTTTCTAGACTAATTTATTAATACCATTTTGAACTTTTCACACTAAACGATCACAAAATTATAGCTGATGGTGTAATTAAAGAAGAATAATTTACAGCAGAAAAGAAAAGTTCATAATAGAACAGGACCCTACATGAAGTCCTGGGCATACCCACAGACCCACAATTCATTTTGCAGAGTCAGTTTTCTGTTTTGCCTCCCCTGCACAGATCCTTTGCAGAAATGACAGCACCTTCACAGCTCAGGAATCACAGCAATCATTCCCACACTAATCAACAAGTCTGCTTTGCACTGCTTTTGGAGCTAAATTTATCCTTATGCAGAGGAACTCATTAAAATCTTTATTTAACATTTCAGACAAGGAGAGTTTAGGTGGGACTTACACAACACATACTGCTTGTACTGACATTCTCAAGCTCAAGTGATATTCCTCCCCATTACTCCCACAGCAAAAATAAAAATATTATCTGTGAAGCGTGGGATATTTTTGGTCATAGTGATGCATTTTTCAGAAGCCAAGTGGCATGAGTGACCACTGTTAATGGACTGTGTTCTTTTCAAACACACAACAGAGAAAGAGTATTTTCTCTATCAGAAGTTGTGATCAAGTACAGATATTCCAACAGTTATACCAGGGTTTTTCAGTCATGTCAACATTATTAAAGCCAATTCTGTGCACAGTGACCTATCCTTCAGACTCTCCCTCTGGAAGATCTGGAAGAATCTGTTGGGGATTGAGAATCCCATGTCTTTGCTGAGTTGGGTACAGCAGAAAAGAACTATTGGGAACCAATTTCTCACATTTATACCAGTCTCCTTGGAGGTCCCATATCATCAAGAGTACTTTGTCCTCAACAATGAAACACATCTTCATCATAATCAAGAGTTCCTAATAGTTCATGCCAATTGTCCTTACTGCAATGCTTGTTGATAAAAGAGCTGTTTGAAAACAGTCCATAAGGTTTTGAAACAGTCAGAAAACAACAACAGTAGATGGAAGTATTTTAAGGTGGAAGGACAAACACTTTGTTTTAATCTCCCACATTTAAGTCATGAAGGAAAAGATCTGGAATTATAAAAAGCAAGTTGAATGTCCATTCAAAAAATGCTGAAATTCAGCAATACAGGTGCAAACACCAGAGTCTCTTGAACACCTGTATAGCCTGTGTTCAGTGAAATGATGTTCATGCCTGCCCTGGGGTAAAAAGAGTGTTGCCATCCCTTTCAAATGAACATGATCCGACACTTCTTGAATATGGTAAAGCTTCAAGGTGTCTCCTTTCCTATTTATACCAGTGGTTCATGTTCACAGTGCTGGATTCACTCAGCTGATTATATTTAGTTTGCTCAGTCTCAAATTGACAGCTTCTCTGTAATGCACCCATTCTGACTTTAAAATGGAACATAATTAACATACAGCTGGAGAAGGTACATTTTGCCATTTATGGGAATGATTAGTGAAGCTGAAGACTAAATATTACGTAGAAAATAAATGGTTATTGATCCGTAGGAAGGGTGGCTTTCCCTACAATTTGAACAGGAATCCTTGTATTTGACTTAGGAAGACATTTTTGTTAAAAACAACAAGGTCAACAAAACCCATAAAAAACTTCATACCTCCTTACCAACAAGTTGTCACTGTATTCAGCTGCAGAGTTAATAGGATGTATAGCTACAGGAGTGAATGTCCTGACACACATACACTACTCTCAAACCCTCCATGTTCTCCCAGGCCTAACAGAATGTTTTTTTCCCTAATTTCTTAATAAAATCAGCACCATTTTTAGTCACTTATACCAAGATCATCTTCAAAACCTAGCTAAATATTCCTGAATGTGTTTTATCCATACCTACATTTATATACACTCAGCTGCACACGTAGGCAGGAACATGCAACTTCCAGTTTGCGATGAATAAGACCCAAGAGAAGATGCCCAAGAAAAGGGAGTGGGCAGGATTCATTGCTTTAGCAGAATGTGACCATTTCATGATTCAGTCACCCTAAAATAGACACCCACAGCAGCACTCGGAACATGAGCAGCCTCTCAACTGTCCTGCACCTTCATCCCGAGGGTATCAACAGCCTCAGCATAGATCTTGCCTCTTGGTTTGCTTTACAATGGGATAAATGGTTTGGGAGACAGAGAACTGGACCCTCAGTTTGGTTGTGAAAAGAGAGACACCTTTAAACAAAATAAGGAAGAAATGTGATGGGTATTACTGATATTTGCATTTGACTTCCCGCCTAGTGATAACCAGAGACAGATGATTGAGATTGTGACAATGAATTTGTGTGAAATGATCCTTCTTCTAAATATATATAATTTCCACTAAGAGACCTTTGAACACCTGTATACAGAATTCAAAAACGTTTAAAGAAACAAGCTCTATAAAGCTGTACTATAAAACTGTATTTCAGGCACAGTTCAGTTGCCACTGAACATCCTATTTTAAGAAGTTTTTTCTCAAGGAGAATGGTAAAGGAGGAATGTTTTTGAGAGCTGCTCTGAATTACACAATCTAACTTACCTTCAGGTCTGCTTGCTGCTCTTCAATTCCTTGGGCAAGTGCAAGTAGTACTTAACATGACTGGTAGGGAGAAAGAATTTGAAGTTGTTTGTAAGTTTGAAATGGTCTCCTGAAAGTTCCTTAAGAAAATTCCATCCATAATTTTGAAAGTCTCTGAAAATAAAGTGCAACCCATTCCAAGATCCTATTACATGCTTTCTGTTCTTATGAGCTCTCTGGTAACTATACATCTATGATACCAACTTTTAAGCTCTCCAAATTTATCCCACAGCTGAAAATACTGATATTACATCTGGTTTTTATAGCATCAGGTGTGCCTTCATTATGCATTTGTGAAGCAGAGCAGAAAATTGAAAAACAATTATGATTTAAGAAGCTAAATTAAAACCTGTTGACTGTTTAGTAAAAATGCTCTATAAAACCTGTTTGTATTCCAGCAGACCACACTGAAAAGTATCATTGTAAAAGCAGCACAAAACAAGGTGTTGGTAGTGTTTGCTTATTTTGGAATTAAGGCATCTAGCAAGTTACCCTAAAATAAAATTGTACTAATTTACATTTCAATAGTAAGTAATTAAGCATATTTATAAAATAAGTACTAGAATTTACATGGACAGAATTTACAACTCATGACAGTTTTAAAGCCAGACTTTATCTGATGAACTTACATTTTACATCTTTGATAAACCAAGTATAAATCCTCCAGGAAACAACAGCTGGCCGCATAATTTAAAGTTAAGTACAAAACAGAGTGGATAACTACAGATGGAATCATATGTAAAATGTGAGAAAGCCTAGACCCACCAACGGGAGGATGACGTTTATCACATACCTGTTCTGTTATCATGCAATTTTTCAGGGATCAAAAGAAAGTTTTAAGATAGAAACAACAAGGAAGTTCTTCATGGCACACAGGGCAGCACAGGACTGGAGATGGTCATTAGAAAACGCAGGTGGTCAAAGGTAAATGTTTGAATTGTTACTGAACCAAGAGTCAACAGCTCCATAGTGCATAGGGATAATGGCTACAGTGGGATTAGACTGTAGAGCTTTGAAAGTGAAGTAGTTTATGCCTGGCAGAAAAAAAGGAGAGCAAAGGAAGAGAGAGATTAACAGCAAATGCAAGGTCCATCTCAAGGGAAATCCTGATCTTCAAAACCAAATTTTAAAAAAATTAACTAGTCTGGAAAAAAGCCAAGGTAACAGAATTCATTGTTTAGTGACAACAGAAAAGCTTTGTACTTCTTTTTGTAATTGCAATCAATAAATATACTCTGAAACAGAAAAATTAAACTACAATCAAATTGAAAATATTCTCCCTTAATGAGAGACATTCCATTATTGTGAATGTGAAATGAGCAAGAAGATATTATACTTCTCTGTTGAAAATTGAAGTAAAAGTCAATATGTTTCCTAAAACGTGTAAAGTAAAATTGCATTCTCCAAAGGAAAAAACAATCCAGTTTCACATAGAAATTTTCTCATCTTTTCTTCTCCTTTTTTAAACTTTCTTTAAAAATTAATAGTTTCCCTTGCAATACTGGGAGCTAAAATTGTAGTGGAAGGTCGTAAGGTAGAAAATGGAGATAAGATCTCCTGCCAGGGATGCAGGAAGTATGGTTACTGAAATGTGAAGTCAAGGACAACAGGGAACACTGGGAAAGTTAGGGAAGCCAGGAAAATCAGAACCTGTTTTTCTATTATGATAGCAAAGACAAAACATTGTATTTCCTGCACAATTCTTCCAGATTCACTGAGTGAACTCTTCAGTTATTTAAGGCTTTCCGAAAATCTGTCATTGAACCTTAAAAACTTTTGACTCCAAAAATGCCAAATCAGTTTTGAAGCGCTGGCTATCTCCCACTGTACAAGACCAACCCAAGCATCCAGGAACAGTAAGTGGTGCAAATTCATGACAGATTCCAACTTTAAAGTTACAGAAAGTTGTCACAGCCACATTTATATAATTTAAGTACTTGATGACTTAAATCTGCCATACCTTATAAATAGTAGGAATTGAAAATCTGAAATAAATACCTGAAATGCATGAAATGGCCAGCAGAGATTGAGGTTGTGCAAAATGATGATAGACCTGGGCCCTACAGCTTGCACACAATGTAAAGCTGAGCTTAGCCACCAAAGGAATTATGCAGGAGGGAAACAGTGAGCAAAGCTCTGAGTAGTAGGTAATAAGAGTTTGCATAACATTTTTCAGCTCCTAGCTTGTAGATATTTTAGCGCATGTGAGAGTTTAGAAAGGTACCATACTGTGGTTTCACTACTGTAATTAACATAATTAACAGTTCTGGTCTATGTTTTCTAATGTTTAGGTGCATGATTCAATTCTAGTTGCAGTCAGGGTTTCTAAATTTCAAGTGTTTTCTGCATCATCAGAACATTCTCTTACTGCATTGCTGGGCTAGGTTTGGCCAAGGGTGAGATGTTGTGGTTAGCAATATCTGATGACTGATCTGAGATGCAATTTCATAATTACTTCAAGGATTTCTGCTTCTCTAAAGAAGGCAGTGGGAATTATTCGAACGACCAGAAAAAGAAGAACAGTGATATATAGTGAGAATTCAAACAGCACAAAATGGAGAGAAATGCATAAACTGCATACAGGAGGCCCTCACTGGCAAAATATATAGAATGTTCTTAAGTTGACAGTTTTATAACTCTAAATGGTTTCACAAATGAAATCCAAACAAAAGAGCAGAGATGTACTCTAAATCACTCAGCAATTGCTGGTTAGAAAAACCAGCAACCACTAACTCCTGCAAACAAAAACAATTGCCTTAGGAAAGCTTAATGAATGGGAAAGATGTCAGAGTTTTTGTTGTTCTTCTTTCAGCTTTATTTTTCTGTATTCCTGAATCTATTCACGTAATGATTCAGTTCACCCTGATATACTGTATAACTGACTATCAATCACAGCAACTTTTTATATGTTGAGAGCTGTCAGATACCAAGTGATAAAGCGAGTTCAGGCAGAGGGCATATGTTAAGCAGCTGTGAGTCCTTTACTCTGTGTGTAACCTAAAAGCTTAATGTCATTACACAGAGCTCTGATTTCTTCCTTGCCTGCCTTACACTAGAATACCCACATTATATGGAATAGAGATTATTAACTTAATGGAAGAAATACAGCCACGTAGTGACTGCAGTGGAACAATGTGCTTATAAATTAGATGGAGCATATTCTGCTTACAGTGAAAGATTACACAACCAAATGCTTGTGTTTAGGCTCTAAAGAAAGCTTTACACTTATGAATAAAAATCTTAGGTAATAGTTTTAGCAGCAGTTTAAACCTGCATAAGTCAGTACCGCTGCCCAAAAGACACAGCCTCCATCTTCTCCCACCTCTTCCTTGGCACAAGTGTTTGCACTTTTTAAAACCCATTTGGGTGAAAATCACCTCTCTGTCCCCTCACAAAAGTTACTTTAATACCAAATCAGTTTTAATTTGATGCACTGGAAACATTTCTGCCAGCAAAAGGAGGAGGTGATAGAAAGGTGGAAGCAAATGGATGTGCAGCTTGTGGGATCCCATTTTTTGCACCCTCTGCCTGCAGCGACTATTCCTTAAATAAATGTAAGTGTAAAATATGTAATGTTGCTATGTGTATCCTACCTTTTACATATTGTGATGACTAACTGCAGCTTGTCAACTCTCAGATTACCACATATCATTTGGTATTTTTTGCACTTCAGTAGCATCGTGCATTGCTGTTTTGGGCTTTCAATTATTTCCCTCTAATTTCAAAATAACAGTAGAGGTCCTTTACTTTTAATCTTTACTTTATGCTAGTAAAGGTTGCAAGCATAATTTCTGCTTCCTAAGGCCTCAGTCAAGGTGTTTCATATTATTTTAAAAAATTATAATTTTGATTTCTTGCAGATGCAAGCAAGTAAGTAAGTTTTAAAAATGGCAATAGACAACTATTATAGCAATTAATAAATGTCTTACAGTGTACAGGACTCACATTTCTACAATGCTGAGAGTATTTGTATAAAAGGGAAATTCCCTTCTGTTGTTCATCCTCTCAGGTGAGCTGCTAGTTCAGTTAGTTCCTCCTCTGGCTGATGGAGCTATGACTCCCTGGTCTGCAGTGTTTCACTGTCCAGCACAGACACTGACGACTTGCCCATCAGAAACTCTGAGGCACAGCCAGGGAACAAACAGGCAGCTTCTACTGGAGCTGTCAGGATTTTGCAGTCATTTCCAGGTACAACTCCAGTGAGAAGATGCTGGTTTGCTTCCTGCACTATCAAATGAGCAGGAAAATTCCCTTCACTCACTATCTATCCACCAGCGCTCAATAAACACATCAGGAACAAGTCTTCTGTGCAAAAATTCTGGGATTTGCTTGCTGATTCTGGAGTGGCTAATGGTAGCAGTCAATTATTGAACTGCTCCAGCAGTTTAACAGATGATGACTGAGTTCAAAATGAAATTTCACTTGTATCATTTAGCTAATTAAACAAATAAATGCTGCTGTCTAATAATAACTCATACCCATATCTTCATTAAGATACCTAATATAATAAAGAAAATAGATTATCTTCATATCCTGTACAAATAAAAACATATTGCAAGATGTGGTCAAGGCAGTTAAAGAACAGCAAGTGTTGCCATCTGTCCTTCCCTTTGCATTTTCTTTTTGGCCTTGCATCATAACATTCAGTTCAGCAATGACTCAAAGCAAGTGGACTGTTAGGAATTAAGCTCTAGCAACCTTTAAAAAAGCCTCACAATTCTGTAAACAGAACATCCAATAATCATCCAAGTCTGTAAGCTCACAGCAGGCACACACTGTGATAGGAGACAGTAGCAGCAGAACAGAACAGAGCAATTGTACGAATCAAATGAGATTTTGAAATCTTACTGCAAGAACTTTAATTTGGTCTATTTAAAACTCTTCGTTATAGGTAGCACACAAAAATGTCTTTGACGTGCCTATGTGTCTCTGAGTCCGCTCTTGTTATCAGCTAATTAGTAGAAAATCTGACCCTGAAAAGTGAAAAAGGAGTTCACAGCTTCTACTTCCAGAGCAGAAAGAGGAATAGTATCTAATACCAGTGATTCAAACACTGCCAGGATCTTAAAGCACAGCCATTGAGTTAGAAGTTAATCAGACATCTAAATTGAGAATTTCCACCTGGGAACTGTGTTTATTTAGTGTCAGGACAGACTGTTCTGCTTGCTGAACCCACACACACAGAGAAACGTCTTTACCTCAAATTCAAACCAATGTTTATCTCAAATTGAAATTAATGTTCAACTATTAAGTTATGTTTCTGCCAAATATATATGTACTTGAGTGGATCAGTGTACAGTGTATCTACAGAAGAAGTAAGGACTTAAATTTGACACATTGGTGTGACTTTCTCTTGAGTAAAAGGGTAAAATAAAAAGAGTGTGAACTTCCACAGTTTAGTTGTTTCATGAAGAAAAAAAAAATTAAACGTTTGTCTGTCTTACTTTCATGGAAAGGGTCTTTTATTTTCACCACAGTACTTAGGGTCATCTAAGCAGAAGTAGTGATACAGAGAAGTGTTCAGGTACAAAATACCTAATTCTTCAAACATTTGGTTAATTTGTTTTCTAAACCTAAAGCAATATTTGATCAGTTGAACAAATACTTGGAATGCATTTGGCTAGTTATCTATTTAGAAAGAGAACAAATTTATTTAAAAGGGTTTCTTTTACCCTTTGGTCACCACAGAACAAAAGTTAGATTAAGATCACAGGATTTTAGGATTTTTAATTTTTTTTTTTTTTTAACCTAGCCTCAGATTAGACCTCCCAAGAGATTATTGCTGTCGGGACACCAGTGATAATGGGAAATGTTTTAGGAATAGGAGTGCCTTAACAGGAAAAGACATACATGCTGTAAGAACTGATATGGCAAAACTCTCTTCCTTTACCACTTAAGTCAGCAGAGCTGGTTTAGCACGTCTGTGTCATTTAGGTTAAAGGAACACACATTTGACAGTAGGAGCACGCATATTAAAATCTATGCAAAATTTCTGGCTAACTACAAAAGACAAAGTCTAAAGAAGTGAAAAGTGCAGTCATATCAAGGTTTGTTTTCAGTTTCAAACTGGCACATGATCAAAAGACTTGAGACAGAGTTGTTGCTTGCAAATGTATAATTAGCCTGAAACACCTCCTAAGCTTCAGCCAATAAATTTACTAGAAATTACTAGAAAAAAAGCAGAAAAATATCTAATACAGCTTCTCTTACAAGCAACTGTCAAGAGTTTTTAGGCATTTTTATCTATTCAAAGAGTAGATCTACTGCCAAACTGCCTGTATATCTTTCCTTTTTAAATAAAAAACTACTTTAAATCCACATTGGGAGGTGTCAGAAACATAACCCATAGAATAGAGCACACAGACCTCTAAAGGCTTCTGAAATGCTTCATCCCTAGTTAAAAGCCTTGTATCTTTCATTACTTTCCTTTTAGCTTCTTAGGTTTAGGTTTGTATTTGGATTTCAGTCAAATTTGTCTTAATTTTTCTGGTATTGTCACAATTTCAAATATTTATAATTTTCCTAATTCTCTCCCAAAACTTTTAAATCATCTGTCTTCCTTGCAAAGTTACGTGGTTGCAGTAGGACACCAACTGCAGGTTTTCTGAAATTCTTCTGAAGTTTCACCAAGGGAGATGCCATTTGTGAATTCTGCTCTAGCATATGTTTAGTATATAAAGTTATTTAAGTGCTGTACAATAAATAACAGAGCAACATAAGCTTTCAACACGTTTGGAAGTAAAGTCATAAAAACAGTCTTGTTTTGGCCAAAGTGCAAAAATTTATTTGCAACAAATGTTGCAAATAGGAAGCCACAAAATCCACTACAAAGACAGACAATTCCGTAGCATTTTTGTGGCTCTTTCTCCAGAGTGATAATCAGAATTTTAGAAACTAGGCTATATAATACCTGACCTGCTGGGTTATCAGGGTCTTTTGTAGCAGTGTCCCCATGGCACGTGCTTAGCTGTATGTGACAACCAGCAGCATGAGGAATAAGCCACAGCAGCACTTCTGGGCCTTCATTAACTCAGAACCCAGGGTACAAAGGGCTCCCCAGCAAGTGGAGAGGAAAATGGATTTATGGTATCAGTACAGGCAATACATTTTAAAGAGCTGGAGTGACTCCACAGTTATTAAGAACTTCTTGGGATAATCGTTCACAGAGTATCTGGCTTGTGGTGACTCCCAGGCAGGAATCTTGCAGAAGTGAGTAATTAGAACCTATTACAATAAGATTAAGATGTCTTTGCCTGAACAAGCATTGGATATAGCACCATCCTTCAGGACGAATGATGGGTGAAGGTGTTAGCTGCACTCCCACCAATTCTTCTGGAAACTCTTAGGTGGAGATGCCTCTGACAAAGCTGCAAAACTCTTCAGTGCTCGTGGGGACAACTCTGGGTTATACATGTGTGTGCACTTGCTTCTGCAGTTGGTTGGTTATTTAAAGACCACACTGAGCAGGGCAGGCACCACTTTGGGTTAGTGATCCCCAGGGTTAGTGACAGGAACACGGCTCCTGGCACATGATGGAGCACTTTGCTTGTCTGTGTCACTACAAGCAGTACTGGTTGGTTTTGGAGCACTGGGTGTCACCGACTGCCTGGTTTGATGCCAGAATTTTTTATGATGCCTGGATAATTTGAGGAGCTTCTAGTATAAGATGCCAGCTGGATCACTGGCTTAGGCTTTGCATTTTGATATACAGAAAACAGCTATCTACAGTCACATTCCCTTCTCCTCAGCTTTTGAGTGAAGTGAATTGAGGAGAGGGAAGGACTAAAAATACATGGAAAACTTATAATGATAATTCAGTTTTGAATGCTTGTAGAGCTCACATGGCTGACATGAAATCCCTAACAGTTGTGAGTAATTAAAAACTGTAACAATAATAACTCAACAAATAAAAAGTGTTAGTAGGCAAAACTACAGCTGGATCCTCCCTTGCAGCAAAACTGTCTGGTAAGGTCTGGACTTCTATACTTGCTCATATTATATCTGAAGGCATCTCAGTTCAAATGTTTTCCTGATCAAAGATAACATATGGCACCAGAAAGAAACAAGTCTCTCCAGAGCTGCCAATTCACTGCACCTTCAGCACTGAATCACAGCAGAACCTGGAATGTTACTGAAATGCCAAGTCTAATGCAGATACCAACACTAAACTTACTGTGTGGTGCCCAAAAACTGCAAGAAATCAAACAAAAGAATTCATAAGCTCTACAAAGAAGATCTGTGAAGGGCACTTTACCCTGGGAACAGTATTATGAAATTCGGTTCCAGTCTGGAAGTTCAGAAAGGAAAGAAAACATTAGCATTTTTCTACTTTAAGAAACAAGGGGGAAACAAAAATCTTTGAATACAGCTCTCTCTCCACATCAGATTCATTATACCAAGTCATTACAAACTTGCATATTTCTGGTTACTGAAAGACTTGTGGGCTAATATAGGGGAAAAAAAACCACCAAAGAAGTCAGAGCTCATCAATATTGTTCTTACAGTGTGGATGACAGAAGGTAATAATTTAATTTCTTCATTTGGAATGGTATCTCTCATTCATTTTGTTCTTTCTGCCCTGATTTACAGTATAAAACCCCCAAATTATAAAAATGTATTTTAGCCTTTTTGAATTTGCTATATTTTTTGTTACTTTATCAGGTCTTAAATCCTAAGAATGCCTTTCTCTGACTGAAAGAAGAAAATACCCTCTCTTATGAACCCATGTAAAAAGAACATTCAGTATACAGTCCTTTTAGCTGCAAAATCAAATGCCCCCAATGGAACACAAAAAGAAATCAACATCAGACATACATTTCAAACACATTACACAAGTGATTAAAGAAAAAAGGGAAGAAATCTAAAATAAACCTTGCATAACAGCCTGTGCACAACCCCCTGAGATCTTTGAGTGGGATAAATACATTTCAGACTGTGCCATTAATGTGACGTTTTGATGGTGTGAGAAGGATAAACAAAACTTCTTAGAGATAGATAATAAATTATAAAAGTCTGGTATACAATTTGAAGGCCCAAATAAACACATACACATTGATCTTTTTCTGCCAAGAGTGGACATTTCACCAAACCTGGTGATGGATGTAAGAGAGTCGAGAATGTTGTCACTTTTGCCGGGCAAGGAAGCAAAACCACAGAAACCATCAGGAGAGGCAGCCAAGTTTAGCCACCACATTTGGCTACATAATATTTATATCCTATAAATACACAGGCAGCATCTACACAAGGACACAATTGTCATGCCTTTGTAAGAAAATGATTAGTTGTACTATGCTAAAAACACACTCTGAAGCAGCGAAGAATCAGAATTGATTTTCATGAAATAATACCAGAATGTGATTCCACACTTCAGGAATAGTATTTTCTGTTGTAAATGTGCAGCAAAGATGTGTGCAGCCAAGGGATGGTTAGAACAGATCCAGGGAGTTAATGCAGCATCTGGTCCAATCCAGTTACCAGTGAGGGCAGGGGAGGAGGACACGTTTTGAGCTACGATGGCTTAGCTGATAAGGGAACTGGCTGGAACTACTCCTTGGATGAGCTCATTTCATACTGTGAGCATGATGCTATCACAGAAGTGCTTAAAATGAAAGCCAGCACAGAAATTCCCGTTATTTTGCTTGACTCGGGAAAAAAAAAAAAATCATTTACACTGAAAGCTTTGTCTTCATTCTTATCATGAAGTGTGAGTTACACAATATGTCATCACAGGAATTGCATGTCCCAAGAAGAAAACTCCTGATTTCATTTAATTTAAAACAAGACAGAACTGGATCAACTTGATACACCATCATGACTGCTTTGTTTATCAACAAAGACCAAGTAGTATTGCCCATAACTCAAGTTTAGGAGTATATTATCTAGCAGTTTTATAATCAAGATTGTTTTTACTACTAAAAATTATATAAGCTTGGACAAAGATAACATTCAGCATTATCAACTGGGAGGCACCAGAATTATGATTTCTAGGCACAAGTTGTAATTGGATTGGAAGGCAAAGTTCAAGAAAACAGTAATACTCTTGTGTATTAACAGAAGGCCTGTTCTGCTCTGTAGTGCACTACCCAAGGCCATTTCCTTCCTTAATATTAAAATTCTAATCAGCCTTCATTTCATCTGCAGAAATTTATGACCTAGTCCAAGTTCTGTGTATAGATTTAGAAATGAACAGACCTGGAATATGAGACCCAGCATGCTATAAATTCTCAATTCAACTATAAAAATCTGTACATGCACAGGGGGAGAATGTTTAAAACACACTGAGTTCCCCACTGTGCCACACAGTGAATTATTGCTGTATTAATTCCAATATTCTAAATATTAATTCTAAATACAGCTGTATTAATTCCAGATTTGATATTATGATCCTAGATATCAAACCCTGAGGAAACTGGACCCACTGTAGAAGAAATGAAAATGGAGAACTATAACCACAAGTAGAAATTCTTCACAAATTTGCCTTCAGCAGTGCTTTTCAAAGCACTTGCTGCAAGCAATGTGCCTGTTTACTCTAAGTGGCTTGTAAGAGCTGCCAGAAAACCTGAGCATGTTCTCCTAAGCACTGCTGCCATTTAAGTCAGTGCCTTTGGCAGGATCTCTGTTTGAGGACTTCCAGAATACTGGAAAGTAAGCTGCTGCTTCTAAACAGAGAAAACAGTTAGCTCACTCAAACCCTTAGCTGTTGGGGTTTTTTTGCTCCCAAGGAGACACCTCTGACTTGAGTATCATATCTCAAAATTAAGACAACAGCAAAGAAAAAGAAAAGGAAGTCTGGGAAAGAGAACAAAAGAATGTTTACTCTGCAAGGTACATCAGGGAAATAGCTAGAAGGGCAGAATTACAAATCTAAATGCTTGAGTCTCCAAACAAAACATTAAAACATCAAGTTCACTCTTCAAAGAGCAGCAACAAACCCTGAAGATCACAAGCGTGAGGGTACGCGTCGTCTTCATGCCTCGACATAGCTTGAGAGTAGGTATTTATGTCAAAACAAATGGGTGGGCCACTGAGAACTGTGATGTGGCAAAGCAACCACACCACTTCCTCCTTGTTGCAAAATCACATTCTTCTTTCCTGTCTCAACAATACGTTCAGCCCACCTCCAGCTTCTCCCTGCTTGAGCACTACAGCACTCACCATCCTCTCCTCAAGCTCCCTTCCACAATCCTTCATCTCTGGTAGAAGGTGCAATCCTTCAAATCAGTAACCTCTGTCACTGGTGACAGACTGAAGGCAGCTCTGTGTCCCAGTGGCTGAGGTTAGCTCAGCTCAGGTTAGCTGAGAGATAACCACGTGCCATCAGGCAGGTACCAGCACGGGAGGCAGTGCAGGCATCCCAGTGTCTAGAGGTGGACACATTCACATGGCTGCTGGCAGGAAAGTGCCCACATTCCAACTCACCAAACACATCCCCTCCTGAGAGCTGCCTGGCCAATGGTGCCATCGAGCTGTCAGCAGGTTACACAAAGTGCTCTTCAGCCATCAGCTCTGCAGCTCTACACAGAGCTATGTGTGAAATCTCAGCTCTGTGTGTGAGAGTATAAATAAAGTCTGGTCAGCCTACAGGGCTGGGACACTGCACAGTCTGATATGGGATGGGTTAAATCTTAAGGTGTGTAAATAATTTTCAGTGACCATGTCAAAAAAAGAAGGGATGGCAAAGAGCAAGAAACTGCTCCAGCTGGTCATGGATCCACTGCTAAGGAATTCAGCCAAGTCCCCAGGCCATAGCACTGCCTCCAGACACCAACTCCAGCTTTTAAACCCAGAATGGCTCCACTGCCTTACACTAAACTCAGAACCAGTTTGTTGCAATACTCTGGGAGGGAGAGGGTATAGGAGGAGGAAAAGAAACCTCATTCAGTGCACACAGTTTGGCAGTAAGTAGAACTGCCCAGAATCCATCAAGTAAAATTGCATGTTAATTGTAAGGTAGTTTTCAGTATTTGAATACAATTTCCTCTGCACTTTTCCACTCCATAAGACACACCTGACAATTAGAAGCAACTCTGCAGGTGCCCTCACACTGATCCAGCTGCATGATAGCGACGAACAAATGTTGATTTGTCAAACTCAGTATCCTGCAGATGCTGTTCCAGCAGGTGCTGCTGGGGCTTCTTCTATTTCAGACTGCACAAGCAGTTCACTGACTGGCCAACAACTCTAAACTACATTTGGGAAAGCATCCCAGCTCTCAAACTTTCTGTTTAGTCTCTCTGAGCATCTATAAATAATTAAATAAGAAAATTTACAAAATATCACTACAAACAAGCAGTTGTAGAAAGTGGAAGTTAAGAATGTAATTGGATTATGACATTTATAAACTTAATCATAAAAAAATAATAATTCTACAAATTAGAGCCTGTATATGATTCTTTATTTATATAATAAGCATTAACAAAAATCTCACAGGACATATTAGCATGTGAGACTGACCTTCAGTGACTGGGTGCACAGGCAGACACTTCTGGGTGATTTTTCACTTCTCCTGTGTCTCAGTCTCTTCAGTAAAATAATGGTTTTGCCAAAGCTGTGTAGGGTTTGGGGCTTTTTTTATATTTAACAGACTACAGCCATGGCAAAGACTGTTTCTCTTTCTTTTTTTAAATGTTACACATCTAAAGCAGATGATTATTTAGAAAGGACGTGGCACAGCTTTTATTCTGCCTGCTTACGCTAGATGAGTTACTCTTAAAAAATAATTCACAAAACAACAAAAAATCCTGCTCTAACAAGCACATAAATTTCAACAGAAGACAAAATGTAACAAGGAGTTATGGGGAGCTGACACACACTGTATGTGTGAACCTAGAACAGAAAAGTTTAGTCTCATATTAAAATGGACTAAATTAAGATCATTCTAACGCAATGAGTTACAAAGAAGGAGCTAAACTCTGACACTGATATTTACTATTGTGGAGAGCAGACATACGGTAGTGAAGACAGCATCTGCCACTTGGAAACTAGTTGAGGAACTTCAAACCTGGCACTTGCACAAATCTGTGTGTACTATAATCTAACATAAAAATATTAATTGAGAAGCATATCAACTTAGGCTTGTCAGCCTTAATATTTTCTGGTGATTTGAATGGGGCCAGAGAATAAGATAAGTATCTTTACAAATCCAGCTGGCTTTACTTCAAATGCAAAAGCTTGTTTCTAAGCTGCACAAGAACAGGAGCCCTGTAAAATCAAATTTTGAATGCAAAGTCAACCCAGTTCTGCTCATCATCTTGTACTCTGAATCCTGTCTGCAGCAACAGTTTTTGGTGAGCTCACTGTACTTCCCTGAAATACTGTACCACATACAATTATTGTTTTGTAAGAATTTGGGGTGGTTTTTTGCATCAGAGCTATACTCATCTCAGGGACAACCTCTAATTTTTGTATTTAAAACAAGTTTTGATTTTTTAAGTTTGCACTGTAACTGAAATATTTTCATTGGCACTGATAAGCTAAAGATTACTGGAGCTTTCTTTGCAGCTTTTAGGGAGTTTTTTAATCAAACTGGTCAGTATTCCCCATTTACCAGTGCAGATCAGCTTAATTTGTTTAGCAGCTGAAACTTGGAGCGAACAACGGTATTTTCAAAACAAATACATCAAGTTAAATTAAGCAAGGGCAGTTGTGGTTCATCTGAATCGTATGGCTCCAGATTTCAAATCTAAGCTAAGGAAATAGAGGTTATGACATCCTGCAGCTGCGACAAGTCGTGTTCATAAAGCAATGTTAAATCAAGACCACTTGGCCAGTTCAGGCAGTTGCTTGTGTGGAAGTGAAAGATCCCATGAGAGCATTAAAAAAAAGAAAGGTTCTGGTGTCCCAGCCAAACCCCCCTTCCTTCACTTAATGCTACCAGGGACTAAGTTTTTTCAGAGCAAATGACTGTGGAAGGTTGTTGCCAAGTAATTGCTACTGATTTATTTACATCCAATAACAAGGAACATGAATCAAACACTTGGCAAAATACATGGGCAAGTAAATTACAAATACTCCAATGCTACACAAATGCCAAGTGCCTGAGCGTGCCCCTTGGTGCTCTGGTTTTCAGAAAGATGCTCTGGGTGATTTGATTCACCATAAGGCCACGCAAATGCTCACAGCAGCACAGGGACAGATCAGTGACAGGGAGAAGCTGCTGGAGCTTCCCCAAGGCAGTGGTGTGGGTGCTGCCAGTTAGGGACACACCACTACACAGGTAAAAGTTTTCATTCAGCAGGGAGTCTCAGGAAGGAAAAAAGGATTGGGTCTGGAAATGTTATTTTCCAGTCTCCCGTTCTGTGGCATTCATCCCTGGAAGTAAGGCCTGGTGTGATGCAGCTCTGAGAAACCTGGTCTGGTGTGTCCACAGCAGTGGGGCTGAAGTAGATGGTCTTTAAGTTCTCTTAAAACCCAGGCAGTTCTGGGATTCTATGATTTTAAGATCTATTTATTGATACAATAAGTACTGATAAAATACCTGAGAATTGGCATTTGCAGTTAGAGCAGATGGAAAAAGTCTTTTCCAAAATTTTGTGAGAGAGTATTGGTGGCTGAAACAGAGGGACCATTCACTGCTCCCCTGAGTACCAGGAAAAAAAGTGCCTGTAGCTTTTCCCTTTTTTCTTCCTTTTTTTCTTCCCCTATTTATTTTTTAAGCAGGGAGGAAGCATGAAACAGTAGTACTGATCGGGGACTTTCGTGACACTATCTGGATGCCAGTGTCATGCTGTGTAAACATGTGAATGAATTAGACAGTTGTTGGAAACAGCGAATTCCAAATTTGATATAGTGATAGGACTCCTGCTATCTGGGGGGAAAAAAAAAAAAAAAAAAAAAGAAAAGGGGTTGCGAAATCACACAAGGAAAACGCTTCAGACTTCTTAAAAAAAAAAAAAAAAGCAGCAAAGCACATCATGAACAATGATGACCTGGATGGCCTGCAGATCCCAGGCTCTGGAGAGTCCTGACACACAGAAAAAAACACCTGAGCTCTTGGCTTTATAACTTTTTAAAACTTAATCCAACCTGAAAGGATGAAAACATTTGCATAGAGAAAAATTCATGTCAACATGCAGAATACAAAAGATTTTCCCTGCTAAACGACAATCTGCACCAGTGATTTATATCCTCTTGCACATTTCTTGTGCAAGCTACTGCCGGAACTACAGCCGGAGCTCTCCAGTATTCCCAGCGATGCTGGCTGGGGAAGGGAGTGGTACTTAACTGCCTTCCTTTGGTTTGTGCTGGCAAAGCAGCACTTCTTGCTTTGTAGTACTTAATGGCCTGAAACACACGTTGAAATTAACTCCTTCATTAGCTGCATAGCTGCTACACCTTATCGCTTTCATTTTCCTTAATTATAGCACTGCAAAATTTTATGTTCTAATTCACAATTCTGTATGATTAATACAACACATGAATTATATTTGTTAGAATATAAAACACAGGCTCATGAATAAAAGCATAATTACACATGACCTTTGAAATCATACTCCATTCTTTAAGCTATCTAGAAATAACTATACTCATTCTGCCCATGCCACAATTTAATTTCAAACTGATTAACCAGCATTTTATTCCACTCAAGTTGCCTATATTAAAACAAAAACCAGTGAGTTCAGCTCCCAGCAAAACTAAAACCCACTTTAAGGCTGTCACTACAGAACTTGTTATTCATCTCCACAGACTTATAGATGTGAAGAGCCATGTGTATAGCTCAGCATTTCCATTAGGATTCATGTTGTGATGTAATCAATCCTGAAACATTATTTACTACATAAAAGAAATTGTACTTCAACAGCAAGGATCAGAAAGCAAGAAAATCAATGCGGATGGGCTAATGAGTAACCAAGGAGGAAAGCAGTGAGTCAAACCTTATCCTTGGGAAGCTGCAGCAGGTCAGCAGGAGCAAAGCTTCTCTTTGGAGACTGCTGGGTGGCCACAGAACCTTTCTCAACCCAGCCCTAAGAGCTCCATGAGCACACAGCAGTGGTCCATGGAATGCAGATCTCAGTAATGCACCTTGCTATGCATATAAAGAAGCTTATGCAACTTTGCCAGCTGAATTCAACAATTCACATGTCTAATTCTAGTGGTATCCATACCCACAAGGAGGTGAGGCCGCAGGATACAACTAAAGCACTGAGGGACAGCATTACTCAGGGGGAGCCATCTCCTGCAGCCTGTCTTTACACAGCTGGAGCTCCCAGAGCTCCAGATGTGTCACAGCTGTGTCCAGGTGGGATTTCAGCAGTGAGAGGTGCCAGGAGAAGCTCTCCACAATCAGTTTCTGCTCTCAGGCATAGGGCAGCTGCCCCACTACATCCCTGAATGTGACTTAAATTTGCATGGAAGTATGAACAGAACAGCTGCTCCTTCTTTGCATGAATTTGTGGCAGATTTATATTTGTTCTTGAGAAGTGAGGCCAGCCAGAAACTGTCATGAGCCAGCCACTACTGAAGGGTTTCACAGCCACCAGAGTTGGTGTTGGGCATTTCCACCTGTGTGGCACATCACAAAGACACATTAGCCATGGAAATGCCTTTCTCTTAAGATCAAGACCACATAAAAATAGTAACAGTTTGTCCTTCTATTTACTATTCTCCATCAAACTATGAAACTAAAATTGCAAGCAAAATACTGGTTGCACTGTTTGTTTTTCTTGGGCCTTTAAATGCCAACCACAAGATGTCAAACAGAGGGCAGAGGGAGGCCAAGGAGAGCAGGGGAGCTGGGGAGCCCTGACTGGAAAATGTGGTAGTAACAACCATAACTGGTGCTAATTGTAGACAAAAAAATGCATCAGAATGAGATCAGATCTTTGACAGACCAGCATTGCATCTCTCAATAAAACTTTTAACACAAAAAAGAATGAAGCAGCACAGGCAGCTATCTTGAAGCATTTTTTCCCAGATAAAGTATTCTACTTACCTCAAAAAACAGTTATAATTAAGCACCCTTGAACAAGTTAGTCTTTTTAGATGAAAACTCATCTACTCTTATTAAAGTTTGCCTTCCTCTACAAATACTACTGTTCAATCATTAATCTCAGCTCAGACCTCTTTAATTCATTATGTATGCCTGTTTATATTTTTTTCTTACTGCAATACATATAGAAATTAGTGCTGTACTTATTTTTTCTTCTCCTTTAGGTAAGTTGCATCTGCATACTGAAATAGTGGTTACAAATTTTGAGTGGACAGATATATTACACTTCTTATAATGCAATGAAATATAATTCTCTATATTTTTTTTCCCCATAGAATGCAAAGGAGCCAACCCATACTCAGTAAAGTGAATTAATGTGACACTGTGTGCCAAACCCATGACTTTTTACAGTAACAAACCAAAGTGACATTTATCATGGTTTCATATTACAGACAAATATTTCATATTGGGACTGTTACATGTCAGTTTTAACCCACAAAGCGTGACATTTTTAAAGAAGAGAAGGAAGTTATGGTTTTATTTTTAGATCAGTCTACAGCTTTTTTTCAAGATCTTCAGTTCTTCTCACAAGTGTAAATAAAGCAATCAGCCCCACTTTGAGGCATTACAACATCAAACACCATGAAAATCGTTACAGATTTCCTAATCACTGGATGAAAATATTGGGTAATGCGAATGGGGATGGTATAGGAAGATGCAAGACAAAAAAATGAAAGTGATCTATATTTACCAGATTTGATTAAATTCTGTTTTCATTTCTTTCTACCACCAAGAAGCAACTGTTTCACCTTTTCTTTTTTTTTTTTCCCCTTTTCTCCTCTCAGTGGCTCCATCTCAGACTGACATTCTCCTGGGCTGCACCTCATGTAAGTAGAACTGTAGCAATACAGTGTGATTATTATAGTGCATGCTTGTTTCATCAATGTAAAACTGTGAAAGTATTCACCAAAACTGGGAATTCTGGACATGATACTTAAGTCTGTAAAAAGGTACTGGATTACAAAGTCCTGACTGAAAATGTAGCTACGATAAATGGTATTAACTCTCAGATTGTCCTTCTCAAAGATCACAAACCAGCCACCTAAAGAGTCTCTTAAAGTTACATTCAATTTACTACGTTTTTCTAAGTTTGTGAAATCTGGACTCTGTGGAAGTGTCCCATCATCCTTCACACACTCCAGGGCTCTTTGCCAGGCAGGGAAACCTCTGGAGAAACAGACTGGAGGCACATCAGAAGGTTTAATTTGCATTACTTCTGCAAACTGCTTCCCAAGCCATGTGAAGAAGGAATGGAGGCTGCAATGCCTTCCTGGGACAGCATCCTGACAGTTCAGTGTGCCTTGGAAGCCCACAGCCCATGGGAATGAATGTCATTAACAAGGGCTGATCAGGGAGAAGGGGAAAGGCAAAGGCAAAGCCAAACCCTTGCTGGCTCAGCAGGGAAGATGCACCCTCAGGAAGGACTTCTAATCTAAACTTAGTCTGTTTAGATTTAAAGGACAGGCACAAAAGTTCGTCTTGTCCTCTCTAAGTGGCCAAATAATTCCATTCATGTGAACACTGAGGGTGCAAACACCACCAGTACTCTGAGGGGGTATTTGCACACAACAAAAGAACATGCTTGGTTACAAGGGGTGGCACCTGCTCAGCGTGGAGAGGAACAGGGGACTTGTACAGCCCAGTACAATGAGCAAAGGATGAGAAGCCAGGAATTATTTAATGTTAATTCCAGCTCTGCCAGTACCAGCTGCTGTTTTGTTGCTCTCAGCAGGTCACCTCATCTTTTTCATACTCTCCTGTGTACAATAAACATTTTGGTACCCAGTGTCCAGCTCCCAATTTAATGTTCCAGTCATAAATGCACTGCCTTGCTTTACTTTGATAAAGTACAGACAGCATCAATAGTAATACTTTTTAAAAATATCTTTCCAACTATTGTGAAACAGGAGCTGACTGTTTATGGAGTACTTATTTTTTATGTCAGTTTACCATAGGGCCTCTTTAGCCACAGGCTTACAGCTGGAGGCCCCAAGGCATTTTTTGGGAGTGGAAACTTTTTTGAGTTCAGCTCTTAACAAATTTCCAGCCTGCAGTATGTTTTTCATTAGTCTACATGGTGTTATAATAAATGATGCACTTCCTCTTCCATTTTATGATTTTTTTCTTTAAACATGCAACAATTTTTCTGTGTCTGTTTTTTATTACTTTCAATATACTCAACCACACTTAAGAGACTGTGTATAAAAACAGAAGGGATATATTGAATAAGATATCAGCTACAGCAAGACAAGCGTTTAAGTTTAAATTCTTTACTGAAGGCCAGTCATAAACCCATTACATATGTGCAGCTCCATGGGCAACCACTCTTTTAGAGACTATTGTTTAAAAAAGAAAATCTGTTACCCCAAAACCTAGAGTTGGTGTAGAAATAGTTCCTCCAACATACTCACCTGCAAGATAATCAGTTAAAAAAGTCTGATCCCACTGGCAGTTCTCCACTACAGGTCCCACTGTATGTGTTTGCCTGCTTTAAATATATTTTTTATTATAGTTGATACACAAACTTTTTTAAGACAGCCTTCCTTCTATATTTTTCCCTCTCTCTGTAATTTTTAATAAGAATGTATTCCCAGGCGCTGGCAGTACCAGGAAAACCAGGCCATGCCAACAAGAAGAGATTCCAGTCAAACATCATCATGTCTGGCATATTGTGTTTCATTTACAAATCTTTGATTTCTAAATGAATGACAGTTCAAAGTACACATGAAACACAGATACTTTCTGCTTATGTACACAGAGATTGTTAGAGATTAAACCACTTTTAATTAAAGCCTTAAGCAGGTGTCAGTTCATGGTACTCTCTGAATTTGGTTTAAGATGTATGTTCCACAGTTACCCAGCAGCACATTAAATACAAGCAAAATCAAAGAGACTTTCCTAAACAATGCCAAGAAAAGCTACTTTGGTAAGAGGGTTTGAAGTTTGCTACTACTGATCTGTCATTTATGGAATGTCACATACTTACTTGGGAAACATTTTAGAACACTTAAAAAATAAACAACCCCCCAGCAAACAGCCCCATGAGACAGAGCCCCAGGCCACCCAAGATGTATTAATTTCAGTGGGGTTTTGCTGTGCCTCTGTTCATGCATCTAACTACGCAGAGTTAATTTGCAGTATCAAGGCTTAAACCAGATAATTTAAGCATTCTGGATGCAAATAACAAGAGTTTAAACAGGAAATGGAATTACTTCGAAGCAGTTTTTCTTTACGTCATACTTCAGAGTAAGAGCAATGTGAGGAGCACCCTGTTTCTCCATTACTCAAAGATTCTTCATTTCTTTTTTAAAAGGCAATCCAAAGATTAATTTAAAGCCACCTGATGAAAATACCTTAATATTTACCTTCATATTTTGTAATATATAGTGAATTCAAGCGATTTTAAAAGTTACCCTGGATGCTTCTCATTTCAAGATGTTAAATATTGGCTCTCAGAAATTTCCATTACACATTGTCTGACAATATTTGCTACTCTGGAGTACATGAACTGACTTTTAGTTCTTACAGAGGTAATGATAATAAAGTTTGTAGAAGTTGAGCACAGGTGACATTTGAGAATTTCATATTTATTGCAAGTCCCTCCTTTCCAGGTCCATAAAGTAAGTGTAAAAAATGGTTAAAACTGCCAAATGTATAAATTCTCTCCATCCTTTCATCAGTTATAGCTACTCTCAGACTGGTCTCCTAATTACCCTTTAAAAATGAGGGCAGCATGACATGTTGACAGCAGTGTTACAGCTGACACCTGAGGACAGTAAAGGAGCACACCTGTAATCCTGGGATTTTATAACTAGTAAATCACAAACTGAAGTCCCAAACCAAAGAGCAGGCATTACAGAGCTGTGGGGAGGAAAAAGTGAGGGAGGCAGAATCAGGGATCCACCAGCTGACAGTCAGGGGGATGCAGGACAAGCATAGCACAAAGACCAAACAAAAGCTGCTGACCAGCCAGGGCTGTCACCTGCAGCAGTAAAGTACCAGCCTACATCCCAAATTCTGCTTTGTGGAAGCCACAGTATGGTGGCAAAATTTAAAGGTGGCACAGGATGGTTAACATGAAAGCAATTTTTGGAGCTTCAACTGGTCCCAAAGGGAAGATTGAGCACTCTTGTATAAACCAGCTTTCCCTTTTACAGTTACCTTCCCCTACTTCTTTACTTATTACAATATTGCATACAGAGAAATCTGAAAAATGAAAAAATGGTAGAAACCAAGATTTGTTTGACTGCTTCAGCAATAAGGTACAAATCTGGAGTAACCATGAAGCATCAAATTACAAAACATCCAGCAGTGCAACTGAGAGTTACACACAGCTCCTGAATTTTATCAAGTTGACTGCAGACAATGTAAGGAATCTCCCTTACTCAGGAAGGAAAAATACCTAAATTCAGGTGAGATTCTTTTGTGCAGCTATGGCAGGCACAGGTTACAAAGTGGGTCTTTGTATGGCTGCTCCACCTCCAGCTTTATTTGCTGGCAGCTGGTTATGTAACTAACACAAAAGAAAATAACCATTTCTGGGTTGGTTTCCTTTGCAAGCCCCGGGCTGCCAGGAGGAACTGAGAGAATTCAAAAGCAGCTTCCCTTCTGTTGCTCTTTTGGGTGTTTCTCTTTGAAGTGGCACCCTGAGTGGCTGCTCATTCTCCAGTTTTTGTAGGTAGCCTTTAAAGCAATCCTTTCCACCCTTCAAGCTTAAGTACAGAAACATACAATTAATTAAACCAAGTTAGTGGTGTTATTATTTCAGCCTTTTATTTCTACTTGGTGTCAGACTCTTAAGAGGAAAGGACTCTTTGTAATAGGATTTCAGACACTCTGGGGAAAATTATGAACTTTAAGACTGATCTGATCTGGTTCGTGCAACACAGGAACAATCTAAGGAAATCATTTAGCTACTGCTTAAAGGAAAATTCATTCTAAAATCCAGAAACAGAGTCAAACTTTGCAGTGTTACTGTGCTGTATTTAGCTGATGATTTAACCCTTTGTTTTGACATGCTATTTTTTAATTATGTTTTTTTCTCCATCAAAAGAAGACTCAGCCTAAAATATGGAATTTTTGCAAAGTAGATTTCCTGGCTAGGAAGTCTTAGGTAACAGATAAATGAACCATTGACCTGCCAAATGGCTCTAATGCAACAAAAATTGCATCTATTGCTGCTTATACTTGCAGTGGCCAAACACCACATTACTGGTTTCCAAATATTTTTCTAGTGTGAACTGTTTGTAAACCAATCTCTCACACTGCTGCCGAACTTCAGGAACATTCTCCAGGATGGTTTTAGTCCTTAACTAAAAAAAAAAAAAATAAATAAAAAATCCCACATTATTAAGCATTACTATGGAAAAAAAGATCTCAGTGAATGTGTCTTCCCGTAATGGCTCACTCCCATTTCCACACACTGTGTATGTTGTTTATTTTCATTCTTTGAGCATGGGATTTTATAGCCATAATTATCTCATTTTCTCATAGTACAAACAGTCCAATTTTCATTCATTAACGTCAACATTTTCATTGTATTCTTCTTCTGTTTTTTTCATCCCTTTAAAATTTTCTGTGAACAATGAATACAATAGATTTATGCTATCAAAATACCTCTTTGGGTAGAGATTTATTCATAAATTGTTTTTTTCACATAAGCATAGATCAAAAGTGGCCATAGTAAAATGGGCAGCTAGAGGAAATGATGTTTTAACTCCATTTCCATTCTCCATAACCTTTAGAAGAAATCTACAATCATGCAACATCATCTTCAAAGGTTTTTGTACAACAATTTTCTCCAGAATCTGGAAGGCTTCAAGAAGTACAGTGCAATCAAACAGATTTTAGAAGCTGGTAGCACTTCATGGTCAGCTGGCTGTGAAATCCCACTCACTACCACAGTCTGGAGCTTGCAAACTTGGTGCTTTACAACTTTTTTAAAGGGTTGAAGGGTGGAGAGACTGCAGGCAAGCATTTATTAAGTAAGACAGTAATATCCTGGATTTTTTCCTTTGCTTGGGCTTTCTCCTGCTTCTTCTGTGCTGCAAAATGAGCTGTAGTGCCTTCAGCCTTCAGTAAGCTTCACAAAAAACACTCAGAGGGTTAAAGCCCTTCCTCCCTCCCTACCACCTGAGGTCTGCAAAGGAAAGAGCTGCTCAAAGCCTGGTAACAGGAAAAGGTCAGGAGCTGTGTATTATATCCTGTATGTTTGGATTAGCTCACAATAGCTAAATAAACTGATCTGATGTCTAATGACATTTTCAAACAGTAGCTAATAAAATTAGCCAAAGTAATGCAGAGACAAAAGATGCACACAGACACACCAAAAAGCATCTCTAATGCATCTGCACAAACAACGACCTAACGGAATTTCAGCCACACCAATCAGGGTCAAATATAAAGGAACTCAAGTTAAAAAACCTGCTGATTAGAAACAACAAATACTCCTGCCTTGCCCATTATTACCACTGCTGTTGATATGCAACTATCAGGTTTTTGCACAGAACCACATTTTGGAAACAGGATGATGGTCTTTTCAAAATGAAATAAAAGGCATGCCACTGACATGAACCAAAAGCTTGGAGTACTTTGGGAAAGCTTCTATGAATTAGCAGGGTTAACAGGTCTGAGGGATTTTCACTAAAAATCACACGAGGATCCCGGGTCACGTCAGCAGAGGAAGGAGCTGTGGTGGAGGATGTTCCCAGTTCTGTAATGATGGAGCTGGCACAAGGAGGATAACCCTGAGCTGCCTCAGCTGCTCAGTGCACTGCAGTGTCCCTCAGAATGAGCTCCTCTGCTGTCCCACCTGGACACCAAGCAGGTGCCACTCGCTTTCTGGTGGCCCTCAGCAGAAAAGAGGCTGTGCCAGAACTGTGACACATCCTGTTTCCACAGCCAGTTTCACCAGAGCTCATGTGGAACTGCCCTCAGGGAGAGCTGGGTGAATTCCTCAAACCAGAGATGCTGGTTCTGAGGAATGAATGTATGATTAATGGGGTTGCAGCACTGGTACAGTTGTGGTTGCCTTTTTAAAGTTTTCCATCAAAGTTCTTGCAACCTGAAATACTGTAGCAGTTGAAAAATGAAAGGGACTCAAAGCTGTGCCCATGTAACAGGCAGTACTAAAGCAACTGATCTAAAATTTTCAAATAAGTCTTGCTTACCTCAGCTGATTTGCACATTGAATTTCATTTTTTTATGTAATTACCAAAGCATTTTCAGACTTGTTATGACCAAATATGAACTTGCTGAATATTAACACTAAGATGAAACAGAAATAAACAGTCTTGAATGAATCCCATTAATACTACACCTTGCTTTACACTTGAAACAGTAATACTGAAAATAAGAAGGAATGTCAGTGGGGATTGGCTTCATTCTGTGCAATAAACCAGGAGATCTTTGCCCTCAGTCTTCCATCATGAACCACCAACTGCTTGCATTCCTTAGAAGGTACCAGCTTAAGATAAAAGTATTCTGAGGAATATTTGTGATAATCCTTTATAGGAATAACCACTCTTTATAGACACTCTACACATGGGTATGAAGGGCTGAAACACACCCACTAATTCACTAATACTGTAGTGATGCTTCAATGAAACCACTTCAGCTCATAAAAATAATACTCTGGCAACCACAGTCCTAAATAACTACTTTAACTTTAACCTTGGGATTTGTTTAATCCACGTGAATCACTGACTCTGCCTAAGTTACTGCACAGAGAACTCCTGAAAGGTGAATTTCTAAAAGTCATTATAATATTGAACAAAATTGAACAGAACTTTGTTTTGGTTTATTTAGCTACTGTAAGTAAAAGCTATTGCTAGAATTGTCCATCAGGTAGATGTAGCAGCACATTAGGAACATCAGCACCTTAAACATATGGTGACTTAAACATTTGAACCACTACAGATTATGCTGTAAACAAAACCCTGCACTGTTCACTGTTCACATCCCACTTTCATATTAACAAAGTTACTTGTAATTATGAACATCAGGGCTGTGCATTAACTTCATAGAACCATCAGCCCTGAGAGACATATTTGGGGTAAGATGGACAGGGAACTGCCATATTTAATTCAGTTCATGAATCAAGCCAAAAGCATTGAACAATACACTACATCAGAAAATTAATCTTGTGAGAAGACCTCCAGGGCTTCAGTGATCCCTACGGCTTAGTGGAGACAAATAAAAACTGCATGATGTTCTCTGTGCTCATGTGTCTCATGCTCATACCAGACACCTGGCCAGCTGAACCTCTACCGTGTGCACAGCAAAAATATCTGGCCTGTGCTTAAAGGTATTTTAGTTCTGAGGTAGTTTTCCTGGCAGGTTAAAGAAGAGGCTCCACCTTCACTGAGGTCTATGCTTTCTGACTTTGCTCATTTTACGGTTAATCTCCTTTATGGTTCATGAGTAGAAGCGTGTCTTAAACTTTACTGCTCTGGTGAGGCCGGAAAACACAAGAAATACATGGAAAAGTTCTGTTAAGTATGGATATTGTTGAAATGTGGACCTTCATGGTCAGAGCACAACAACCTCCTCTGCCCCAAGTAACACCCAGGTGATCGACTACCACTTGTTACTACAGCTGTAGTTACACAGCATAATTGTGTCAGGGATTCTATATCTCCTGACTCAAAAAATCCTTGTGGAAAGTATGCTGGACAAACCCAACTAGGAAAATGAAAGAAGTACTAGTTGTGGGCACTGCAGCCTGAAAGAAGTGATGGACTGGTGGGGCCTGTAAGAGTAAGCAGTTGCCTCTATAAAACCAAGAGAGCAGCAGACTCAGAGGAGCCACATTATTACCTCCTCTCCCTGGAGACCAAAGGACTGCTATTCCATCTCCCAGTCTCTGCATTTTGTCCTAAAAAAAGCTGATATGCTAAAGTTTATGAGGTCTGAATTTCAAAAGGAAAGCATGCTTCCCCTTCAACTCCATGTCCAACTGTCACTGGTATTATCAAATATAAATCAACAACACGGTTTGGTTTTCTTCTCTGTGCTTCTAAATACAAACCATACATAATGGCTTAACCAAATGAGTGATAAGTATGAAATATTACAAACCATAAAAAAAAAGGAAAAGTCATAATCCTGGGCTGCCCCACTGTCTCCTCAAAGAAATATTACTTCAGAGATTAAAGAAGTGCCTGTTTATTTAACAATTTGACCAATCTCCAACATTAGAAAATCTAGTGGAAAATACATGGGACCTACAAGCAGAGCTGCTGTGTGATAGACATAGACATTGCAAATAGAGACTTGGGGGGTTTTAACTCTAATGTAAACAAGAGAGGCTTAGACAAAGGGAACAAAAAATACCCCAAAAAACTGAACTAAGCAAATACTTAGATCATAAATACCAACACTCAAAAAGTTCTCAGGTGTTAACCTTAGAGCCTGTCTCAAAGTCCTGTTGTGAAGTATTAGCTTCTAAAAAACTGCATAATTAAAAATAAACGACTAATGGTATAAAATAATAAAACACATCTATATTACAAACACCAAAGAAGATACACATGCAAACATGAATGACAAATTCTTCATTCATTTTATGGGTAAACTCCTTTATGGTTGATAAGTAAAATCATATATTAAATTTTACTGCTTTGAGGAGGAAGGAAAATACATAAATTATTTCTTCATTAGAGTTTAAAAAGGCAAATTATTTAAGGACTATTTATATGCAAGCTAAATAGACAGAATCATAATGTTATAGGCTTTTTATTCAAATGCAAAGAATTTACATTTACCTACCACCTCATTAAAGTCAGATGATAGAGCAGCACCATTTTCCTTACATGATTTTTTTCCCCCCCAATTAAAATATTTCTTCTGAATGCTTAAAAGAATTCTGAGGTTTACAGTATTTTTTACAGAGCTCACATTGGCTCTTTTTCAGGTCTAATGTTGCTTACTGTCTAAAGTCTCCTGAGGCCAAGTGGATGTTGCAGGGTTTTGTTAAAACAGCATTGTGTTTCCGAGGTGGGGGGGATATGAGCCCCAGCATACACAGCTGTGATGAGCAGCTCTGAAGAAAATCACATCTCACTAACATAATATTTTTGTCAGCTTGGCTCATTCTGCTGCGGGTCCATTGCAGGTGAAAGGAATTTTTGAACATTGAACTAATATGATTATGTAGAAGGTTTTTATTGTTTACATTACAATTTTAATTATATATCTTTAAGACTACTGTTTACACTTTTACACATTGTTTAATTGGTTCATTGGTTGGTTTTTTTCTTACTTAAGTTTTACAAGGGTTTTTGGAACAGTGGTCAAAGTCTAGGTGTTCTTTTATTGAGTGCTTTTATTTTTTGTTAGTAGTTTTTTAGCATTTTTGCTTTTGATTTAGTCTGACTGTAGTTTCAGTGGCTTTGAAGATTTTTTAGTGTAGCATTATTGTTGGTTTAGTAACTTTGACAAATTTCAGAGGATCTGATAAACAGAATTTGGCTGGGGCATCCCTGGGAACAGACTAGTCAGATGAATTTCAACAGTCCATGACTGTTAATGTGCACAGAATAGCTGCTCTGATGGTCACGTTCTTTTGCTGTACCCAAGCTCTCCGGGTTTGATGCAGGCACTGTTTGTCTCCCATTATGTAATGACACCAAAGGCTGAACTGTTCCCCGAACCGCAGCGTGTCCTTTCCCTCTGTCCTTTCCATAAAAAGACCTCTCCAAACCCTTTCACAACCAGGGGCAGGGTACGCAGCACCGTGCCTAGGGCACCTGGGATCAGGCCCTGGTTTTGCCAGAGCTCCAATGAGAGCATGTGGCTGCAGCTTAGGGGATTATGAGCAGGTCTGTGCAGGGCAGTCACATGTACCCACAGTGTCCAGTGCCACGCCGAGGGCACTGCGGCCACAGCAGCTCTCTGCTGTTTACTCTGCACAGAAACAGACACTGCAGCCTCTGCTGGGCTCACTCACCAAAGGGGCTGGCTTGATGGGCAAAATGTTTCTGCTGGCCATCAAGGGACAGCAAGGCCGTGCCTCCCAGGTGAGATTTTAAGCAGTTCTGCTTTTAGATTGCTTTGGGTTTTTAGCCTAGAAAGAATTTACATAAATGCAGCTAAGCCTTGGATCAGTAAAAATGAGTAGTGCCGTCACTAGAAAACAATGTTTGGTTTTTAGATAACAGTTCTTTAGGGAAAACATCACTGTTTGAATTTGTCACACTCCCATTTTTATCTGGTTGGCCAAAACAAAGTTACAGTAGTTTTTCTTGTGCATATCAATTTTCATGCACATTAGGCTAGATTTCTCACTGTTTCTTTAGGTAATAACTATGTGCTTTCTGGTTGTTTTTTTTTTTAATTTATTGCTCTGAAAAGAAAAGGTCTCCCTGTTTCTGTTTATTAACACTAGAAGTTTTACAGAGGAGAAGTATAGCAGAGGAATTGATCAAAAGTTAATCCAATTAGTCTTTAAGAGAGAAAAAATGTTATCAGTGAAAGTAAGATCCTTATGAATCTTTTATTTATAGGATAGTAATAAACATGCAGCAAACCGTACTGTGAAATATTACTGCAAAGCAGGCAGACACAGCAGTAACTAATTAACTAATTAATCACAATTAAATTGCATTTTCATTTATATTATAAGTGAAAGTAAGCCAAAGGCAAACTTCAAAGCACCAAAAATTTCCTAACTGCTTTCAGCAGAAGCTTTGAATAAGCAGAATGACTGCTGTCCTTTTAGCCTCCGTAAGCATTTTTAACTATACTAATCACTGTGATTTTTGCAAATCTGTTTTCTAGTGTACGTAGAAGAATACCTACTTGCCCTTAGGGCTCTGTCAGCTGAACTTTACCTTGCTCAGATAGAAATGCTAAAGCAGCACAAGGGCAGCACACTATTTGTCATGCCAGCATCATATCCAGCATGCATTTGATTGGCTTCTTCATTTAAGTCTGAGCAGAATTCCATGGATTTCTACACACTCAGACTGATTCTGAAGTGATGCAGCAAAGTTAATCAAATGTCTGGTCAAAGTGATTCATGTAAACATCAATGTTTGTGATTTGCACATCAGACTGATTTATCTGAACTCCTGCATGCAGGATCTGAATATCAGATAAGAGGTTATGAGAATACTCTGCATATTTTCCACAACAGCCACAACAAGTATGGCTCATTTAAGTAAAGACAGGCCAGAAGGCTCCAGTGACCTCCCTACAAACTGTGCTTTACTGTTCTCAGCACCCAGTGCCCGTGTGGGCTCTGTAAAACAACTATTTATCAATCATTAGTAAGAAACTGTCTCTCTGACAAACGAATTATTCCTCAGGCACCCACCCATTAGGACAGGAGGAAGCAGATTATACATTTATTCTTGTGGTGGGATGACCTCATCTGAGCACCAGGTACCCACCAAAGCCACTCTCTCACTCCCCTCCATGGCTGGACAGGGAGAGAAAATATAACTCAAGGCTTGTGGGTTGAGAGGAAAGGGAGAGATCACACACCCATTACCATCCTGAACAAAACAGACTCAATTTACAGAAAAATTAATTCATTAACCATCAAAGAAGAGTAGGGTAATGAGACATAAATAGAACACCTTCCCAAAAGCTTGCCATGCGAACCCAATATAATTTTAAGTATCAGGGCTCCTGCAGTAACAAAGGTGCTGCAGAAGTTGTTTCTGCTTCCTGAATCAGGCAAAACTTTTTAAAAACAGCATGTTACCTATGAAGGACACTAATCTCTACAAAAAGTCTGTTCAGATTTTTAGAGGCTTAATTGTTGTATGGCAACGGATACACTGCAGTTAGTAAGCACTAGTACTTATTTCCATGTCATTAATGTGGCTGTCGTTCCTGGTATTTATACAAATCCTAACCATGGATTTCCAAAATACCATGGAATGGATGCAGTCTGGGCAGCAGGTGGCTAGTAGACTCCAGGTGTAATTTCACAGATGTTTTTGTAATGGGAGGTTTTAGGTTTAAAAAGTCCAGGTTAGCAGAGGTCTCAGACTCCTTTGCACATTTCTTCCCACAAAATTACTCTGGTGGGTTTTTTTTTACAGTTGGAAACATTTGTCCAGCCTCATGCTGACCTGGAAAAACAATACCCATTAAGAGTACCTAAGGAAGCAACCCCACCCACAGGTGTGTGGAAGGATGGCCAAGGACTCAAATGAAATCATCAAATCCTTAAACCTGTCAAACTCTTTGTCAGCATCCCAGATCACAATGTGCTAAGGGTTATTTTCAAATTTGATATGTAACAAGACAGTGGGGAGTCTTAGAAGAAACTGAGTTTATTGGTTACAGGGATAAAACCCCCCTGTCTCTGATAAAACGGAGCAGGGAGTGGCACAGAGCAAACAATAGATGGACAAATCAGAACTCAGTCAGAAAGATGCCTCAAGCCCCTGGTAAGTGAAAATTCTTATTCTAAACCTTACCATATAATAATAACCAACCTTAGATGAGCATTAATATTATACTAGATGTCCTAGAATGTAAATTTAAAATATTTTATTCAGACAGTATAAATGGAATAAGATGTAATCAGTAATTACACAAGTTCATCCAGGAGGTAGCTAGAAAATGCTATTTCCTTCACCAAGCAGCAAAAATTAAAAGCCACAGGAGTGTCAGGAACAAGATGTCTCAGACTTGCCAGTAATTAACAGAAAGATATGTTTATCTCCAGCGGATGTGACAAATTTTGAAGTCATTTCAGCGTTAGCGCAACTCCACTGAGGGCTGATTTTTCCCTTCAAATTCTAAATTCAAACCAGTTTTATAATTCTTCTATATGCTATCTGATAGAGAACTATGTCAATGTTTCTGCTTTTACTGGAAACCTGGTCCCTGTGGTCAGAGTCTGTTCCACAAGTGTTTCCTCCCCAGCCAACGTGATGGTCTGGTTGATAAGTCACCGAGTCAGCTTCCACCGGTGTTTCTAATAGGAAACGGCATTGTTATAGTTTCCAGGAAAAGTACCATCTGTGCCTCCTGTCAGTCTCTGCAACTGGCACACAAAGATCTGTGGGGAATGTTTCTGTACTGCCAAATTTCAGCAAAATTCCCTGCCACAAGCCCTGAGCACGGGTGAAGCTGACAAACAGTGAGGGAAGATAAGAGCTGCTGTTTCCACCCTGCCAGCTCACCGGGCCAACTCATTTCAGAGTAATTCCAGCACGGTCTGTGCACCTTTGACACACTCTTCCTGGAATAAATTCAGTCAGCAAAGCCCAGAATTGGCATCATTTGTACTGATTTTGATTGGCAAGAATCTGTCTTCTTTACTGGAGTTACGCTGATTTAAATGAACCAGAAGTACAACCATTCCTTACCTGGAACCTGGGCAATTCCAAAATGCTGGAAATCCAGAGATATCCAGGCACCTGCTATCTTGTAAGAGGTGCAGATGACCTGTTTGCACCTATTAAAGACATTACCTAAACAAAGAATTTTACCATAAAACTGTCTTTTATATTATCTCAAATATTAAAAAGGCCTCAGCGGAAGTTTCTATGATATTATGATCTTTATATACAAAACAGGAACACATACGTTTCATAAATTTTTCCCCCAAACCAATCTTAACTGACCTGCTGCTCTACAGTTTAAGTGTCTGTAGAAACTGGGGGCAAAACTCCTTATGACTGCAAGTTATGAAAAATGTATTAATGAAATCACCCACTTAGTCTATTAAGTTCCTGAAGTCAGAATAAATGAATATTTTCATTAAAAACAGTGGGATAAAGTGTCTACTACGTCTCAGATGCTCTGAACATCAACATCACAATAGTAAAGATGCCTTCTGAAGGTGTCTTTAACCTCTGTTAGATCCACTGAGTTGTAGTACTTCATACGAAAAGAATCATCAACTCACATACAGTTTTAAACTGAAGGAAATTATTTGCTTGTGTGCCCTCACAGAAACTGAAATTTTCATATTTTTAAATGAATTGTTTTGGTTTCTGTGGCTCACCAGTTACAAGCCCACTGAAAATTCTCATGAAGGTTAAATTGTTTTTGAAGTTTGTTTTCAGTGAAGCAGTTAAAAGAGTTAATAAATATACAGAACAACTTTCAGTCATCTTGACGCTGAATATTATTTAAGGTTGTTGCTACTTGGTTTTAAAGAAGGAAAACTACATCAAAATCAGCTTCCAAGTGCTCTGAAAACATGGAGCAGAGCTGCAGCAGTGCTAACTGGCTGTTCAGCACTCTGAATGGCGCCATCTACTCTGCTGATGCTTAAAAGCTGTCACTTCTTGTATTCCAACTGGTCAACTTTATAAAATCCAGAACTGGAAGCACCTTACGTAAGCTGATTTTCTATTACTGCATTCATTCTAATTATTCCTGTTATTTAATACGCCAAAAGTTCCTGGAAGTGAATATGAATACTAGGAAGATTACTCAGGTTTTGTTTTGCATATAACTTAATCGTTTTAAAAAGCATTATCTAGTGGATATTTGAGCATCTCCAAATTGTATCTCATGTCAGGATCTCTGGCAGCTAAGGCCTGTAGATAGATGAATACAGGTAATCATTGTATAAATTAATTCTGCCTGATGGAACCTTTAGAACTGCACAAAAGTAAGGTATTCCACTTTTTGCAGGGATTAAATCATTAAATATTAAAAATTGCATTGTTCACTCTACAGTGAATTCTTTCTGGCTGCACAGAAACATTAAAAAAGAAGCAATATGTCATGTTTTGCATCTAGAAGCTCTTAGAAAATTCAGTGATAAAGCTAAATCAGGAAGGGGTGGAGCAGCACATCAGTGCCACTCATCAGATGCTGGGACAGGGAGAACTTAACCAAACAAGGCTGAGTTTATGGAGTTAACCCGTGCAGAGCCCTCAGTGCAGCTGTTCCCAGCAGCTGCCAGGAGGGCACAGCCACTGGCAACCCAACTGCCACAGAGGCTCCACTGCAAAGAAATAAACAGCACAAAAAAAGGAGGATTTATCTGGAGTGGCAGATGTGCCTCGCAGATAGCATCTGTGTCTGAACAAGGGACTCCTTCCACACAAATCTTTAGGGGTTGCACTGCTGGGCTATCTCCTCTCCACAGAACTTCCACCCCATGGTAGTTGGTTATTACTTACAACCTTCCAGTGCACCACGACACTGCCACTCTCCAACAGATCTAAAGGGCTCTTAAACACACCCATTTAGCAGTTTTGACTGTGGTTTCCTGAGTAGCTGGTCTTTTTTGTCTTCCTTTATTGGAGTATATTATCTGTTCTCATATCTGTTCTCAGCTTTGAGCTGCTTAGAAATTGAGAGGGAGAAAGAGAAACTAAAGCAAATACAATTTGTCATTTCTGATGGGTACGCACGTTGTTCTGAGCAACATTCTATAAACTCTAAAAACAGAAGAAAGTTCTGGATTTCTAACCTATTAGAGAATATGTATATCCTAAAAAAAAACACTTGCCATACCCTAAAATCAAGTTTTCCTCCTTCTTCCCAACAAAAAGCCCATCTGAACTAATTTCTTGATGCTTAGTGACCCGTTGCAGCAATTTGCAAACTTACTTTTGACATGCCTTATATGAATTCAGATTCCCAAAGCAATAAACAGTCTAAACAGAAACCAAATGTACAGCTGACAGTGTTAATAATTATATTATGTTAGTAATTTTACATTTAATAATAACAATGATAAATAACAACAACAAAAGGTTGGGGGGAAAAAACCAGGGGCGGGGGGGAAAGTATCTATTTAGCAGGTTGCCAAGAGGCCGGGGCAGTAAGCAGATTATCATGGCACAAGTGGGATCTAAATCACCAGGTAGCTGCTATGCAGATGATTTACCACAAAGATGGTGCTTACAGAATGAGAGCATAAACAAATGACACAGAGGTTGCCAACATCTGTGGAACAATAACAAAGGTCACCCAGCAAGTGAGAGGGGTGCCCACAGGAAGGAGCTCTGAAGACAACATATATTCAGAATTTCTGGAAAAGCAGAGTGAACAACCTCAAAGGGCGACCGAAGCAAAACGCAAAGATCAGTTTCAGGAACACGGGTATCTCTGTACTCATGCCTCATGCAACTGGAATGCACTCTTACCGTTCTTGGGAATATAATCTTTATTGTTGATTCGAAATACCAAAGAACAGCCTGAGATGTTCCATAGGAAAGTCACAAACTAGAAATGAAAGCATGTCGTGCTTGGAAGCCCTGTCATAAGTTGGATGTGACACTCTGTGTGTGTGTCATATGAGTAAATAATGATGGGGGGCACAGTGTTAATTGTAAGGGAATCATCAGGGAGAGATAAAGAGCAAAATGTTGGGCAGACAGACATGAAACTCAAGGAGTATTTTAAGAAATGTGCGTAAGAATTTATGTGTGGACAAAAGGAATGTTAAAGGAAAAACGTTGGTTCAAGGAAAGGTAATTACCAATAGAGCTGGAAATGGGTTCACAGCATTGAAATTGTGCAGAATCAAGCAGGAATAGACAAGAGTTGAGTTATATAAGTGAAAAATCTTGGGTTTATTTCAATTATTAATTATTGTTATGCTGCTACTAAATCAAGTTACATAGCGAAGGGAAATGGTTTAGTAAACCAAACCTGAGCCTAATGAAGGGTGAAATCAGTGGGACCAGAAGGCTGGGTGACTGTTCTTCCATGAGTTCACTTGCCATGAGTGGCATACCCCTTGTTACCTCTCTTTCAACTGACCTAATCTTGCTTTTGGATTTGTACTTTTTAAAATATCCAACATAGGCTTATTATATTCAATGCTACTTTATTTCAATTATCCCTGTTGTTTGATCATGCCTTCTTTCACCTTACATTGCACTAAATTAACCACATTATAAATGGAACCAATATCAATTAAGAACTTCCCCCTGCCAAACTGGTCAATGGTTGCACCACAAAGACATAAATGGTAGGGTTGTAAGGGGCCTGTTTTTCAGCCCAGCCCCCAGTATCAAGCAGGATTTTCTTCTCCACTCATGTTAAAAGCATTTTATCTGAGCTGTATCATTACATTATAAACAGCAGCAACTCAGCAACTGCATGAGAAAAGTATATTCCGAAACTTACTTGCCTGCACTGCTGCATTTTTTTCCCCTCACATCTAACCTGAGCTACTTAGTTTTACTTTTCTGTATTTCCAGCCTGCAAGTCATTTGTTAATCCCTGTGGTATGTATATAAGCTAGTAAGCCTAAAGAAATGTCATGTTACCCAGACTGAGAGGTAACAGCAATGTGACACTTCATTCTCCAGCACTTGAGAATTCAGTGTGTTCCCCTTCATGTACAACTCTTTGTAGTTTTGTTATTTTCCAGAAATACTGATCATCCGCTACTTAAAGTTTTGAGAATTAATCCATAAGTAATATTCTGCATGCCACTTTCAAAAAGTGCCTTTCAAACCCTGATGAGGAGCTGACAATCTACTAAGTCATGGTTTATTTATATGTTCAGTACTTCTGGCCATGAATTTTAGTTTGCTCAGTCTAGATCCCAAGGAAATCCGTGCTGCCCAGCAAAGCTCTGTGTAGGGCCCAGCCTTCCCCTAGGCAGCACCAGGTTTCAGTCTGTAGGAATTAAGAGATCCTGTGGGAACTCAAGAGGACGTGACAAAGGTACAAGTGTTTGGCATGTTTAGAGACTTACTTTGTTGGCAACAGCTTTATTAACTATGTACTTTACTAGCTATTAGTTTATAATGACACCACAGCTTATGAAAACACATTCAGAGGTCAGATAAACCAGGTAAGAGCTACATCACAGATAGATGATAACACAGCAAGTAGACAAATCATGTATTGTATAAACAAAAAAATCAGGAGAGCAAAGAGACAGTGCTGCAGCTGGATGAAGGGTTGGTTTTTTAAGTCAAATAAAATAATCCGAGCGTAGAATGGTCATGCTTCAAACTCTTACCCAACCTGCTCTGCAACTTAGTGCTGCATTATGAATGAAAATGTCTGAAAAAGCCTGACTGCAGCTATGGACTCTGTAATACAACTGAGCAGAACTTCTTCTTTTTCTCATTATTTAAAGTTCTTTTATGGATCTTTTCTAAAATAATCTTTGCCATCAAGCGCTCCCAACTTTTTGTGCTGTGTTGCAAGAAGTTTTTTCTTAAGTACTTCATGGACATTGTTATCTAAGTAAAACCACCTTCAGCTTTAATGGAGTGTAAGGAAACTGGCCTTTGGCCAAGTATGAGCTCTCTAAAAGTGCTTCTGCATGAATACCTCTCCTACTTTGCTGTTTCCCTGGTGAACTTAGGATGATTAAAGTCCTCATAAAGTTCTGAAGCACCAAAAACGCGATGCCACAGTTTGTAACATGGAATTATCCACAGCACATACACAATCCTGTCTGTGGCCTATGTATCAAACAGGAACAGGGGAATTTTCTGCTTTTTGAAAGTTGCAGTGGTTTTACAATATCCGTAATGAACCTTTAAATACAAACTGCGATCAGATAGGGTAACTCAAGACAAACTGGATGACCATTTTTAGACTTCACAGAATACTCTGAGTTGGAAGGGAAGGATCTAGTCCAAGTGTTAAGCAAATGGCCCATATGGAGATCAAACTCACAACACTGTTGTTATTAGCATCATGCTCCAAACAACTGAGCTAATCTCAGGTTCGGTGTTTTTCCGGTATTTATTTCATAAATACCTGCTTATTTTTTCAGTAAGGGATGCTACATTGGTGTTTATTTGCTACGGAATAAAGCTTCAGAATTTCTAAATATAAGACAAATTATTTTGAAAAAGGCAGGTCTCTGTTTTGGTTGGTGATATCAGTTAGAAACATACTTCAAAGGTAGTAACTTTTCAGCAGTCTGAGGAGTTTCCATATAAACAATGGAACAACCACAATACAAAACTCATTATGGGATAAATCAATCTGCAATTCAAAAGCTCTTTCAAGAAGTGATCCATTTTAAAGTTGTGGAAAATACAAATGTTCACATTCATTAACTGCAAGTGACATGCAAATGTCCTTGAGATTAATCAACTTTTTTAAAAAGGAAGCAGAATGATACTTGTAACACCAACACAAAATGAGGGCTGTGTCTTACCACCTTTTCACAACACCAAAACAATCTCCAAATTCAAAGTAAATGCTCAGAAACGTTTTTTTTTTCCTACCTTATTTTACAAGCTGGTTTATGATTGCCAGTACCAGCACCTGTGCACTTTGTAGTATGGGAATTTTTAAATACTGATTGTTCAGGATATATGGCCTATGAAAATGAAACCTCAAAGCTACATATTCTCATCCCGAGTTAAAAATAAAACCCACGCTCTTGAGTGAAGGCTGTTGACTGCACTTGCAGGGAATGGCACGGGCTCTGCAGCGTCCCTGCAGAACCCCAGCACGGATGACAAAACCATAACAAACCTGCACGCCCATGGATTTTAAGCAGTAAATCCGAAACGCAAGGACTACAAAGCGAGCCGGATCCAACAGCTCCGAGCACAACCTCTCACTTCTTGAAACTGGCTGTAAACAGGGGAAGGGAGGGGCCAGGCGCCTGCCAAGCCAAGCAGAAACTTGTGAGTAACTTAGAGAGGCAAAACAAGTGCAGCGCAGGCAGCGGCTCCCAGCGCGGTGCCGGGCGCTGGCCGGGCCAGCACCATGATCCCCGGGAGAGCCACACCGGGGCCTGGCGGCCGGCTCGGTGCCTCGGGAGGGCCCCTCGGGGCAGCGGCACACGGGAATTAAAGGTGAGAGGCTGCGGAGCACGGCGGGGCCGCGGTGAGCGGCGGGCGGGGGCTGCGCGTCCAGCGCGACCCCGGGGTGAGCACGGCAGGATCCGGGCAGCGCCGGGGCACTGTAAACAAGAGGCTGCTGCAGCCTGCAGCCTGCACTTATGCAACAGAGGCGAGCTGGGGCTGCAGAGCTGCCGGTGAGCACGCAGGGAAGGGGTCAGCGGGTCCGAGCGAGCCGCGCTGCGCTGCCAGCAGTGAGCCGGGCACGGCGGAGCTGCCTTGGGAATGACAAAAGGCAGCGCTGGGAGCCGAACGCTGAGCGGGGCCTGCGCTGCACAGCAAACAGGCGCACTGCCTTCGCTGGGAAGGCAGCATTCAACACCGGCCATTGCGGCTTCAGCGGCAGAAATACCTCACCTGGGAACTTGAAAGTCGTCCAGAAGATTTTCCGAGAAAATGTTTTAATTTGGGGTTTTAGTTTTGCTCGTTTCAGAGGTAAATATTGTCGTTTTCCGAAGGTTACTATTTAACACAATGAGTTGCCTGCCATTTCTGTCATTGAAACAGAATTGTCGTGTTTAACTGCACTTATGGGATGTAAAGAAAAAATAAGGATAATGACTGAAAACACTTTGGAAACCAGACATCCCCCTGCTCTGTAAAGTACAAAGCCTGGTAGCAAAGACTGTTGATCTTCTGAGACAATATACAGACAAGTTATTCAGTGGCTGATGTAATTCAGTCTGGAGTAATCAAAGCTCCATGCTTAAGGATAAACCTACATAATGGAATTACGTGATTGTATCCATGCCTGTGCTTAGTCACCTTTGCACTCATCAGAATGCATATATTTGCAATATCTAGTTCCAGTCTGCTGCTTCGTTTGAATCGAGTCATAACAGTTCAATGAGATGTAGTTTTCGTTCCCTTCAACTGCGAAAAAAACAGCTTTTCTTTTTCTTTCTTAAAAACATAAAACAGCAGATGCTTCCTGAAAACTAACAGGGTTGTTTTCTGTGCTTGAAAATAGAATGAGGATGGAAGGACAACATAAAGATATGGTACAGTCCACTCATCCATTCAGTATAGCTGAAGAACTGATGTGAGAAAATGAACCAAAAAAGTCAAGTTTTGCCACAAAGGTGAAAACAACCTTTGAAAACAATAGAACTTCTGGTGCTGCCACAGAAGCCACTTCTCTGAGGAAATCCAACATAGGACAGGGATAAAAATTTGCTTGCCCAGCTAAAATTATGGTATTTTTAGCCTGATTTCTGGCTCAGCTTATGTTATTTACAAGAAAAATGCACACAAAACAACTGCAGTGGGAAATAAAACATGGAAGTTCACACAATTTTGGGACAAATTTTGTACTATGGCTGAAGAGTCAAAGGATTAGTACCAGGGAGATGCAGTCACGTATGCTCACAGACCCCACACAGTATCATTTAGCCATCTGGTTCATGGAGTATAGCATGCTGTCTAGTAGCATTCATTTTCATTGCACAATGTTTATTGTGGATTGATTAAATCTTGCTCTCCCTCTGGAAAGAATCCAGGTATGTGTACTTACACTTTGCTATAGGTGCTGACAGAGAAGCACACAATACCACGGGAGTATGTGACAGGCAGAGTACGAGACACTGTCAGTCACCTGCTGCACCAGCTCTACACTGTCCCTGAAATGGGCTGCCACAAATAACAGCCATGATTTTAAGGCTGTGCCTGTTTTGAGTTGTACTTCAGAGATTATTTCTTGTTTCTGCATTTTGGAAAGCAACTTTACGCAACTGCTTTGAAGTTCACTTGGTTTCAGTTAAAATGCTATCTCTACAGACGATAAAGCAAAAATGGCTGGACCACAACTGCTGATAGTAGCATACTTTTTAAAAGAATTCGAGCTATTTTGAGAGGAAATGATAGCTGATTCTTGCCTTTTTGGAAAGTCAGGCTGCCCTGATATTAGGTTCCCTGGACTACAGAGGTCCATTGTTTTTTTGAAACTAAATGGTTATAAGGTTGGAAGTCTGAATACAAACTGACCTATTTAAAAAAAACCCAACAAAACCAACCTCCCCCCCCTACACCTCATTTCCCAGTATCCCCTAGTCTTTGTCAATCTTATCAGTGATCCAGTACACATCCACCATACTGCCTTGGATGTACCTCCTAAGAAACTTTTTTAAGTTAAAGCTTATTTAAGATGTTAGAAGATCTCTGTTTTCCATCATACTGAGAAGATTTGTGCTTCAGTTTATGTCTTTCCACTCTTCAATAGTTACCGTTATTTTTTTTTAGCTATATACAAGATACGGTTTAAGAATTTCCTAAAAATTGCATTAGTGTTCATGTATACATCAGTACTTAATGATAGTTTACAGTTTACTTCTGTTGAATGTCCTGTATCAACTAATTTGCCACTAGTTTAATTGAAATCAAAACTGCAGAACATGTATTAGTCTAATGAAATTTTAAATAACCATTTACTTTCTTCTAGACTAACAGTGTCAGTTATGTGATGTGTATAATCTTGAAGTTCAAAATGTTTTCTTCACAGTACTTTGCATTTCATTAACAGTGTAATATTTTAACAACACTTTCACTATTTCTCTCTCTACAGAAAAGCTGGTAACCAGCAAAGAAGACACAAAAGCTGAAATCACTATGTGGAGCTGTGAAGCCTTAATCAACAGTACCGAGAACAGTGAGGACCAGCACCTCTGCCATGACTTCGACCTTGTGCTTTCCATCTTTTCCCTTCTCTACCTCATTATATGTTTCCCAATTGGTCTTTGTTACAATGGCCTGCTGGTCCTAGTTAACCTCTACAACAAAGCTACTATGACTATGCCAGATGTTTACTTTGTCAACATTGCCATTGCCGGTCTCATCATCAACACTCTGGCACCCATGTACCTGCTGGGTCTTGCCAATACAAAATGGGCCATCTGGAATTCCAACAATGAAGTTTATATTACTTTCCTTATTTTATTCAATGTCTCATCGTTAGTTACCATGTACTCTACCACACTGCTCAGTCTGGACTACTACATCGAACGTGCCCTGCCCAGGACTTACATGTCCAGTGTGTACAACACCAAACACGTCTGCGGGTTCATCTGGGGTGGAGCCATGCTCACTAGCTTTTCATCTCTCCTCTTCTACGTCTGCAACCATGTGTCCACCAAAATAATTGAGTGTTCCAAGATGCAGAACCAGGAAGCAGCAGATGCCATCATGGTGTTCATCGGGTACGTTGTACCCGCCATCGCCGTTCTCTACGCACTGACGCTGATCCTGCGGATACGCAAGGAGGCCACGCCACTGGATCAGGACACTGGGCGCTTGGATCCGTCAGTGCACAGGCTTCTGATTGCCACAGTCTGCACGCAGTTCACCCTGTGGACACCCTATTATGTTATTCTCTTGGTAAGCACATTTACTAACCTACGAGGAAGAATTCCAGACGTAAATTCCATTCAAATATTACACTTCGCCACGATTTTGTCAAAATTCCTGGCTTTCTCCAGCAGCTTTGTCATGCCTCTGCTCTATAGATACATTAACAAAAACTTTCCCAACAAATTACGACGTTTGCTTAAAAAGATACACTGTGGGAGCCAAGGATGTTCTCACGAGCGCACAGTTGTACAGCAGGTCATGACATAGGTGTGACACAACCTCTGGTGCTCTGTGAGCACTGCAGCACTGGCTGCTCAATGCTGGGACAGTGACGCTGCTGTGTTGGCACTCAGAGATATCTGAGAGCCCCAACCAAGAGGTTGGAAGGAGCTTCCACTGCAGTTGAATGCAAGAGTCTTAATTTTCCAGGAGTTGTTGTTTGCTGAAGTGGTGTGAGGCTCTGGCCTATGTGCTGCATTACCTGTGACATCGGATACCTTCAGTGCACTGAACTGGTGACAAAGGATAAACTCTGTTTTCATGGCTCTGATCTTTCTGTCTGAAGAAATCACTAAGCAGTTTATTGAAGTCTTGACTGAAGACACAGCACCTTGTATCTTGTATAGAAAAAGGTATTACCTTGTTTTCTGTACAAAGAAGTGATAGTGCTATCCTTGATGAAGTAAATAGCATTTTTCAATGAAGATTATAGAGATGATCTTTACTGAAGATCATATTACCCAATTATACATGTCCAAATTGTAAATGTTAATTATAAATTAAATTATTTAATTCCTTTCTCCATCACTGAATCCATTCTAAAAGAAGACTAATTTACTTTTTTCAGAAATTATTTTCTCACACAAACTAACCTGTTTTAACATTTATGGTAAACTGATTTTTCTTTTAGCTATAACAAATAACAAAAAGTGTGTTTTAATTTCCCAGTGCTTTGTTTGTATCCTAAAACATTTCAGGAATTCAGAAATATTTATTAAATGATTCTGATGGAACTTAGAGATGTTTGTTCCACATACTAAAATGAAGGACACAGTGGTTTACAAAGTTAAATCAGAGTTTAACTAGTAAAGATTGTCTTCCTAAGTGTTATGGTCCACATATGTTCATGTAACAAGAGTAATTATCTAAAAAATAAATATGTTTATGATTAACATTTTGTATTTCCAAGGGATATGTTTGCAACAAATAAATTAAACTCTCTTTAATCTAGGACATCTCTGGAGCTTTGGGAACCATATAAATTTCTCAATATAAGAATCCCAGTCAGCAACAGCTCTTTGCTGACCTGTCAAAAAAGCCTTCCATTTGGAATCTTGGATAAACAGTAAAGTCTAGTTTCACAGTAGGGATGAAGGAATCCAATCCAGATCACCAAATTTTACTGATGATATGAAATATGTGAGAAGCACAGACATACTGCAGGAAACACATAACAGTTACAAACTACAAAGCACTGACCCAAAAACTACCTGTTCTTGTGCTGCTATTGCATTAATGACAGGAGGGGGGGACAGGAGGGGGGTACAAGTGAAGCTGATTTTCTCCCACTGGTATCGGGCCACAAGACATTTTTGTCACTTGATACATGCTACAGCATCATTTTATTGTTTAATCTGTCACAGCACAACACAAATTCCATATGACATTGTTAAAAAAATGTGACTTTTCAAGCTTCTGGTATAGAAAAAAACATGGAGCAAGACCAGAACTGAACCTTTCCCATTGCTTAGAGCAAAATCTTGCCTGATAACTGATCACAGTCTGTCAGCAGAGACACATACTAAAGTTCTATGTGAAAAGCAGGTGAGGAATAGACCTTTCAGATCTTTTCCCATCAAGCAATTTCTTCCCATATTCATCTTTGCTTATCTTCTTTATATACAGGCATCTCTAAGTTATCAACATCGTGATGGAAGACTTTCCATTAATCTTTACTTTTTTTAAGAGTTTTTCCTTTTTTATTGAATATTTTTAACCCTTAAAGCCTACAGGGGAAATAATCTATTTCTGTGGTGTTTTCAGTTTTAGCCTGTTGATGAAAACCATGTTAAAGATGGAAGCTTTTCCTTATCGTGTCCAACTCACACACTCATTTATAGTGCCTCTGTACTGACATACATGATACTGGCTCCTTTCTTAAGTTTTACCCACCTTGAGAGATTTTCTATGAATTCCTACACATCTTGAGCATTCAAGCTCACTTCCACACAGAAGTGCTTAAGAACAAAATCTTTCCTTACAGCTGTCAAGCAAACAGACTCCTTCTTCCCATCTGAGGAAAATGAGGTTTCTTAATGCACTACATTAAATCTCATGTAAAATCTGTTAAAGAAATTCTGTGCCATTATGCAGGAGGAGTTCCAGCAGGGAGGAACTGGCTTATCTGGTGTGAATAGAGGCTTTCAGAACTGGGACACTGCCAGAACAGTGCAGCTGAGCAGGCAATTTTAAGTGCAATTTCAACTTTCATGTTGCTTCCTTAATTCCATTTCCTCCTCCTCTTAAAAATTTTTATTTTCTATCTCGAAAAGAACTTTTGTTGCCTTTTATTTCTGTTCCTGTCTCTCCGTGTTGAATTCTCAGTTTCAGATCATGGGTCTTGTATCATTTCTCTTTATCATTTTTCACTTCTCTGCACAATTTATTTAACTTCCATTTCTCTCCCATCCCTGCTTGTCTTGAACACCTGGTACCATTCAGTACTCATGTTTACTTCGTCACACTGACTCCTTTACAATGATCCAAATCTTACTCAGTGATTTGATGTTACAAACAAACTTATGTAGTAAAATGGAAGCTGCTATTTAAGAGATGTAAAAAGACAGATTTTTATGGAATTTACCTGTGGGGTATCCAATCTGATTTTTTCCTAATCTTTTTTACTGCAACAAAGCTATGGATGTTTGTCTGTATCCCAGATTAACACTAAATGTGATGGCAATCATATATACAACAACTTGGATAATTTAATGAACAAGACTTCAATCCACTCAACCTCTTTGAAAAGTTAATGCATCAGTTACCTCAAAGAAACTGTGCCATGGATCTGCCTGGCTGCTGTTCTCTTGAGGAAATTCTGAACTTAATTGCAGCACCCTCACCTAGTATATCTTAAAAAGCAGTATCCCAAAAAGAGAGAGCTTTGCAGCATTTATATAAAGAACAGTAGATGAGCAAGTGCAGTAAAATACTTAAGGAAATACAAGATATCATAAATTAGGAATAGCTTTTATGAACAAATGTTTAATACACAAAGTTCTCGAGAATGGGGCCTTTCCATTTCAAGTACCTGAAGGTTTCTGGTAACTGTAAATAGGGGCTTATCTATTACACATTTAAATAGATATGAATAAAATACTGTATATATGCAAGATAAAAATCAGCCTACTGATGTAAAAAAGAATCTGCAAAGAGTTTATTAAATTATTTCTGAAAGTGTATCATTTAAATGTAAACCTCTGAACAGAAAGGTGTACTGTATGCTTCTGTATGTATATAATGTGTATTAGAAAGTAAGCACTACTTAAGTGCCAATATTAACAGTGTTATTTTCTCACAAAATTAAAAGTAATATTTGAATTGATCTATGGCTTATAGCCCTCTTGCTGAACTGCTAATTAATCACAAATCAACAAACTAACAAAAATGTCATGCTCTGCTTCTATCTGAGTTATTAACACAGCTAGCTCAAGACAGGTCCTCGCTGACCAACTTACTAGAAGTCCTAGTTTCAAAAGTTTACATTTCAGAATCAAATTTTATTGGTCTCTGAAGATTTAATTTCAGTTAATGAAAGAAGGTGATCAGCCACTAGAAAATTCCTGTTTCATTACAGTGAAGAGATGTGGACTCCAATATCAAGTCAAAATACCACAGAAATGGACTTTCTGGAAAGCTTCATAAAGGAAGTATTCACTCATAATATATTCTCAATAAAAAGTGTTCAAGTGTACGTGGTCAATAAAATGTGTGTTGGGTTTTTTTTGGGTGGTTGTTTTTTTTTTTTTTCTTGACAAAAATCGGTTGTAGACAAAGTTAAACCTATGTGGCTTCACTGAATCAAAACATAACAAATTGCACGACTTGGATGTCAAATTTCCAGGCCTTAATTTGACATTATTAAAATCTCATTATTTATCAGCGTGAAGTTGGCTGGGAGTGAAAGCCAAAAGGCACATACTTCACCTGACTTTCTTCAGCATAAAGAATCCTTCAATTAATGTGGCAGAGTAACAGTGCACCTGGAGATCAATGCAAACATTGGCCACATCCTGACAACTTCCTTTCCTTTGTGCTGCCACAATCAGCTTCCCGCAGAAATTCTCTTGGTTCTCTGAACAACATAGTAAAATAACCCACACCTCTGGCATCCCAAAGAAAACACAGCTTTAAAGAATCTAAGATACCTTATGACACATTCATTGCAGTAACCATTGAACCAAAAGGTTACTCCCCATGGATAAATCAGTTTACCCTACATATATGAAAATATTTTCTTGGCTATATTTTCAAAATTATTCATTTGTTCCCTTTTGGTGTTCTGTGAAGTGTAAGAAGACAGCAAGTAACAGCAAACTCTATTTAAAATTATTATTGGTACGCTCTTTAAAAAGAACCCTCAGTCCAAGCCACTTCTAAATTTTAAGTCTCAGTGAGAAATAAATGAAAATGGCAACTGTCAGAGTAGAAGTTGCAATATGATTTTAATCAAAGCCTAGTATCTGACAGGATGCCCTTACTTCCACACAGTGTTTTAAAGGGTGTTTTCTATAATAGGAGAGCCAGCATCTCGGAACAAGAACAGAGCAGTGATTTTCTGATCCTTCATTTCATGGAGCTTTTGGATACAACCAACAAAAAGGCTGTTTCTCAGCTGGATTAGTAAAACCCCTCATATACAACAGAGACTGAAGGATCTTCAGTGAGAACAGAGTTAATAAGCAGGAAGTTCACAAGCCCACAGCTTTTGAAGAGTGAACAACTACATAAATGCAAGTAAAAAGGGTTGATCAGGTACAACAAAGTACAAACCAGGCTGACATGGCACCTGAATGTGCCATTATCTGTCAATACAGAGACGTCACAGAAGTCAAACACGTTTTGGAGCACTCACAGAAAATACTCATTCAACTACTGTGTAACAGGAGAATATCATTGTGAAGAAAATATGACTCTGCTACCACAAGCCTCACAAGGAAGTTAACACCTTTTTTCCCCCCTGTTTAAAACTAAGATTCAATTAAATTGCTTTTGTGTTGTGGGTATGTGCATCAGTAATGCCCCACTTAACTGCTGCTTAATAAAAATGAAAGCAGCACAGTGTCTAGGCTAGAGACCTCGTGAGCTTCACTGCAGGAGCACAAGGACTGGTAAGACCCAAGGAAAGCAGAACCTGCCCAAGTGCCACTCTCACTTCCACTATTTGCTGAGGACTCAGAGAGGAATTGATTCTTGCCTAAGTTTCTGCAGCTGTGAAGTGCTCAACAAACTGATGAATCCTAAACATCTGCTCCTCAATTAATTTATGTAGTCTCCTAATAAGCAAAACCTTGTGTATTTCTTGAGTATCTTGTCCAATACTTTCACCAAGTGAAAGCAATCTAATGGTACAAACCCAGCTGTGCAGACTGCCATGGCAACAAATCTGAAGTGTGAAATGTTTCTTCTGTTGAATTCCTTAAGTTTTCCATTATATATCAAAACACTTTGACATATGCTGACTACATTCTTTTTCGATCAAGAAAGCAAGGATTTATTATCTCCTTTGTCATCCCACTTTCTTCCCACCAAGTCCTTCCCTTACCTTGAAATTCCATGTGATTTCCTCATATTCCTTCCTTCTAAAGAACTGGCACTTTTAATTACATCCACAAGAATTGTCAAAAATATTTACAGTCTGCAGCAGGCAGATTTTCCATATTATTACAAATCATGGCAGTAAAGATTTCAAAACAGGATTCTCATCAGAGTATTTATCAACTAAGTACCAAAACATACCTTAAAAAACCCTTTCTGTCAAAAGTTCTTTAAAGTAAGATAACCAGAAGTAAATCCATTTTATGGATTTTATTTTAAAAAGTATCTGCATGCTTTTCCCCCTTTTCTTATATCCATTATCCCAGAGGTGTTGCCACTGGCACTAATGGCCAACAACAGGTCCACCTTGGGCTCTGCTGGAATTGGATCTGTTGGACACGGAGAAGTTTATGGCAGCTTCTCACATAAACCACTCCTGTAGCCCCTCCCTGCCTCTGCTATCCAAACCTTGCCATGCAAACCCACTACAATTACTGATTACAAAGTGAATTGAAATGCCTAATTTTAGCTCCCCAAAACTTGCAAATTTAAGTTAAAGTTTATCTTAAAATCACTAGAATTTCTGCACCGTTTCTTTTCTCCAAAACCTTTAAAAGATCCTTTTGAATGGAATTCTGGTATTGCTTTATCAAAGCTGTTTTAGAAACTCCATCTGCTGGTCACTGTCAGAATGCTCTTGCAGTTCCCAAAAGCAGTAAGATCAGTAAAATTAGGCAGATTTAAATTGATCTTTGGGGGTGGAAATCAGTCCCAGTTTCTGGTTAAACACTGATTTGTACAGCTGGTCCTGCCTGCAGGCAGTGAGGGTATTTCTACAAGTATTTAGAGGAAACAGAATTAGCCTCAACTTGGAGGATGAACTGCTGCTGGGAGGGAGAGTCAGGTAAGAGACAATTCTGTTGCAAGAAACAAATCTCAACAATGGTTAATTCTGGTTTTGAACCTAATAGAAGGATATTAAACCAGGCTACTAGGTCTGACTATTCACAAAGAAGAATTATTTATTAAAAAGCACATGTTTCTTGTATTGTTTCATGAAACATCTGTTACTAGTCATTGTGGTTGACAAGATGCTCAAAGACCAAAGGAAGTGCCATTCCCATTCAGCTCCAGAGTATTGTAATTCTTTCTAATTAAGTGTGGTTTCACTAGTTTACAATGAAATAGATTTCTTACTTAATTAAGAAAAAAGTCTGAAATTTTTCAGGTCCAGCCTATGTGCAATTAAATAACCATTTTAGCACCTGCAGTGCTATGCAGAGATCAGCTCTCTTATTAAAACTTGTTATTAGGAAAAGCTTTTTTCCACCCTTTAGTAAAATATTATTTTTTAATGCAGGCAATTTTTGAGCTCTTGTAGCTGAGTTACACAGATGATTTACCTATATTGAGGAATTTATTTTGTGATTGATAGAAACATTACTATATAGTAATAATAATAAAAGACTGTTTATAAAACAACTTGCATTACATACAGTGCTCAAATAAGCCAATAATAGAACCACTAATAGTGAACCACAGGCAAGGAACCCTGAGGTGTGAAGGCAGCAATCACACAGCACTGAGCATGGCTGTTACAGGGAAAAAGGAAGAAAAGTGGATTTACAACCAACCTCTGAGGTGCAGGTAATCATTAATAACCAGTGCTTATGGATAAACATCACCAGCTTGGGCTTCTTAACCCCATCCAAGCAGAGAGTAAGATTATCAAATTTTACAATTTTACATAGCTCCATGTACCTTATAAATAAGCATAAGCATCTGAATTCCGTTTTAAAAACCACACTTAAAAAAACCCTTCCTAAACCAAACATGCAGGGCATATAATACAATAAAGCCATGTGAGTTTTTTTGTTCTAAAATTAATCCATAAACAAAATTCCTTTAACTCTCTTCCCACTAGCAATTCTTGTTTCTCTGTACAACTTCCCTCATGTTTTGGGGTTTGGTAGGTTTGGGTTTTTTGGAGGAGAGGTGTCCTTTTTAATATCAAAGGCCTAATTCTCTACAATGTTTTGATCAAGGACACAAATTTGCTTGCTGTCAGGTAGGACTAAATATATACAAAATGAACAGACAGGCCTTTCACAAGAACAGTTTTACAATGTGACTGGCAACTGTACCTGAATGTAACAAAAGCCTTAAAACAGACACTCCTCTCAAAAATTAGGGGTTTTTTTTCCTCCTCAGGAATTTTGAGGTATTGCATTAATATAAGTGGCTTTAATGTCTTAAAATACCACAAAGAAAAGCTTCCAATATTTCAGCTCAGCCGACAGAGTCAAAGCAATCTTTGACTAACACAATGGCTTATATCCCACACTCGAGTTATTTTTTTCTTACATGACAACAATAGAGAAAAAATTAAGGTGGAAATACATGGCAGTTGATGAAAAACATCTTTGAAACAAAATTGCAGTGTACTGCACAATTCAAAATTCCAGTAACAAAGCAACTGCTTTTCATCATAATACACTGGGGTATAGGCAATAACAGTCATTTAATATTCCAAAACAATCCTATCATTCTACACAGGGATGGTTTCCTTAATAACATTACATCCAAATGGCAAGACAAGATACATTAACTGAGAGAAGAAAACAACAGTGTGGTCTGAAAATAAACTTTGGGCTCCTCATGCAGGATTAGCCCCGTAACAATAATCACTACCCCAGAGAATCCAGTCCAGTCCCTGCACTATCTGCAGGCTGCTGCAGCCTCTGGTCTCCAGCCTCCTCACTCACCCTGTGGCTGCTTGATGCAGCACCAAGCAAACACGAGCTCTAATGCTCAACTGAGCGTTGCAGCTCTGCTGAACAACTGATCAGGATTGTTCAGAAGGAAGATGAGCAAGACAGGATCACCATCTCCATAATACTGTGCAGGATGAATCTGACTGAAGCCAGAGAATAAAAAGGCTGAAATCTCCAGGGCCGCAGTATCTCACAAGCCAGAAGAATTGAACAGTGTTTGTTAAGCAAGATGGAGAAGTTTCTCTCATCTGGCACACATGGGTATGAGAGAAAAAGCCTTCACTTTAAATTAAACCTACTGTCAGGGATGTATGCTCTGCTAAACACATCAGTAATATGGGTCAATTAAGAGAAATTATTGGTGTTGGTAAAAGAAAAAAGTCATTCACATCTGCTTTCTTTATAGCAGCATCTGTCACTCAGTACTGGAGATATTTATTTTGCCATAAGAACAGTTGTGCTCAAAAATAAACCCAACTTTTGCCCACCACAGCAGACTATAGGTGGTTGGTGACTGTACGTGTTATCAGCCAATCCCTAAATATTACCACAGCATCTCACAACCATTTCACTTCTGTAACTTTACCCTTCCTGCCTCCATCATATCCAGAACATCATTATCACACATCAGCCTTTTCCACTGACAGCAAGTAAATTAATACATGCAAAGAAATTTCACCAAAAAAATCATAAATCCATATATCATTACTAAAAAAAAAAAATTATTACATTATGCATCATCCCAAACACAATGATCTAACCATTTTCTGGAGCTTTATGAAACATTTATACAATTGAGCATTAGTCTGCTTGCCACTATTCTCATATGACTTGTACCCTGTGATCTTTTAAGCAAATTAAACAAACTGGTTTATTGTTTTTTCTAAGCAAAGATGCAGCTGGTCACACAACAGCAATATTTTGCTTTTCTTTTACTAACACATTAACTGTGACAGTAACAGCACAGCAAGCTGCTGTCGAAACTCCACCTGGGAGCTCTTAACGTATCTCAAGAATTCTTTTGTTCCAGAAGATGAGGCAGAATTGCAGCTATCAAGATGGGAATCAGCAAAGTCTAAACAGAATAAAGAATACAGAGTTGGGAAACTTTTGTTTTCTAGCCTCTACTTCTCCTCTGGATTTCAATTTATTTCATCTCCTTGGAAGAATAAATTTCTCAGTAGCCAAGTTTCTCCACCTGTAAAATGTGATGCTTTCTCATGTGTGAGTCTCTCAAGCTGTGCACAATTCAGAAATTGTGTTGTGTTACTTGCAACTGATTCCAAGTAGGAATACCTACTAATTCCCTAAATACCACTGAATAATGAAGTTTAATACAGCTTTCAGACAAAGTAAGAACTAATGCCTGTAAAGGTGAATGCATTTTAAAGATGGGAGCTTTCTTTTCAATTACTTTTCCTTTTTCGAGATGGGAGGTATAAGAAATATCTTCTCTTTTTACTTTTCCGGTTCTATTTATACAATTTTCCCATTAGCAGACAAGTTCCCTCGAGCTCTGCTTACCCAGCCCATGCATTGTCAGAGCCGAGGTTACTGAATAACAGGAAATGTGGCCTCAATACTGCTGTGTCAGGACTTATCTACTTGCACGGGAGTTACTCCTTGCTCAGTGACAGCTCTTTAACTCAGAGGCACTGAAACCTTTGTAAAGAGCGGTTTGAATAGTCCTTTAATTGGTGCAGTCATTGATTTGCCTCTCTTTTACTAATAAACACCAAAGGCACAGCCAGATATCCTTGCATACACCCACCAAAGGCAAATTCAAAAAGATAGAAACTTCCATCAGTTTACTTCTGGCCCTCAGCTAAGAAATAATTTTAGTACAGTCCCCCCTGCCCCATCCCCAGCAGGGTCCAGGGTTATCAATAACAGGCCTATTCAGAGCACTTCAGTGGGAAGTACAGCAACAAAACCATGTTGCAATTATTCAGCATTGCCTCGAGTGCACAAGTGATCCATTCTGGAAGCTAAAAAGTTAAGCTGATGACCAAAGCCTTCCTGAAATTATTCTGCAATTTCAAAAAGCAATCATTCCACTATGCCTACATAGTTTGGTGTGCTCTCTGCATAGCCCTCAGTCTTAGAAAGACTAAGGTGACACTTGAAATTTGCGTCTTTACTGACAAACCAACAGAAAAATAAAAGAATCACCTGATTTGCATGTAATGACAATGCATATTTTTTCTTTACTGTTCTTAACTATAAGAATTTAATGCCAACAGAACGAGCCTGGATTAGGGTACAGCTCACAGGGAAATGCTACATACAAAACACCTGCACTACACTGCCACTTTGCCCAAGGTTTTCTGTAGCACTTTGGAGGAACTACTGTAAATAAAAGGGAAACAATAAACAACCTACCAAGTCCAACAAACTGCTACATATGATGATCAAAACCAAAGGCTCTGAGTGAATTACAGTATTCTGAATAAAGCTCATTGGAAATCACATTTCACAGAGCCTCTGAACAACTGCTCTGGAGGACTGTTCACAAAGAATGTGAACCTTCAACCTGAAAACTGAAATGTTTCTGAGCTGCTGCTGCAACCCAAGACCCTCCATCCAGCCTACCTTTAATCTCAAGGAAGTATTTGGAGCAGTAGCGCTAAACTTCAGATGAAAATGTAGATTAAGTGCTAAAATATCTTCTCCAGGTAATCCACAACTCTGATTTTTAAATTTAGACTCATACACATTTGTCTCATTTCACTTTTTTCAAGTGTTTTGGCAATTTCCATGTTTTTCAGTGAGCCTTTTTAAAGTGCAACAAGTGGGTAGCCATGAAAACAGAGTGCTGATACACTGGTCACAAACAACCCTCTCAAACCACAAAAGCCACTGCAGGTTACTGAAAGATTACAACATAAATGTCCTTCCCCATGAGCTGGTGTAAGGAAAACATGATGCTGCTGATACATCCCAGACAGATGGACTGCACTAAAAAAAAAAATCATGAGCCAACCCCTTCTTGCTTATTTATATCTGAGGTTTTAAGAACACTACTCAACATAGTCACTGACTGATACTGAGCCAGACCCAAAACATCCTTCCTACTCAAAGACTTGTCTTTTAACACCTCGTGGTGATTGCAGAGCATCTGGAAAAATAATTTATTGCATATATACAGTAACAGGAGTATTCCAAGAGCCAGGACCCTTGGAAAAACAGAAATACACCTATTTTTAAGTAGGGATCTTAATGGTTTGACATGCCCTGCTTTGTGTTGAGCTTTTGTTGTACTAAGCAATGGGCGTGCCGTGGTATTTATTCCACAGGCTTTTCCTTTTCTAGACCTCTAGCACTTCAAACAGCACACTGGGAAAAAATGCAGTTGCAAAGGCTGGCCAGTGAGCGTAGGATTACTTCATGAACAGGAAAAAAAAATTCCACTGGATGGCCTCACATACTCAGAAATGGCAGGGACAAACACTACTTTTCTGTTCTAAAATATCTCATTGCAGAAGAGAATCTGAACTTTAAAGTCACATGATGATGAAACCATAGGTTTGCTAAACATGCAACGTGTATCGTTTGAATGACTTCAGCTAAGTTCCTGTTTCCCTTACAGAACTGCATGGTTTATAGTCACTGCCTGGATTTTTCACTGTGATGTACAGCAGCTGAAGAAGTTACTGCAATATACACACTCTGCTTTCTATAGAAATAGAAAGGGCTATAAGCTCCAAATAATAATTGCATTTCATCTGACATTTCTCAGTGAAAGGTTCAGCCTGTTGTTTCTGTGGAACTATTTCTTGAAAAGGTAAGTGCTTTATATTACTTTGAATATGCAATGTTTTATTCAAGAGGCTCAAATAGTGAAGCTAATGTTGTAATTAAAAGTTTTTAGTTTTACCTTTTTTGGCAACATTTGAACTACACAAAGTAAAATGCTGTATCTGGGAAAGGTCCTCAGAAAGCAGAAATATATAATGAAGCTGACATTTGTGATAAAACTGGGCATTAAGTAGAGAAAATGTGAAGACTGTTTTCCACTAAGTATTCCATTCCCGTTGAACCAATGGGAGGTGGATGATGAAATACTGTTCAGTGGTGTAGACAAACAACTCCAACCGTTGCCTAAAACCAGTCTTTTAGAGGATGGACATTGTCAGATAATCTTAAACCCACTACAGGCATTATATAAGACAGGAAACACATCAGGGATGCAGTTCGGGGATTATGTTTAAATTATTGTAAGTTCCTCTATATTCTAGAAAAGCAAAAAGCTTTCGGTTTCTCAGGAACTGCTACTTTTCCACAACTTAGGGGTGGGATTTCTTCAGTCTTTATAACTTCAAATATTTGCCCAAGAGTAGGAATTGAGCTCTTACAAGAAAGATGAATATAGCATTTCACATTTTAGTCTCATATACTGCAAGCTGTCCCACATCTTTTAACTTGGCAGATGTGGTGTGAACAGAAAGGATATCTTCTCCCCCCAGATCACGTGTTTTCTCAAGTCAATGCAGGACATCCCCACCAAGAGCAGAGTTTCACAAGCAATGTTATGTGTATTGCTTTATGACTGGATGAAAGAATATTTTCCATCTAAAGGCTGGCGACAGGATGCAGAAAGACTGCCCTACCAAACCTTTTACAGAGGAAGAGTTCTGGCTGCCAGGGAGAAACTCCCCTGGTTTAGGAGCTCTTTCTTCTAGACTTTAAATAAACACAAGTCTCCTTGAAACCAAGCTCCCCTTATGCAAAAAGTTAAACATGAAAGTAGGGATGGGGAACCCAAACCAAATGGAATCTTAGGGACTAGGTCGCCTCAGCACTGTAAGTCCTTTCAAAACTTGCTATTTTTAAACTGCTTTCTGAACACTGTGCTCACTTGTGTTGGAAGTGAAGAGGAATGTATTCACTGTGCTTCAGAAAGTGAAAATCAAACATATTTGCTTTAACTGCTGAATTATAGGGAGGAAACAGGGATAAAAAGAGGAAAAAAAAATCCAAGAAAAAAGTGAGGACGCGGGAAGTTAAGAGAGGATTTTTGACATAACTGATGGCAAATTAAAGTAAGGGGGACTCAAGATAAAGGGATAAAATACTGGAGCATGACAACACAAAGAAAAACCAAGTAGCATATTGCAAATTTCCCTCAGTAACTAATCATAAAACAAACAGAAATAGATCTGGCTTCTGCCATAGTGACTGTGACTAAATGGAAATAAAAGTCAGTTTATGTCATAGTATGTCAGCAAGAGAAAAAAACATAATTCAGGTCTTGAGGTGTTTGCACTGTAAGCTGACAGATTCCACTAAAAGAGCAGAGTACTTGTCTGCTGTCGTCACCCCCTCCACCCACACCACAGCAGAGCATAAACATTACGTGCATTTTGAAATTAAAAAAAAAAAAATGTCCCTGCAGTAAATCCAAGAACCAGACAAGAATTGAGGGAATACCAGATCTTCTCACAGCAGAGGAAAATGACATAATAAATTCCCTATATATTTTTATGATGGAAACTCCTAAGTATTTGGAAAAAAAAGATGTGGCTAGCTGTATGAATATTCTGAAATAAAACATCATGTGAGAAATAAACCACCCTCTGCTGCTCCCATGGAACATATATTTTTATTTTAAATTAAATTAGTACTACCAAAAGTCTGTAGAAATTTGCAAGCATTAACACTACTACAGCAGAAGTTGTGAGCTCCTTCATCCCGTTGTTACTCTAAGCACGGACTAGATGCTTTGGGAATGTTTTAAAAGTGGAAAGAGAATTTCTAAGAGTTGCTTTATGTGACAGATGAGCACCTCACAGTTACAGGAATCTCTAAAGCTACTCAGTGTGATGTAAACAAATGTACAGAGGTTGTGCCTTCTGGGACTATTCCCAATCCATCAGCTGCAGGGGCTGTGAGGGAGTCAGGCTGTTCTGGCCAGGCCCAATTCATAACCCCAGCTTGAAAAACCCTAATACAGCCACTTCATGAGGTGGTGAACAATGCACCTTGGAAAGTGCTATACATCCTCAAATTTCAATGAAATTGTTATGAAGAGACAAAACATTCAAAAGAAAAAAGATTAGATTGTAGGAAGGTCAGAAATATACAGGCAGTGACCCTTTTAGAGAGAGTGCACATGCGTTTCAGCTTGTAGGAAGATCTGGGCATGTCTGATTGTACCCCCTGCACACGAGCCTTTCCTACCTACCACAATCTGAGCTCTAAAATGCTATTTGCTTTTTTTAATAGTGAGACACCAGAAGCAAATCTTAAAAAAATCTCTGACATTGTCATTGTGATTCTTTTAAGCTTCTAGGAATAATTTAAGGGGGAAAGTTAATGACTACAGCATAGACTTTAATCTTATTTGCCAAACTAAAAATATTTCAGAATTGGCTACAAACTGCTAGGAGATATTTCTTCTGTAATAAGCACTTTATTGAATTCAAACAAGAATTATACTCACACTGACTAGCCACAGCAAAGCTGCAAACAGCTTGCTCTTTTGGTAAAATTTTGTTTGGGTGGGAATCCTAAGGTGATTCCCTTTAAAACAGCACACCTAAAAATTTTTCCTTAGCTCAGAATTCTAATACCTACACTGAAGATAATTATAAATATATAGTTTCCCTGAAGGGAGCATGTTAATTCTAGGCTGAAAAAGATTACTCTTGTTTAGTTTAAATCCTTCCTCAGATGAGGTAATTTAAAAGACATACACTTAGGTTAGGATAATAATATTTAGATGGAGAGGAAGCATCAATGTTAATTATTTAACAATAATGTTCATGTCTGTGGTTACAACTGAAACTGTTTCAGGCATCCATCTTGTCACCAAATGAGAGGTAAACACATCCTTAGCCTCTGCTTAACACTGTGCTGGGTTATCAATAACACACCACAATGTGCAAGTAGGTGGGTACAGGAAGAGAGACCAAGATGATGCACTTGTCTGCACAGTAAGCTGCAGTTACTGGAATATGCTGCATTGAGCATTACTTTGTCTTAAATGCCCAATGAGGATTTAAATAAAATTAAAAATACCTTGCTATAGTAATAATTGAACCCAGTATCAGTACCAAGGCCAGGTCCTGAGCAGTTTATTCAAGTTTTGGCTTTTTTTTTTTTTTTTTTTCTGCAATTTGACGTAAGGCCATATGATTTCCTGTGAAACCCCAAACAACACTCTTGGTTTCCTTTGCAAAGATGTTACCAGAAAAGTTGAATGTTGCTAAATTATTCTGAGATTCTCTGCAAGGACAGTAAGCACAGTTAGTTGGCCCATAGAAGTTGTTGAGAAGATAACGGAGATGTTACAGAACCAGAACTGAATTCTTCTCATTCAGCCCTGCAAAAGGCCTGATGGAATTTGCAGGTGACACTGTAAGCTCTGGTGGCACAGCTCTAACTGTAAATATTTCCTAACCTTGAATCTACAGTGTGGGGTGATAACAGACTTTCTCAGATGCTCAGGTGGTCACAATCCTTCACCAGATTAAGCTTCAAATCTCTCTCCTAACAAAAGATGAAAATTTGACTTGCAGTTTCCTTTATTCTTGAGACTCCTCCCATGTGTTTCAGAAGAAATGAATTGCACAAGTTTCACACACAAGAATTGCTCGTATTTAATAATCTATTTTTAAACTTCAAAATTATACTGACTCTTAGCTTGCTTCAGAGACTTCTGTCTGTTTTGCCCATCAGTTCTTTGCTACATGGTGCACCCCAGCTCAGTGGCTGGAACAGAGTCTGACCAGCCAACCCTTCCCTCCTGCAAGATCACCTGTAACATCTTCCCTGGGTGCATCAGTCCTTCCTGTAGTGGAATCTCTCAGAAAATAACCTTTTCTACAAAGGAAGAAATTCTGTCTTTAAAAAGGGACAAAGAACACTGCTGAATCAAAACATAACTCCATGCTTTTCTATAAATGAAATTATAATTATGTAAGATTATATACATATTTAATCAAAGCCACTTTGATAAGTCAACTTTTCTAATTAAAACCAGTATTAGAATTCCAATTTTGAGGAGAGATTAGAAATATCAAAAATGCGAAGTAGTGTCAGAGGTAACAACCATAAATTAACTGTCAAACAGTATTAAGACACTGACTTATCTATAATGAGCACTGCTTAAAAACATTAATGCATCTCTATGAATTTTTACCAATTTAACATTACTTTCATTTTAAGAGTTAACATCACTAGAATCCCCTTATGGAAAAGGCATTATGTACAATGAAGTATGTAGCTTCTTGCCACTGTGACTTACAGAAACTCCTGCAAGGAGAACTCCATGACCCTGTCTTTGCCTGCTAGTTCAGACCAGCTTTAGGTAAAACAGAACAAAGTAAAAACAATAAAGTCTAACACAAAGTTGGAATCTTTGTGAATAAAGAAGATTTCTTTCCTTCTTTATTCACATTCCACACTGTGAAAGTGCCTATTTGTTTAACTTTTTCCAGTACTGAGCAACATTTTTAATGAGGCATTCCAAATTAATTAGGAATAGTGGGTTAATTATCTCATGTTTCAATATATTAATTCTTTGCAACTTAAAAAGGTATGTTATTTCCTGCATCATTCAGAAGGTGCACAGAAATTTCCTCTTAGAAATTGAGCTAATTATGCTTTTAGGTGGTCTGGAAAATGTATATATCCATATCCATTACAGTTTTTCATGAGTACATATTATATTCTCATAAAAGCTTTTTTACTTAAAAAAAAGGAGCCTCCAAGCATTTATACAGTAACAAAATCATTGTATCAACATATCACAGAGTCATTACAGCTAACAGCCTATCCATATTACTCTCAAAATTCCCTATTTCCAGGAATTTATAATGCAGCTGTAATGAATGGTCCTTGCTAAAACTTTATCAACAGGTTTTTAATGCGCCAGTAATAATTTTCTCAAAGTTGAGCATGCAGAAAAGCATTATTTTTTGCCATTTTATGCAACAGCTACATCTAAGAAATGACAGTGTTATTAATGTATGAAGATGTTTTAGTATAAAAGCAGTTTGTTCATAACAATTCTTAAACACTCCCATTAATTTTATGCAGGCTCCTCAGTACAGACTGCAGTTATGAAAGGGTCTTTTTCAGAACAGAAAGGAAGCAAAACTAAAACAAAGAAAGGAATGTGGCTAGTGCCTCATATTGTGATTATCTTTGCATTTTCCTCAGTATGTGGTGTGAGACTGCAGCTGGGTTCAAATGATACAAAATTCCCACCCTTGTGATAGGACAGTGGAGCTTTTTGTGGCTGGAGCTGCTGCCCACACGCTGGATTGCCCTGCAAACTGCCTTGGCCTTTTTTGGCGAGATGGGGAGGAAAAACAGCTCCACCTAAACAGAGTCAGCTCCTTCTTCACCCTCTGAATAGCAAATATTCCATATATTCCACAGGCAACACGAGTGTGCCGGATCCTGGCTGTCCACAAAGCTGCATCAAGTGAGGAAATGGAGGGGGGGTGGTAAGAGCAGAAACCACATCTAAAATAAAAAGGCAGATTTATCTGGCTAAAAATAATTTCAAGCTAACTTGGGTAATAACACAGGAGTGTAAAATCCACCAAGAAATTACTGCATTTATTCTGAACAAATGGTTCAGTTTTGCCTGACTGCACATAATATATTCAATGCAAAAAAAAAAAAAAAAAAAGCATTAAAACTGTCCTTTAAAACTTGTTTCAACTTCCTTTTCCAGTTCAGTTTCAAACACCATTGAACAAGAAATAAGCACAGTGTAGAAAGAAGGATGACTTCTCACAACATGACTTGGATCAGCTACCCAAGCAAGAGCCAGTCTTTCACTTCCCCAGAAGAAATTGAAGCCATCATAGCTTCTCAGAACATCATATCCAGACTTATGCACTGTTACATTGCCTTTTTTGTACCCACAGGATTAATAGCTGGCATATGTATTTTGATCGTTTTCATAAAGAATCATTTGCAGAACAATAGAACAAGCTTGGACTTACTTCTTCTACACTTCACCATCAGCAATATCATAATGATTTTTTTATCCTTTACTGTCATCTCTAGACCTGACTACTTAACAGCAACCCACCTTGCCTGTAGCGTACTGTCATTTTTTTTCAACTTTGGTTATTTCAATTCTCAGTATGTTTTCATTTTGACACTTCTCACACTGTTACTGGAGAGATTTCCACAATGGACTGCTCTCTGCAATGCCACCCAAAGACCCATCTTATGTGTTGGGCTCCTACTCACATACACCTTCTGTTTGTCCCTGACGGAGGCAGTGCTGGTTGGCACTGATAATTATCAGCTAGAATCACACTGCCAGCTGGATCCATTATTTGCGCGGCCTGAATACGAGATTGTTAAATTCACCTTTGGGTTTGGAATCCCATCATTACTCCAGATCCTCTGCTTTACTGTTCTGTGGGCTAAAGAAGCACCTGCTGGAGCTCCAGCCTTGCAGCAGCACATCCACGCTTACCCCGCCGTGTACGCGATCAGCGCGACAATGTTTGTTTGCCGCCTGTTTTATAACGTCATGATTCTCTTCAGGACAACACTGAAACTACAGATGAACATTGGAACTACAAAGAACGAGCTTGTGATGAACATTGCAGAAATAGTGTTGTTCTGTGAGAGCTGTGCTAGTTTGGTAGTTATACTTTGTTTTCATAAACCATGCAAGGATGAAGTACTTAAAGTTTTACAGAGGTGCCGAAGGAAAACCCGTGCCAACAATCACCTCGAAATACCAGAAACAGCCACGACCCATCAAAGTGGGTCTCAGTAATACTTGCTCTTCTAAACAATTGTCAATCCACTTAGCTTTAAGCTTGTGGGTTTTGGTTTGGTTTTTTACTTCTTAAAAAAAAAAGGGCAATTGTTCCTTCTTTAGAACCCAAACTTGGCCCATCTTACAGCTAGCAGTACTGAAAGAAAAAAGATGGTCAGTTCTAGTACTTACAGTGATCTGTGAGAAAGCTTCCAGGGTCTGGGACTGTTTGGGGGTTTTTTTCATATATACATATATATTTAAATCATCTGTTTTTCAGCAAGCATTGCTTCAAAGCCAGGTAGAGAGATGAGTACTGTTGCCATTAAACTGTGCTTCTGCAATAATATCAATGCCCTAGCAGAGCTGCAAACAAAAATGTGTCAAAGAGCATCTTTGAACAAAGGTCAGAATCCAGTCAGAGCATTTTCTCAGGTGTGCCTCCTCCTTTGACTTCTTACCCTTCAAACTGCTTATTTCTATAACACTGGTATATGTAATTCCAGTGGCAGCAGCAGTGAAGTTTTTGTCTGAATTCCTGTGCCAAAATAAGAAAGAGAAATCAAATTAATGGAAACACAGGTCTATAAAGGAAAGCCTTTGGGTCCTTTGTGAGGCACTGAACTGGAAAGATCAACAGGATGGCTAATTAAAACTCTGTGCAAGAATGAAAGCTTTTTGTTAATGTACTCTCAGCTTCCACTTTGCATTTAGACTTACAGCAATTATTGATTTAAGCCATTCCTGATGAGTTCATTCAGAAGTATGAAGTCGTTGGAAGAGTCACATTCAGTAATAGAATAACTGAAAAACAGAGAAAAGCCAGCCCAGAACAGTAGAACTGAGGTGTATTTTTAAGAAGGTAAACAATCCAAGCTGCAGTTCCTAACTGGAATCAAGGCTCTGCTGCAGACAAGATAGAAGCGTTGTACATTTAAATGAGAGATAAGGGGTAAATGGTGCAAAAAGAGAAAAAAATCTGAATTGGAATAGAACAGCTGTGGTGCAGGAGTTTGGATGAAGCCCTGCAGGACCAATAGCTGATGCAGGTTGAGATGTAGGTGCAAAGCTGTACATGCTTGCTTTGAGCACATTGTTACTGCCACCAAATCTGGCCAGGAGCCACCTTAAGCATTTGACTTCAGCTTTATCTTCTCTTCTCACAAAGGTGGAAAGAACAGAAACACGAAAAGCACAAAATTCTACTAAAACTTGGATAATGACGTAGACTTAGATGGCAAAGTTATAAAAATACAGCACTGTGATGAGAAGAGCTCTGAAAAAAGCTACTTTGATGCTTAAATCTGTGTCTTTGTATGAAACCCAGGTGCTAAAGGAACTGAGAGGGGTTTTTTGCAGTTGTATCCTTTAAAAGATCTTCCTGATGGGGTCCAGATTTCTGTGGGGAACTGATGTAAATCAGCATGGGCTGCCTAAGAGAGAACAGCAGGAACTGATTGATCAAGATGAACATCTTCCACAAGACAACAGCCAAGTGCAGAAATGGAAGAATAATAATCATATAGAATACAGATCAAGTATCTAGAGATATGGATCTAGTCTTGGACATCCAAATCCTGGAACATATGAACCATGACTGTATCACATGCAAATAAAGGGCAATATGTAATCCCACTATGACTGTAAGGCCCAACATTTCCGCAAGATGTAAAAATCAGCTGGTAAGATGTCGGCATTGCATTGTGTCAGCCTGTTCCCCTGTTCAATTTTGTTCTGCTGCCAGCACGAACAGATGGATAATTAAAGAACTCTACATATAAACAGATCATTATAGATTGTGGTCAGAAAGGAAGTACGTAGATAAGAATCATCTCTTTGAACACAAGAGCCAATTTCATACTTGTGAAAGGAATTCTCAGATGGCATCAGAGGTTTTGTTTTGCACCTGAGAAGAGGGAGATTAAACACAACAGACCAAAGATCAGCCTGGCAGAAAGAAGCCTGAAGAGATGAGTTTTAAGAGCTGTACATCAGTGAAAAAGCTGACAGACTGAGTGAAAGAATATTTCAGAAGATGCAAGCTGTTTATCCCAGCTCAGAAAGTCAGAGTTTCAGTTGCACTGTGGATAAGGAGGATATTTTGTAGTATGGGAATTATGTGCAAATGATTCTACTTTATTTACAGCTTCCATACATTTTATATTTAAGGATGAAAGAATAAATATTGCGTTGTTTCTGAGTTCCTGAATTACTTTGAAAGGTGCCTAAAAGAAAATAGAGTCAGCTGGCTGGGAGCTGGAAAGTGATCTGGTGGTGAGTGAATGCCAGTGTGTACTCCTCACACACCTGTGAGGAGCAACAAGGTTGAGCAGGGCACGAAGGTGCTTCGTGATACTCTCAGCAGGGTACACAGCTAGAGCAGAGCCATTCCCAAGTGTCACAGACAATAAAACCTGTAGGAACCTACAGATGTCAGATGTAGGATCTGAGAGTGAGTACACCTTGTCAGAATGAACGACTGTGTGTGCGTCTGTGAACCCTCCTGGGTACAGCTCCTGGCTGCCATCTGTGAGACGTGAGTACATGTACTCTGATCTCCTCCCTGTCCATGTGGAAAAAACCTGAGTACTTTCTGGATGGCTGGTTATATTGCCATGAAGAAATCTCTCTGTACAGAAATGAAAAGACTTTGCAACTGAGTATGAGAAAGCAAAGGTAACAGGAGGGAAGAGGTTGAAAAATGCAAAACAGTACTCAAATAGTTAGGAGTATACATTTTAGCAATACAGAAATGTTCTCAAAGAATTATTCTTGATAAAGTCAGAGCTTACACTAAAGTTTGGGACAATGAACATGTGATCCTAGAGAAAATCAACTTGCATCCAGCTAGAACATGAGAGCAAACACCCTATGTGCAACAGGGAAGGAACACAAGCAGTTTCCCCAAATCCTTCTAATATCGTCTGATATGAGGGAGAAAAGAGCAGCTTTAGCTAAGATTAAAAGTAATAATTTTAAAATAATTAATAATCCAAAGAATATTTTTAAGAACAAAATAAAATCTCCATGCTCTGAGATTTTTTTCCCTTATGCAAGCAGCAGCTTGGTTGAACCCTTACTTCTCCCAGGCTTTACCCAGTTGTGAACAGTATGTTCCAGAAGAAATACAGCATTTATTTTTATAGGCAAGCTGTCAAAATTAACTGAAGGGATATACTAGAAAGTTCAAAGAAGAATCTTTTACTTCTGTCTTGGTAATATTTGTATCCTTCCACGACTTTGGTCTGCATTTGAAAAAAACACTTTGTTCAGTAGAAGAAGAGAAATGATCAGGCTGCTGAAGTTAAAGCCTGAATTTCTGAGTTGGTAACATGTTTTGGAAAAGAACTCAGGACTCATCATTACGGAACCAGCTGGCTCAAACTTGATCTGATCCCACTGCAAACAACATTTGAGCTAGAGACTGGATGTGCACACTTGAATCACAACTCAAGCTGCTAAATCCTGACATGTATTTCATAAGCCTGCCCTTAGTTACATTCTAATATTAAACTTACAGACCACTGAAAGGGCACCAGTATTATTTACCTTGATTTTGAGGTACCTGCAGAAGATCTGGTTCAGGGTGAAAACTCAAGTAATTCAGCCAAAATAAGTATTCTATATAATGTGTCCACCTTATATGTTGCATGACAAATAAATTCACTAATGGATAGAATGAAAGAATGCATTTCACTTCCATGGTACAAAGTGTCCAGCAAAGGACTGACTCAATGGCTGCCAGACGCAGCCACTACAATGAAAATGACTGATGTTTTGCAAAAAAGTTTTAAATAGCATTTGAATAGAGCCTGAAGTGTTATGATAGGGCTTTGAGCAATCTGGTTTAGTGGAAGGTGTTCCTGCTCATGGCAGAGAGCTTGGATCTAGATGGTCTTCAAGATCCCTTCCAACCCAAACCATTCTAGGATTCTGTGATCTTTTACTAGACAACAGTTTGTGGCCCCATTTAGTGAAATTTTTAGATTATCCCTTAAGAGTTTTGCAATATATGCTTTAAGAAAAATAAAAAAGTTTTACCAGAATAGTTTGAATGGGTTTGAATGGGTGTTGCCCCTGCAAAAGGAAAAGGCTGAACTTTTAAAAATTATTTTTAGTAAGAAAAATGCATTCTCAGAATTATTGGCAACTGAAAAGCCTAAATACACAAAATACACTCCATCCAAGGTTTTCTGAAAGCACAAAAACAATTAATTCCAGCTCAAACTAAGTCTGATTTTTTGCAAGAAGGATTATTTGCTACTAAAGCTGGACAGGACAAAGTATGAGGGTGCTTTAGAGCAGGGTAATGGGTGCTGATTTCATTCAGTGGTTGAAAAAGGTGAGAGAGAATTTGGACCTCAGTCTACCTGGAAAACCTCATGAACAGTATGACAGCATCTGCATTTCCTCCAGAGTTAGTTCCAGTAGAGATTCTTACACAAATCTTTCTTCTGCAAATGGTTATATTACAGTGTAAGCATTCCAAAACCATTTTAATTTATGCTTCCTCCCCCTTCCATGAAATACAGTTCCTTACTTTCTTTCAGCTTTCTATACCCTTGCCCTGATCTAATTTCTCCAGGACTCTACATCTTCATACCCAAAACACTTCCACACTCCTGACAGAATCCAAGAGTCTCTTGCATCTTTAGAGGACTTATCCAGCTGGAGAGGCTGCCACAGAGTGCTGGCACAAGAGCTGTGATGCAGAAGACTTCCCAACGTTGCTCTCTTCCAAACTCACACCTCCCACTTTCTTTCTCCTCAGCTGTCACCTTTTAGCAGCACAATAGCAGGCACATATGTTGAAGTCTGCTAAATTACACAGAGTATCTTCTATTATAGCCCAGATTTCAGCCTCTTGGTGCACTGAAGCTTCTGAAAGACTCTCTGGTGTTAGACATGTTTACTGAGATATTTACAGAGCTTTACACATTGAGTGCTACATAAAAATAAACCAGGAAAATTCCAAATTCTGGGTTACTGAGGTCTGAAATTATACAAATGCTACTGCACCAGTTGCTTTGACACATGTTCTCAGCAACAGTCACAGTAAAGTAAGACAGGTGGAGCTTTAAGACTCAATACTGTCACAACTGTGACCATGGATCATTAAGGCAGTCACTGTAAAGTCCTGTGGAATACCTGCAACTGACATGGAAAAAGGAACAGTACAATGTCCAGCAGCTGCTAAAATTACTTTGAGGCATTTATGGAATATGGAAATGACAAACAGTGAGATTAAGACAGATTAATCAGTAACAATAATTTGACTGCATAAACAAGAGCCTGAAAATGCTGTGATCTGTTTAAGGAAACAGGATTCAGAGGATTTGCACGATCATCTCATAAAATATTTACAGAAATACAGAACCCATTATTACAATATAATAACATACAAAATTACCATAATACTAAATATGACCTCTTATGCTTCACAGTTCTTCCAGCACAGAAAACAGCTACTTCATGGGTCTTTTGAAAGACAATTTCCTTACAACTCTAGAAGTATGGGAAAGTGACATATTTCTTATCATGAATTCAAACAAGAAAAATTATAATTCAGAATTATATATTTTAATAGTAAATCAGCTGATATTCACAGCTAGACAAGCAAGGACAGACTGACCAGCTGATTATCAAATCCAGGCCCCCACAATAACAAACAACTGACACCCAGAAGTGAATGTTACACATGAAGAAAAGTAAAAAATCCTTCAGGCCCTTGCAAGATCAGTGGAAGCTCTGAAGGACAGAACTAACTACAGCAAAACCACATGATCAACAAACAGCAAAAAAGACTCTTTTTAATCCTGTTCTTTTATGACAGCAAATAATTAAGATCTTCAAAGCTGGTATCACAAGATTTTTCTAACATTTACAATATTTCAATCCTACAATGAAATCGTATTTGTACACGTCTCAAAGCAAAACACTTTAGGCTCTGTCCTCATCATCCTGCATTAAAACACTCCATTCCACGCACAGTGAAAATCTTCTGTTCAGAAAAATGTTACCAGCACCAATCTGCGCAAACATTCTTTTGATCTAAATAATCACTGATTCCAAAGCTATTTATGAAGAGCTATCATTCAAGAACATCTTTAAAAACTTTTTTAAAGTTTTAAAGTTTAAAAACTGCAAAAATCCTCTGTTCCTATGCACAGTGTGTTGCAGAAAAGCCAGCAAATAATCGATTTGCCCCAATGAAGGCAACGGGGTTTTGCTCCCAAAGCCAGTCACATAAAGAGCCTCTCTTTACCTTCCTACAGATGAGGTCCTTTGTAATCTAAAGACATTTGACCACTCTAATTGGTGTCATACATCTCTATTATAATGACATGTTAATTGCTTACTCCACACTTCTGAAACTGTCACACTGTCTTCCTGAAGTCCTAAATGCTGAGATCCCATTCATCTTATTCCAGCTGCATCTATGTACAGCAAAGCCACCCATGGCCCTAAATGTTCAGGTGTCAGACCAACATAATCACAGAAAGCAACTGCCACAAATAAAATATTGCTCTTTTATGAGGAAGGTTTGACTTTTTTCCCGTTCAAAGAATTCTGACCACCAGTAGGTGGTGTTACTGGAAACGTCAAGTAGGTTTTTTTACCCCCTGCAGATGAAATGCAAAACTCCACCTGCAACACTGGTGTTACATGCAAAACTGAGGCTCCTCATTCTCTGTAGGGTAATCTTATTTCATCCATGTGATTTTGAGCTGAGCAATTCTAAGAAGTAAGAGAATGACAGCATATACCTGAAAATTTAAATACAAACAGGCAAAATGGGATCGACTTGAAGGTAGGAAAACTGAAATTTATCTTATCTGTTTACCAAAAGACCCTTCTCAGATGCTTGATGTCTTCAATCAAATATTTCCCTCTAGACTGCCCGGAGGCTTTTAAAAAATAGCACAAATAACAGTAATAATTGTTTTGTGTCTATGTAAAATATGCTTCATTGCAATTTGCAAGTAAATCTCTTAATTATTGTTCAGCTGAGCTCTAGATTTGAAGGACTATAAAACTTAAAAAAACACCAGAGGCAGAAAGGAGGGTGCAATGAACATTAGCGAAGTAAAACTGACAAATACAAGAGAAAAGCCGTTTGAGTAGTTCCAGTAAAAAAGAAACCAGCAGAAACAGGGTTAATTCTAGCCTTATAAGGCTGTTCAGCAGCACTTCAACTGCACACAAATTAGAACAACCCTGGGAATCTATAAAGCTTGTTTTATTGCCAAGGACATGCAGCAAGATCTGCATTTTGCTCTTGTAAACTATCCTTTATTTAACAAGTTTTAAAGCAGAACAGAATTTTATATGGTTTTTGTTTTTACTGCTGAATCATCAACAGGTGGCATCCACTGCAGCTCTGCACACCTAAATGCAAGTTTTTACCGAGAGGACAGTGGAAGTTGGCACATCCATTACGTGTGCACCCAGCAAGGAGCAGCCTGCTGCTGTCTGGAGGAAAATCAGCTCGGGAGAAATGGAATTAAGGTAAAATAAACTGTTTCACAGTGCATAGTTACCTGTAATGCTTTTAGTTGCTTGGCTTTTGGCGGCCTTTCAGACGTAATTAAAATCTGACCACAGACGGACCTTTTAAAATCAATTGCTCAGGCTGTTAACTTATCTTTTATTGTATTTAAATCCATTTTACTGCCTTATTCACAAATAAAAGGCCGTTACATAAAGAAAACAGTTTATGTCTGACTCCACAGCTGCTTGAAACAAACACCGAACCTTCTAATAAGTGTAATTTCACATGGATATTTTAGCATGAAGAATTACACTAATTCTAAAATGATTCAAAACACAAGAACAGGTACTGGGAACTTAGGCCTGTTTCATTAAGAAATCGAAGCTCTGGAACCCATATCTTTATTTAAGTATCTCTAGCTCTTTCTGATGACTTTAATACATTTAAGCAAACTCAGAGCTGCATTTCTGACTAAAACTATTCTAACACTCCTACTCCATTAGTGGTCTGCTCTTTCATCCCCCAGACTGCACATTGGAAGGATTTAAGCCATTAAAATGTGGAAATATGCATGAATTTTACTGGTAAATAATTTTTAAAATATATTTTCATACAAATAAAAATCAGTGGTTTGATAGTAAGATGCAGATTAAAGCAATTCAAAATATTTAAAACTTAACACAAAACAGGCTGGTTTGTAATTTTCTTGCTGTTTTATTTCTTTGGGGTGTCTTTTGTTTGCCTCTTTCTTTTTTTAAATAAACTTCTAGCAATGCTTCAAGTGCATAACATTCAACATTTAGAAGTAAACAAATCTGATAACTGGTTATTTTCCATTACTACCCGGAAGTCAGTGAAACATAAAAAATCACAACGGGAAACAAATTGAGTATAATAATGTTGGTGTAAATCAATATGCTGCTTGTATTACCTTCATTTCTAAAATTTGCCCTTCCCTCCCACTGAAAGCAGCAGGAACCAACTGCTTTTCATCTCTGTTGCCTTCTCAGACACAGACCCTGCTATTTATTAGCTTTACAAGCTGATAGAATGTGTGTGTATGTGTGTATATATATATATATATATATATATATATATATATATATATATATATAAATAAAATACCAGGGGTTTTTAAATGGGTTAAACTCATTCTTTTGATTTCTCTGTCTTTCTTCAATTTCTAATACTGAACCCCTGACGGGCACACCCAATTTTAACCAACCTGCCCTCACAATGTATTTTGATCTAGAACAAATTTAAATTCTTTTAGGTGAACCTTTGCATTTATATTAGAGCATAATGTTTCCTACAACCTCAGCTGTGATTTAAATTAGCAGAAGCTAATGGCACATGGAACAGTGCTGGAATATGAGATTAATCGTTTTCCATTTGCAAATTGCAGGTCCAAGGATGTTCATTGATTAGTAAAAGAAAACAAATGGAGCTAAAATTCCACGGTCTTCCAACTTGCATGAAGAAACACTGTTGCTGAAAAGCTTTTATTAAAGAGACCCAAGTACCACCATGGTAAAAAGATTCCTACATGATCTTAAGACATACAGGAACTGCAAATTCTCTTATTTAAAATGTATATAGTATCCTGTAAAACAAATTAAGACATTCACTATTTGTAGTATTATATTTCAGTCAGTTTTAAGTCTAGTTAATCTGATTTTTAAAGCATTTTAATTTCCTATACAAAAGTCTGTATCTTTTTCAATTCCAATCAAAAATGCTTACTAGGAATTCAGTTGAAACAAACCCAAAATCTGATTTTTTTGCTATTGCCACCAATCTGTGAGTGCTAATATCTTTTCTGCAGATATTTTAACCATGGAAACTTATTCTGCCTCAGTATCACCTGTCATATGTAACAGCACAACTTTTAACCTGAATGGATCCCATTTGTGTAACGAAAGCATATCCTCTAGATTAGCTGATAAATCAGAACACCAACAATATGTTATTGGCCTTTTCTTATCATGTCTTTACACAATATTCCTTTTTCCTATTGGTTTTGTGGGAAACATTCTGATACTGGTTGTCAACATTAGCTTTCGGGAAAAAATGACAATCCCAGACCTTTACTTCATAAACCTGGCAGTGGCTGATCTCATTCTAGTGGCTGATTCTCTCATTGAGGTGTTTAATCTTGACGAGAAGTATTACGATATCACCATCATTTGTACCTTTATGTCTTTGTTCCTTCAGATCAACATGTATAGCAGCATTTTCTTTCTGACATGGATGAGCTTTGACAGATACCTAGCACTGGCCAAAGTAATGAGGTCCAACCTATTTCGCACTATGCAGCACGCTAGACTGAGCTGTGGGCTCATATGGATGGCATCCATTTCGGCAGCTCTAGTCCCATTTACAGCCGTGCACTTACAACACACCGGAGAGGTTTATTTTTGTTTTGCAGATGTAAAAGAAATCCAGTGGCTAGAGATAACCCTGGGGTTTATTATCCCCTTTGTGATCATCGGTCTTTGTTACTCATTAATTGTTCGAGTCCTTATAAAAGCACACAAGCACAGGAGTCTCCGTCTGCGGCGACAGAAGGCTCTGCGCATGATTTTTGTTGTTGTCCTGGTTTTCTTTATCTGCTGGCTCCCTGAAAACGTCTTCATTAGCGTCCAACTTCTCCAGAGGAAAAGCGAGCCCGTCTCTTCAAACAGCCCATCCTTCAGGCATGATTATCCTTTAACAGGACATATTGTGAACCTAGCAGCTTTTTCTAATAGCTGCTTGAACCCCTTGATTTACAGTTTTCTGGGGGAGACCTTCAGAGACAAATTGCGACTGTACATTGAACAGAAAACAAAAATGTCAACACTGCATCGCTTCTGTCAGGCTGCCTTAACGTCTGTCATTCCTGACAGTAATGAGCAATCAGAAGTCTGATTTAGTGGCCGTTGTATAAAACATATGACTGTGAAGTTGTGCAAATAGTGAACAAAATGCTTGCTACTAACAGAAAAAAAGTGCATTTGTGTGTGTGTATATGTATATTGTATCGCTCTATTGAGTATTGAAAGTTTATATTCAAAATGTTTTTATGACAAGACTTTAATGTAGAAGAATATGTTTTAGTCAGATTTATATTTAATTATGAACAGGATTATTAAAAGCTGAGCACTGAAGGAGCTTTATTTTGTATTATATATGTATGAATGACAATATAAGAGAAAACTTTATCAACTTAGGAAGACTCTGGATGTAATCTGATTATCAGAGATGATACTTTGCTGGTGTATATAAGGTACTTCCACTGAAATAATGAAGCTGCCACAACAGTGAGGAAAAATCATTACAACATATTGATGTGGAGATGCAGAAAACATTGATTTTTTTTTCACTCAAACATGTTAAGATGAATGACTTTGCTTACAAGAACTACGTGGTACTATCGTCACTGTATTCTAGCATGTCTTCCATGATTAAGTTTTTAATCTTAATACAATCAAGCACAGTGATGAGTTTTTGTCTCCTAAATGTAATCTACTGTTTACATCGGTACTTGATCAAAGCCAAAATCATCTGTAACTCTAGTGCTCAGCTCAAAGAACTTCACAGAAGCAAAATGTAGTGCTTCATTCTGTCTTTTAAGGATTGACCCAGATGATCTCTCTCAGAACAAACATAATTGGCCCTTTTGTCAAAAATGCCAGCGCACCAACATCATGTACATTCACACCTGCCTTCAGATTTGAGTGCACATTGCACAAAATCTCTTCACGTTCTGGAACAAAATGCTGTGATTTTTAAGGAAGTGTCACTTTCTGCAAAAGATACTGAAGATATTGCGGAAACATTGCTTATGAAAGTGACAGAAACCTCCATTTTTAGAAAGGGAGAATATATGTAATGGAGAGTGTGATTAGTGATTATCAGATCTGAACTTCATGCACAGCCATCCCCAGGTCCAGAAACCCCACCCTTTCAAGATTTTAAGATGCATTTTAGATGCATTGATCCTTTGAAGGTTAATTGTACTACCCAAACAAATGATAGCACCACTTACACAATACACAAAACTGTTTCTTTTCTTCTAGCAAATAATGGGGTTTTAAATCTGATTGATGTTTGGCACAGGTTACTCCTGAACTTGCTCAGAGGAAGCTATAAAGTTCTTAGAGATTAGTGTGCAAGACCATTAAAACATCACTTGCTGCATCTCTCAAGTGAACAAACTCATTTCACTTCTGTGCTTATTGACTGAAGCACCAGAACTCAGCAGAATAAGAGGCTCTGTCCTATTTTCAAATGTCATATATTAATTAATTAGCACAATAACAGATTTTAAAGGATTTTTAAATGTAGACCTTTAAAACAATAACTAAAGCTACTAAAGCAATAAAGAAAACAGTGAAAATGATGATTCCGCTCATATTTCTCATGAAATATCTAGAGTTTCCTAGTGGAAGTTTCGGCCAAAAAAGACTTGACCTATAAACAGAAAGGCCACAAGATGATGATGGCGGAATTTGAAATAGATAGCTGGATATTCCTGCAGCATCAACAGGAGCAGCAGTGTGAAGTCTGAGGCAACTGTAGATTAATTGCAAGCGATTGCTAATCACAGTCTAACAAAAAATGTGTTTAGTCCCATCCTCCCTGCCGACCAAATAGATCTCCTCTCAAGAAAGGTACAAGCATAGCACGACTTGCTAAAAAACACTCAGCAAGTCATCTCCCCACAATTGTGCTGCATCACACGCAGCCCTTTTCCCTCAGTATTTTCCTTTTTGGAATGACCACAATTACTCAGGTCCTATGGACTGCCAATAGACATTAATCACACCATTAAAGATGGCTATTTCAGACAACACCCAGCTGAAAGAAGGAATAATTGTCTTGGCAATGTAATTCTGAGAAGTAAGACATATCTTAAGCTTACAGATTTATTAGGTTTGTGCAATCCTGACACTTGCCATGAATAAATAACTTACTTGGGGTTACAAGAATACACTTTCCCAAACACAGTTGTTGCTTATTTTGTTTTTTTTAGGAACAAGATCCTTTCCCCTTCTCCCAATACAGGAATCACATTTCTTATCAAGTCTATGGTAGAAGCCTTTCTGCTACCCCTGCAGAACACAAATCAAGTAAGTCCTTGTGCAGAAGCTTATAATAATAAACAAACAGCAATAGCAAATGCCTGCTCATGCATGCTCCAAAGTAGTTTGTTTCTGAGTGATCATATTCAGTAGTATACAGTGAAATCTACGAAAGACCAGATTACTATAGCATTAAGAAAACAATATATATTCAACCCAAAACAACCTATTGCATGTTTAAAGCCAAATTACAAACCTAAAATACCTGATGAGTTCCCTACTGTTGATATTTTGGTACAGGCTTATGGACTGTGCCTGAAATTACTAAATTTAAACATACTTCTTACTTTAAATGCAAAGCACTTTCCCAGCTGAAAAAACTGCACACTTATTCCCAAAGCTTTTTTTTTTTTAAACAGTAACTCTGTACAAAGTAATATTTACAGAAATGTCATACAACTTCCCTGTGTTTATGTAGACAACATGCTTTCTGCAAGCCATTATCCTGCAATGACTCGCTACTATGGCTTATCCATGGACCAAAACGATCTCAGCTTGATGTGTCTTTTTTTTGTTTTTTTCTTTTTTTTTTTCAATTTCAAATAACAGTCACCAGTAAATAAAACCTTTTCTAGAGTGTAGAGGAAAAAGGGAATGGGAGCAAGAATTTTGATACAACTCCTTCACTTTTTATCTCTGGTCTCTCATTAATTGTTTAATTGCTGAGTTGAAGGAAAAGATTCCATATGCCTTTCTAAAACACTGGACTGATGACAACTATGAGATTTAAAAACCTGTTTATCACAGTTGCTTACAATCTTTGCTATAATAGTCTATATCAAACTTCCAGACATGAAAGGTCTAGTATTAAGAAAACCTCACAGAAAAGAGGAAAGAGGGAATAATCAAAAAATCTCTGTAAACCATTAACTGCTTTTGAAAATAATACCTCAGCACAAGAATGCCTTGAATGCACAGGTTATAAGTGAATATCCAGAAACAAAATAAATGCAAACAGCACAAACTAACACCAATCTGGACCTGGTGCAACTGAAAGCACCAGGCTTCCCACAGCTGTATAAAAAGATTCGAGAAAAAGAGTTATGTGAGACCTCTTTAACATGTTAAAGTGTAACTTTGCATTCTTTTGACAGTTTTAGGAGATACAACAAATACCGACTGTGCAGCCACAACATCCACCTCTCGAAAATGCAAAGTTGGTCAGTCTAAAGATAAAGCTTGATTCATTTATGAAGAGCATTACAGGCTGGGAGGGCATGTGACAGAGAATCTGAATCAATGAGTCAGGTGATTCCAGATTCTGGGCAAGGCTTTGACATAATATGAGCAAGACGCAAGAAAAGTCACCTCTCCCTTCAAAAGCTTGAGAAAAAAAAAAAAAAATAGAGCACAAAGTTTTACGAGAAAATGCTTGTAAAATTTCAGACTAAGTATCTGTGTTTCAAACAAAATCCACTGCCTGTGCAGTGCAGGCTCTAATCTTTTTTCCAGCCATCAAGTTGCGTTAGAGTATAACTGAATTTTTTGCCGTGTAAGGATTTTGCTGTATTCTCTCAGCTGTTTATTAAGACTGCAAAAAAGAAAAGATTGTCTGGACAATTTTAAATGGTTGGGATTGTCACATAAAAAACGTGTTAAAGAGTGGTTTACCGTAAGTAAAAGCATGTCAAGTTCAATCCTGATTATCATTAATTCCATTGGTACTTGTTTCTGCATAACTAAAAACAAGTGAGTGTATGAAGAAGCAGGTTTGAATTTTAATAGCTACTCATGAAGGTGAGCCAATGAATTAATTTGATTTTGATTGAAAACAATGAAGATAAGAGCTTGATTTGAATTTAAGGGGCAGTATCTGTCCTTCCCTTTCACTCTAAATCTTACCTTACCCATTCAGATCATCAGACAAACATTTATTTTCATCACAGAAGAGCACAGGACCAAATTAATTATTTATTTGTCCTTTTTTAATGGCAAACCTGGAACAACATGTAATGAGGAACAAGTCACTTTTAAGACATGCACACAGAACACCTTTCCCTTATGCCCTTAAGCTCTGCTGTCAGGGAGGTTGTGGTACATGCCCTGTGCTGTGTTTTAAAGAGAGACACCACATATGAAAATCTGAACACCCTCCATTCATATTTATAATGTAGGTGTCCTTTCTTCAACAGTATTGTCCAAACTATTTATTCCACAGTGACTTTTAGTACAATAAAGCTTTAACCCTTGGGTCTGGCCTTCCTTTTAGGCTTCTATTCCACATCAGCATGACACAGGCAGGAGCTAAGAATAAACAGCTGCTTATTGAGCCACCCAGGGTGCCAACACAGGAGCAATGCCCTCTCAGGACCGCAGGCTGTGCAGGATCAGCTCTACTTTCAACTCCCTTTCGTACATGCTACTTCATTTATTTTACCTAAACCCACTAAATGCCACTACAAAATATAAAGATGATTGTCTGAGTCTCACAAAGTCACTTGGGTGTTTAGAATAGCTTTTGAAACTGTTCAACGCCCATGATAAAAAACATTTTCAAGTTTCCAACCTGCTTTCTTAAATTGATTGAACAGTCTGCTACAGGTATATACAGACATTTCAAAGGCCTAAATTAAACTACTGAGCTGTTCATTACCAAAAAGCAAAACCCTGCTTTCTCAAAATAAATATTTAATGCAGCAGGGTAAAACTTTCCAAAGCAGCAGCTTTGCTTACAAGTTGCAGTTCACTTGACCTGCAAGCAAAATCACTGAAAAGGTTTAAGACCTTTTCAAATTGCATTGAGTATGTTTCCTGGAAGGACTTTAAAAAAAACTGTGGGGAGAAAAAAAGACATAGTAGAGAAACAGGAAATTTATTAGGATATTGTTAAATTATCCTTAGAATTGGAGTTAAGACGATTTTTACAGAAAGAGCTCAGTGGCAGAATTGCCTAATAGTGCTGGAGATAGATTTGTTTTCTGCCTCAGCAGCAGAAATATTTCCTTTCCCAGGCATTCCCTCAATAGAAACTGTAATATAATGGCAAATAAGATTTTCTTCCTTTCATTCTCTCTCCATTCAGAACTGCACAAGAGAAATAGCCTGTACCTGACTACAGAAACCTTTTAACTCTTGTGCTGCAGAGTGAAGTGCACACAGCAAACTGAGAAAGATACCAAAGAAACAGCTCACCCAAAAAATTGATAGTATTCCAAATATCCACCTGACAACTGAGTATCAAGGTGGGAAGGAGATATAGACAGAGATGTATGGGGGAACATAATTTATAAACTTGCTTGGCTTCCAGAGGTGTAAAGTCAGAATAATTACTTCTGATATTACAAGCTCATTCTCTAGAACAGTGAGAAACATGACATGTTATTTTCTTATGCTAATTAAAGCTGCCTGATGACGGGTGACACTGTGGGAGTGTTGTGGGACCAGAAGCCCAGCCTTGCTGGCCTGAGGTGCTGCTGGAGCTGACATTGGCTCACACAGAACCTGACTGGACCCAACAGCATCCTCAGCCCAAAACCAGGGGTCTGTGAGGGGCCATGGAGAGCTGCCCCCATCCCCTGCTGATTTGTGCTCTTCTTGACTGAGCAAGACCTTTTGGATCTTGGCCAGAGATTTTATTCCAAAACCTATCGGATCAGGACAGTTGGCTGCTCCTATTCTAAGCTTAAACTAGATCATAATTTCATCTAGACAAATATAAGACAACCATAGTTTATGCAAAGGATGGTAATTTTTACAATTTAAAAACCCTAACTTTACAAGTTTATTAAAGGATGTCTTTGGAGCAAAGGCTTGAAAGCCACGAAAGACGGGACTTTTGTAATAAAATAGGAAATGTTGTCTATTCCAAAGGTAGCTTGAAAAAAGAATCAGCCATTGAGGTGCAGGAAGGCTCCTAAGTTCTCAAAAAACCCATGACCAATTTCAATGACCTCTGTATTAGAGTTCAGTACAACAGTTCTGTAACCAATTAGTTATTTCATGAGTGGGTAAGGATGAATAACCCCCCTTTAGGATTCAGTCTGTAGTGTAAAGGTAGGATGGAAAGGTAGTTACTAAAAGCATGTATTTTCCACAGATTTAGGTTTTCTTTTCTCTTTACTTGTATAACCACTCTGCTCCTTTTTATGCAATGCAGCTCTAAGCCCTCAGTACATTCTCTGAACAGCTTTGACATCTTTCAAACTCTGAGAGGTAGGAAAAGCTGTCTGCCCCTATGTATATGCTGTTTGCAATAGCCTGGTTTACAGATGCAAATTATTAAGATAATGCTGAGAAATTTAATAAAACACTGGTTGATGATCTTCCGTTTGATGTCCTACAGAACTCCTGTGGGATTCAATTAGAAATAGGTAAATGCATTCAAAGACAGAGTCTGGTTCCCCTGTCAAATACCTTCATGCTTGTACCCTCGATATTTCAGGCAGGTTCTAAAAGTCAAAAGATTAATTTTCTGTTCTAATTACTTGTTGGATGTAACAGACAAGCATTTTACAAGTATTTATTAATCTGAGTGGCTTTGATCTAATACCCAAGAGCCATTTTATCTATGCTGTAATTTATTAACATATATAAATATACACTGATCTTTCATGTGGTTCACAATATTGCATCTAAACACAAAAGACATTTTGAATGAGGAAAGTTCTCATTTCTCATTCATACTACAGGAGCAGCCATCACCCCCCTTTTATCTGTGCCAAAACACTGGGGGTTTTTTTGAATTTTTGAATCTATTTTATCAACATGCAAAAAGTCATGTTTTATAAAAAGCATTATACCACATTGCTTAAACAAGCAGCAGCATTTCATCAAGGACAGAGCTGCTTTTTAGAATAAGCATAGTTTAAACATCCAAATCTGTGCCATTTTAGGTTTTTTGAACCAATTAACATTAACAAAACAGTAGCAAGAGCAATAAAGAGGAAGTAACAAGTCCACAAAAATCAGGACTGGATTAATACATTATGCTATACACACTTCCAAGTTTCAAGCCCTGTCAAGAATAATTGCTTTTGAATGCCCATTTCTCTGCTCTTTATGCTGTATCAGAATGCAGCAAACATCCTGTCAAGCTTACAAGTTAATTTCTTGCCAAATGAATGCCTTTTGCAAATTCAAACATGTTAATGGGACTTCTTTTTAACTGAAGTTACACATGTTTTGGGGTTTTGTGCCAAGTTTTCTATATTCAACAATTTGGGCCTTTTCCAGCAATTTTCATTGATGATGTCTCTCTTTATGAGGAGTTAGAAGTCATCAATACAGAACCAGAATAAAATCGTCATTGAAAAAGGGCCAAAAGCAGTGTTCTCACTGGACTGGAGCTGGGTGACACAGTCAAGCAGATCTTGCCTTTGCTCCTTCAACAACTGAACACTCAACAAATTCAACCCACAAGTGGGAATCCTGTCCTTAATTTGAATTTTGTTAAGATATTTGCAGTTAAGGCAGGAAAGCAAGGATTTATACTGGAAATCCAACAAGAGCCATCAAGAAAGGGCTCACCAGCAAGCAGATAATGAGGGCTGAGAGGAAACAACAAGTACGTGCTCCAAGAAGAGAAGGAAGAATTTCCCCTCTTAACAGCAAAGAAGGGACAGTTGTGTTTCACCACCAAACTCCCCATCAATTTAATACCCTGGCTTTATTAATAAAAGTAGAGAATTAACTTTGAACGGATACAGATTAAGGCAAATACCCAGAATTAGCATGAAGCTCTTGTTTGCTAAATTGTAATGAAGAATGCACAATTCCTTTAAACACAAGTAAGAAATACACCACATATTGTTTATACCAAACACAGTTGGGGACGTGAGCCTTTCGCCTGGGAAAACCATCTTCAAAGTAGCAACTGTTTTCCCAGCTGTGAATACTCTTTCCTGGGAAATCTATTCGTACCATTACAAAAATAATTTTCAAAGGAATGTAAAATTATTCAGCCTAATCTATGCATATCCATATTTCAAACATGATTCTGTACCTTCTTAGACATGTCTGTTTACAGAAGGCCTACTATTCTCTATAAACACTACATGGGTGTCACAATTAAATTTACCCCCTTTTTAAAATAAATAAATGCATGGTTAATTTAATAAAATAATTTGAAGCAACTCTATCAATATTCTGATGAAGAAGTGTTAGCAGGAAACAAATGTTTCAGTCCCATAACCAGCTGCCCTCAAAGTTTGTTGTTTTGTGGTTGGTTGGGTTTTTTTTAAATTTTCCTAATTTGAGAGATATTTCATAGATAAGAAAGCAGATAAACCAAGCAAGATGTCACACAGTAAGCCATAACTGCCACATAGATTTAGACCTTTGTAATTATTTCCTATAACTACCAGAAGGCCACCATACAGAGAGGCACTAAGAGCCCTTGGGCCAGCAAACTTGTCCTTTTGTGCAAGTAAAAAAACCCCAAGCAAACAACCCAAGAATAAACATTCAACAGAAAGGTAGCCTGAAACAAAGAGAAACAGACCCAACATTTTAATTATAGACTGACAAAACCCAGCACAATAATATCCATCCTGACATTTAACTTGGCCATTTTGAAAAATAGCTCCCACCCTCCCTTTATCACTGGGAAACTGCTTTCTGTTGATGTATCTTTCCATCAAGGCACAGGGGGAGATGGAGGGATAGGGGAAGATGAAAGATTATGTCATCTTCTCTTCATAACATGGACAAAATTCTATTTGCATGTTAAAGATACTTTAAAATTGGTCAAAAAAAAAAAAACAGTACGAGATCAGATTCTTATTTTAGGAGGTTATGCTAAATAAATTTAAGTTTTTTGAATTTATTTCCTTTTTTAATATTTAAGATTTTTACATATTGTTTGAACAAAAATTAATAACCTCAGATAACATTAATGCTTACAACAGAGGATTAAGCAAGTACAGCAAAACCAAACAAGTGCAGAAGAGTGGACAGTGGAATTGCAATGCAAACAGTTTCCAAAATATACTTTTAATGTATATAAAATACAGTTAATATTGGTGGCCTGGTATAGCAAACTATAAAAGCCTGGTAATCAGAAGAAAATCCTGCAACATCACACTAAGTTGTTAACTTCATGGCATTTTTTTAGGATGGGAAAATGCAAACCAAGTTATTTTGATGGCTACAAGATAAGCTTTCCATTAATTAGAAAAATAAATTAAGGGAACAATAAAGGATTACTGAGTTTGTTTGCAAATCATCCACAACTCATTATTTCAAGAACAGGCTTTGGGATGAATTAGTGGGTTGTCAAACAAATAAATACACTGTCTGATGATAGCTTTACAATATCTGCCAGATCAGTTTGCACCAATGTCTGGTTTGCATTCATTAAACATTCAAATTACTACCCCAGTTACCTGATTACAAGCAGCATTAGAGATTGTATCAAAGTAGCATTCCCAGTTATTCCATAAAGTTCATGCCCAAAATGTTTATCTCCACAGCTTAAACATAATTTTACAGGGTTTTCCACTGCTACAACCAAACAGCGATTTTAAAGAATTTTTTTTTTTTTTTTGTAGATTGCTTTGCAACTGAAGAATTCTATATTGCTCTTTATGATAACCTCCAAAAAGCTGAACAGAAAAACCTTTTCTTTACAAATTTTGCCATTTTCCATTTAGGAAACAGATCTTACTGTTTGGGCACCTGCACACTCTGATGAAAGAAACACCATGAGCTACTTGTTTATTTGCCATTGTTTGTAGTATCTGTATGGAATCTCAGAAATTAAATTCCTTTCCCACTGATCCTGCCTTTATCTGAGGAAAATGTTGATTCCTCCTCCTCCAACCACTTGCAATGCTGGCCATAACAAGGAAGTACAAGGAAACACTCACTGGCTGTATGAGCATTACCTAAAGTACCCTTCAACCATGAACAAGGGGATTTGATTTATATTGATTGTCCCTTAGGCATTGTAATTTTCCTTGAAGTTACAATGTTCACTAGACTAAATTGGGAAGGAACAAGAAATTAATATTTTTTTCTATGGATTATGAATTTTGAGTCTTGCCTAATAGATGTTCTGCTCTGAAAGAATTTCCTACCGTTCTGCAGAAAGCCAGCAGCTCTGCAGCAATGAGATCTGCCCCTAAATGACAAGATCCTTTGACACAGAAAGGTCATTCTGGGCAGAACTCACATAGCCCTGGGAAACAAAGTAACCTCATGTTGTTTCCTACCTACAGAGCTGCAACTGTCAGGACTGCTGTTCCAATAAGCTTTGTGGCATTGAGGCAGCTGGAATTTGAAGGCTGAAGGAAGCCATAATCAGAAGCAAAACAGGAGTAATTGCAAAGAAACACTTCTAAGGGTTCTGTTACTTCAAGATGACACATTAACAATACTGCAATTTTTTTTTTTCCAGATAATTGAAACAAAACTACCTTGTCAGAAAAGATCCATCAGGAAGTTGTTACCTAAGAAGCCTCAAACTTCAAACCACCAGCACATTTTAGATCTCTTTTCTTCATACCTATGTTACAGTTTGAAAGGAAAAGCTTAAACATTCTGACAGTTCAACACATAAGCATGCTAGCAAACTATAAAAGTCATTATAAAAAAATGTAAAGTCTAGTGATTTAAAAAAATCTGTATCAAATGTGTGATTATTTCAAGTAGGTAAATAGAACAGTAACATCAGGAGAATTGGTCAGATAAACCACAAGGCTGAATTAAGTTTTAAAACTTAATTAAACTTTAAAACTCAGCTTCACTAGAGATGTCTCATTTAGAGCTGTGTGGTTCTAAGATCACTCACGAAAACATTCATATTGGTCTTGAACTGCTTATTGCTATTTAGTGTAAACAGAAGAAATTGAGTAGACGAAAATCAATAAAACATCAAGATTACTCTGAAAGGTCAAGCTGTTCCAAGGAAAAATACCTTAGTCTAAGGCTGGTTAAGAATTTTTGAAATAAATTTCTTGAAGGAATGATCAGTGTACACTAAATCCAGTCACTGAAAACACAACTCAACTTGTCTCCAGCTCTATAACAAAATCAATTAGACATTTGTATTTTCCACTTTGGAGATTAAATTTGCTGTACTAAAAAAAAAAAAAAAATTACATCACAGGAATGTGACTTAGTGAAACCTCTGTCCCACCAAAACTTTTGAGTTCTTTCTACCACACATGAGACTCCTCAAGCAAAACTGGAGCCTATCCTTACTTTAAGGATGCCAAGAAGAGTTTCCTTTAATTCAGTTACTGCATTAAAAGCCAATCACAGCTCATCAGAATCCAGGCACCATTATTCAGGAATTCCTGTAGATCTAGCAAAATTCCAGCTTATTTTAAAGTTACAGAAATCAAATTAAAGAAAGTAAAGGTGCAAAATAAACCTTCTCAGCAGTTGCCTAACTTTTGTTCCAAATGTCTTACTTGGAACCATTCACACTGACTGAGCACAGCCCCAGAGCTCCTCCTGATCTTCCTGTCCACACAGAACAGTTTTACCTTGTTCTCTCTTACACTTTCCACACTGACAAGGTTTGATGACCAAAAGCCCTTTAAAGCATAAATGCCAGTGTGCCTTAACCAGGCATTGCACACAAAGCTGGGAGTACTTACACTGTGTAGCAATCAAACTGCCGAGCAATTCACTTTTTTTAACCACTTCTGAAGTAAAATTGTTTAAGATCTGCTTGATCTTTTGCATTCTCAACAGCAATTAAAAAAAGAAAAAAAAGAAGGAAAAAAAAAAAAAAGAAGTGGTCTATTAACTTAGACTTTCCTGCTATCAACAGTTACAGTTTATAAAGCTGATGCCAAGAAATGGCTTGTCATAGACCTTTTATGGCATTCCCTAAAACTCACTATATACATGTTCAAGCCACCCACTGGCATCAACTTTTATGATTCCAAGAACTGTTGTGCTTAGTGGTGTTCCCTAACAGTATTAAGGATTCTTATTTCCATTACTCTTTACTCTTTTCTTTCACAGTCCTACAGTCTGCACAGCCCACAAAACTCACTTGGGTGTTCTAAGAACTGAACACTGGACATCAGATGGTCCAAAAAGGCCCCACTTGCCAGGAGCTTGAAGCCCACCTCAACTGTTTGGCAGTTTTACATGAAATTATAGGTTGCCACAGGCAACAGAATTTTCATTTTGACAATTCAATTTCACACTGTTTTGTCCTGGAAAATTATTTTCACTCGAGTTTAATTATAGCACAGCAAATCCACAGTCTACAATACAAAGGAAAAGAGAAACATTCCCTCTAAGGAAATTTTGTCTTTATAACTTCATATCTTTGCTTTGACAAAGCTGCAGTCCTTTCTTACTTAGGCACATTTCTGCTGAGTTCAAAACTGCAAAAATACACAGACCTCTGAATAGCTTCTGCCAATAGGTTGGCTTTTTTATATGAAGCCTCCCAAACTCTAAATGCAATACCTAGAGAAACTCAGGAATGCAAAAGTTCTTCAAATATGCTCTTGCCAATGAGCTTAAATAAGACCTAATAACAAAATAAGTACTGATTTTTAGTTATATGAGCTCCATTGAGCTACACATGTCATGATAAAGGAAGTACCAAGCAGATTTCACATATATTTTATGTTAGGCCAGGAAACATGAGAGAATTAAGACCATGGCCTCTTGAGGTGATCCTCAAGAATTCCTGAGGAAAAAAACCTGCTTTCCTTCTCTGCCTCTTGATTTGCTTTAGTTCTTTGATCCTCATTCCACAGTAACCACTAAGAACATCAGAACTGAACTGTCCTTGAACAATGCATAATTTCCACCACAAAAAAAACCCCAAAAACCCAAAAACCTTCCAACTCCAAGTTCCTACTTAAGTAAAATACTGAGATTGCTAATTTAATTCTCATAAAATAATTCATAAAACGTTCAGGAATACAAAGAGACTGCTGACACCTTCTGGCCACTTGACATTCTGTCCAAAAACCAGGAGAATTTCCAAGAAAACATCTTTCATGTTTTCCCAGGCACTCAGGATCACATGAAGACTGAAGCTCTGCTGAGATTGCCATATGACAGATTCTCACTTGGTTCACCTTTCACCCACATCCATTCTCTGTTTTTCACAGAAACATCCAAAACAAACAGAGATCACCTCTCTGCCTGCTGCAATTGGACACAGATTTGGCTTAATTTATCTTTTCCTTTTAGCTTTCACTCTAGGTATATTGCATCCAAGGAATCACCGCAACTGAATCTAACTCATGTTCAGAACAGACTCTACAGCAACAACAAATCTATTTTGTATTGAAATAAAGAGCCAAACCTTCAGCTTTTGCTTCTTCTCCCGTTTACTTTTCAATTCCAGGTCATCCTTTTGGGCCTCATGTTCCTTCAACTTTTTTCTTTTTTCTGCCTTCTTTTCTTTTTTTTCCACAATCATTTTCGGCATTCTAAAATGCTGTTCTATAACAGTAACCACCAAACTGCAGTTAGAACCTTTTTTAATATTAAACATCAGTCTCATATACAGACAGTTATACTATAATTACACTGATATGGTAATTATTTGTGACTACCCATGAGATGTATGTCTGCACTGAAATTTGATTAATTTTGGAGAATTTTTGTGTTTCCTTTAGGAATACATTATAGTCAAGGTAATGTAAAACTCAAATGACAATCTCCTGTAGGAATCTCCACACGTTTTGTCCTCAGAGGCCCTGTTGTGGAAAATAATACCTCAGTGACCCTCCTGGAAGGGATTCCCCATAACTTAGGCTGTGCTTTCTGCAGTTTAGAACACACCACACTGAACTGTTTGAACTGTCTACCTCAGATAACACCACCATCTCAAAATACATTCACATGACTGCTAGTCATCTCATTAATGTGCATATGTGTGCACTCACAAGCAAAAAGTAAGGCTATCTAATTGCTAAACAGTTTTAAACCGCTAGTTCTGGTTAAGTTTCTCTACTTTCATATAGGTTAACATGGTAAAACGATGTTTAAAGAATTGTTTTATTAGCTTTATCTTTAATTTTAGGCTGACATAAGGGTGAAGGTGAACAGGAGTTGCAGACAACACTGCAGCTGGTTCTGAAAACAGGTCTAGTTGTAACTCCGTACTATTTCTTTGACAGAACGCCTGACTGAAGTGGCTTTCCCCAGTTGCCCCAACACTGTGAGTTTCAGTGTCAGTTTCACTAGACAGGCAAACATTGGCTCGATCGCATTTACCTAGAAACACACACTGAAACATAAAGCAACCCACAAACCCACGTCGGGAGGTTCCCGATACAGCAGAAGTGCCGAAGGAGGGGCTGGCAGCCCCGAGACACCGCAGCAGGCCTGGCAGGCGTGAGGCACGGGCCGTGCCCGGGGCGGGGGCACTCCCACAGCCAGCCCCTAAGCCCGGCTCCGCTTACCAAACCGGGATTCGTGCCCAACGGCACAGCCCGTCACAGCCCCGGATCACAACACAGCCCCGGACTTAAACAGATTCACAGACAACACAAACAGACAACACACACACACACAGCCAAGGCTCACACACACAGGCCCCAGGTATCACACACACAGCCCCGGCTCACACACACACACACAGCCCGGGATCACAGACAACAGCAAGGCTCACACACACACACACACACAGGCCCCGGCTCACACACACACCACACACACACACACACACACAAAACAGCCCCGGCTCACACCCACACCAACACCCACACACACCACACCACACACACAGCCCCGGCGCACACTAAAACACACAGCCCCGGCCAACACCACACACACACACACACACACACACACACACACACACACAACACACAGCCCGGCGATCCAACACACACAACACAGCCCCGGCCACACACACCACACACACAGCACCGGCCACCACACACACACACACAGCCCCGGCTCACACACCACACACACACAGCCCGGCTCACACACACACCACCACACAGGCCCGCGGCGCACCACACACTTACACATCACCGCCCCAGCACACACACACACCCACACAAGACCCAGCTCACAACACACACACACACACACACAGCCCAGGCTCACACACACACACACACCACACACACACAGCCCCGGCTCACACACACAACACAACAACACACACACACACACACACACACACACACAGGCCCAGCTCTCACAACCACAGAGCACGGCTCACATTCACCCACACAAACACACTCACACACCACACAGAGCCCCGGCTCACAACACACAGAGACCCGGATCCACCCACACAAACACACACACACGACACACACTACACATCACACACACACACACACACAGCCCTCGGCTCACAAAACACAGCCCCGTCACCACACACCCAGCCCCGGCTCACACACAAACACACAGCCCGAACACACCATCACAGCCCCGGCTCAAACACACACACACACACAAGCCCCGCTCAACACAAAACACCACAACACACACACGCCCCGGCTTCAACAACCCAAACACCCACAGCCCCGGCTATACCACACACACACAGCCGGGTCAAGCCCAGCACACAGCCCCCCGGCTCACAGGCCCGCTCCCATCCCAGCACACACCGCCACGGCTCCCATCCAGCGCTCCATCCGGCACACACCGCCCGGTCCTGGCCCGGACTCCCATCCCAGAGCACAGCACGGGTACCGAAGCCCCTCAGGCCACCGGCAGCGAAGTGGCCAGGCCAGGCCGGGGCTCCCCGCCCTCCCGCAGTCACAGCGGGCAGGGGACCCCCGGAAGGAAGGAGCCGCGGCCACCCCAGGGGGCCAGCGCTGCGACCCGCCCGTCCCCACACGCACCTCCGCAGCGGCGCCCCGCGCACATTTCAACTCAGCCCACGCTCGGCGCACCGACCGCCCCCTGCATCGATTGCGCTGCATCTGGGCCATGGCGGCATCTGGTTGGCTCCTGAACTGTCGATCAACTTAGATGGACAATAGGAAACTCCGCTGGGAGTTTAAGCGCCCACCGGGAACACGTGGCCGCGGAACGCTTCGCCGGCTTCTGGCGGCGCGGGTAGTCACCTTTTCGGCGCGAGCTACGCTGGGGACCGCCCTTTGCGGGGAGATTCCCGAAATTCGGGCCGGGCGGGAGCAGTCTCCGGCGCTCACACGGACACACCGGCCCGAACAGGACCCGGGCCATGACGGGATACCCGGGCCCGGCAGGGATCCTGGGCCCGGCAGGGATCCCCGGGTCCGGCTGCTCCACCCGCACTGCCAGGACAGACAGGGTGCCCGACCGGAGTCCCCAACGAGCCGAGTACACGGGTCACAGCAGGATGGTTGTGAGGGCCGTGGCCACGCAGACCAATGAGGATGCTCTAATCCTTTGAACCCACAGATCGAAAGGCTCCAGATCCTAAATATCATGAGGTTTGACACAGCTAACCCGGTGGGGTCTCACGGATATGCGTGGGAAGAAGGGACAAAGGTGTGGTGACAGCTCGAGAAAACCCCTACGGGACAATTCCAAGAAGAAATTGGTTTCCATGTTTTCATTTTCTATAAATACCGCCGGCATAAAACGTTTCAGTGCCTGGGTAACTTTAAGGGCAGAATACCACATACACAGACGTAGATGACACATTTTTTTCAGGACAGCAATGAGACAGGGTGGGCTTCCTTGTTGGATCCGCAGCAGCTGAGTGCTGGATGTTGGAGAAAGATGGAGGGAAGACAAGTCCATGTACAAGCCAGGCACTGATGGGAAGGTGGACAACCTGCTGTCCTGCCTCTTCCAACCCTCCCCACACCGAGGTGCACTCCTTTCCCCCGGCCCTCACTGCTGGCAGGGAGAGCCGCCCTCCCTGGCGTGCCCTCACACCATGGTCAGAACATGGAATACCCTCCCAAAGCAACCAGCGGGTGCATGGCACCCTTTGGGAGTGGGGGTGGCCAGGTAGAAATTATACACAAAAAAAAAAACAAAAATATTGAAAATGTATATAATACAGCAATGTGCGAGGGCACTGGGATAATCAGAGGTGGTGGTACCTCAAACTAAAGTTGTATTAAAGGTTTTGCTCAGTGTGGTAGGCAAGAATGCTTCTATGTTAGACTCAAAAATAAAGTTTTGTTATTGCGTATCCTATGGTGAATCATGGGTTAAAGCAGTATTAAGTGACTGCTAAATCACAATTGGCTGCCGTGATTGCAAAAAAATAGATAATGTGATCAGTGTAACTATAATCTATATTACGGTTCAGTTGCCCAGCTAGCTGTGATCTTCTCAACACTTCTCCAGGATGAGAAACAAACTGGGCATAAACTATTAATTGGGATAGGAATTATATGGGACAGAAATGAATCTTTGACTATGACTCAAGGTACTGAATTTTTTACCTGCTGTCCCTGGAAGGAACAAAACCAATTTCCACTAGGCCAGCTTTCCACTCCAAGGATAAACTTTTCAAAGGAAAGAGACAGAGTCTTTGCACACCTGCAGCACCCCCAGTGTTTACAAAGACACATGCACGAACTGCACTAAGGCTCCCATATCTTTACAGTATCAGCAAAGATGATTTTCCCAGGTCAGGGAACTCAGCATTCCTTGTCTGCGAAGTGCGTCTACTCCCACCTCAGCAGCAGTGCAGGGGAGGGAAGGGCTGCAATACCCTCAGTTAGTGCCAAAGCCAACATGCGCCCCGAAGCCCCAGCACGCAAAGAAGCTCCAATGCACATGAAATTGAGGTCTTGACCCACAGACACATCAGAAAGCTTTGGATTTTTCTCACAATTAGCTGGATTGAAAGGTACTATTAGATTCATCTGGGGATTAGCATTGTCATAACAGCACAGTTCCATTTCATCAACTTTAAAATATTTCAGGCATCAGCTAAGCAGCTGGACGCATGCCGTTTTTAAAGACCAAGAGAGTGATCAGGATAATAGATGGAGCATTATCGATATGACTTCACTGGTTAGCTTTCAGGAAGACAGGAAGAAGCAGCCTCCTAACAACACCGATTTTGGCCTTATTATCATTACCACCAGACATGGTTATGTACTTTCTATGGATTTCTTTGCCTGTGAAAATCAAAATCTATCCTGGGAATCTAGATTTCGTCTGGGACAGTAATGATGAAGGAATTATACTGCACAGCCATATGTGAGCAATAAGTCTTAGACAGGACTGTAAAAAAGATGTAAGGCTTTAAATAAAGGTCTTCCAATGACATGGAAACCAGATCACAGCTTACATTGATGTTGTTTGTAAGAGAACCAGAACATTTCCAAAAGGCTCAAGACACAGAACAGTAAGCTTGTATTTCAGAATTTCATTTCAGAGATCCTAGTAATGCTTGGAATGACCTAAAGCAATACAGCTGTATTTCATACAGCTGTTATCTTCTACCTACCACCATCATCCATTCATACATCAAATAATGTTTATAGTATTAAGTCTTATTCCAAATAGAGAAAAAGTAACTTAGCTGAGAAAGGGTTAACAGTTATTGAATGTACAGATAAGATACACAAATAAAGTTAATTGCATAGAAATTTACGAGAGAGAGAAAAATATTAACTTATTTTAAGGTTGATCCAAGGTATGTGAAGAGCCTATATTATCTCACCTGGAAAAGACAAAGACGCACTGAGGGTCACAAACTGGAACTTTAGTCACATGGAGCTCAATGCCAGGACAGGGCTCGTGACATTAATTTAAATCAGGTGTTGCTGGGCGTCTTCAGTCTGATGAACACACCATTTTTCCAGAATTGGCCCAAATTCTCACTGAACAGGGGGGGGAACCAACCGGCAGCTATATTGATGTCATAAAGGCTTGTGTGTCTCTGAGGACCTTTAATCATACCATTATAGGAAGCAGGGATTATTTATCTGTGCTGTCAGAGACCCTCTACTGCAATCCCACACCATTTCAAGGTCAGCACCAAGCTAGTGCAGTTAGCGGTTTGTGACAGTGGGTTCCACGTGTGACACCAGACCTAGTTTTAGTTTATTTTCCTCCTAGTGCAGTCATACCGGTTGATGTGACGATTTCCATTAGATGGCCACTAAGTTGCCCCGGAGACTGAAGGTGGATGACGAGGCTCTCATCAGGCGCGTATCTACAAACAAACACAACCAGGCTCAACATCCATGCACTCGGTAATTCCACCCAGTTGAATTCACTGTATCTGTCACACAAATCTCCATCACTACTGCATAGAACAGTCAAGGTATGTTGCCTGCAAGAGACAGATTTTTTTTTTATAAGTCAAAATTGGCTGTCAGGTATTGATTATTCTTGGTTACTTCAAGTGCTTGGCAAATCTTTGGAGTCTAGTATGGGGACCCAGACCCCAAAGGGTGATGAGTTGGCCGTGACTATTTCAGTAGGAGAAAAACTGACAGAGGTTAAACTTGAAAATCAGGAAAGCATTGACAGGTTTTTCTCTGGCTCAAAATTAAGGCTGACGTTTCAGAAATTTAAGCTGAGAACAAGAGGAACACAGCATTTTAATTGCACAATACTGACCAGTAGTTTCCAGAATCTCTGTCGTCCAAGCACACCAACCTGATACCGAGATCTCATCTGAGCGAAGCATCACAAAGTAAAGTCACCCGCCTTGGAGAGGGCTGGCTGTCCCCTTGCAGTCGTTGACCAGAGGATGCCGACGTGTTTTATGCAGAAGTGCCACCACACACTGTTCCAAACACCTTCACCATCTCTTTCTATTGCAGCCTGGCTTTACACATTGTTTGGAAGATTCTGAGTAAGAGAGAACGGTGGGGAAGTTTGCAATGTTGCTTTATTTGGGCCACGACAAGCTAAAGCACAATATTCAAGCGGCCCTTAGAGCCAAGATGAAAACAGAGAAAGTTCTACACATTGCTGTCGAAGGCCCAACTTCACCCAGCTTCTTAATGAAGCAGCTTCGACTTCGACAGCAGGTTCTACCTTCGCTTGCTGTACTGGATTTATTGCAGTCCTTATCTATGGGGCTTCCAACCACAATATCTGGGATTTCTCCCTTCGGCACTGGGATAGGTGTGTTACAGAGGGGACCCTTACTGGGACCTGCACATTCTAGAAAACAACACGGATCAGCAACAGAAGTAAAGAAGTGTTCAGATGAAAATAAACCTTAAATATAATCAGTCAAAACTTATTTTGTGTCCTTCCCCTTCTTCTTACCATAGATAATAGAAGCATATTTCTAAATGTTCAGGTTCCCATTGCTAATGCTTTAAAGACACACTTCAAAACAGTAACTGCAAAAACCATCAAAAAAAACCACACAGACAGCTTTGCCAAAACCAATTGTAGCAAATGTATTTGGTAAGTTGGACTTTTAAATATCCTTTTGGCTTTTCTGAATTACAGCCTTTAAATCTTCCAAAGCCAAAGCAAATATTCAGGCCAGAAATCAAAGTGGGCCCAATTGTTTCTTTATGCTATGTAGTTTATGTTTGTTTCTTCAATATACAGGACGACCACACCAAATTTGAGACAACAATACATTACTTGAAATATAAAGCACTCCTGCATGGGAAGTGCACTGTAAGAAAAAAAAAAATCTAGAATCTAGCAGTTCTGACCTCTGAAATGCCAGGTTCTAACATCTGAAATCCAGGATGTCATTTAACTTGCTCTTAAGGTTTCCCATCCACTTTATTGAAACCACAGGTGAAGGTTCAGAGCAACACCTTATAAAAGACTTAGCAATTCTGCAGGGTGAATTATGGACTCATGTCATATCAGAAATCACTTTCTTGTAGGCAGAGCTTGCACGGGTGGTCATCATAACTTTTGATGGGACTCTACAGAAGACTTCCCACATGCTGCATTTTTCAGGGAGAAATCTGGAGAAGAATACTCAAAACAAGAAAAAATTTTAGGAAAAAGCTAACACTCTAAGGGTACTCCCAAAAGACTGCAAAACATTCTAAAAGCAGTTTTGGTCGCGTTCACAATCCAATATCCTATATAGAGTAGATCATCTTTACAAAGATAAAAACTTAAAGAAGCAAGAGTGGAAGTTTCCCTTTTTTATCTGCGGGTAAGATAAACACAAACCAAAGCACTCAGGAGATCCCGAAGGCACAAAACTTTAGAGAGCAAACTAGTCAAGAGCTGAGAGCGGAAGTACAAACGCAAAAGACGGTTTCAAAAATTATGAAAAGCCATCCCTTAACAGTTCAACGCCTGCAGGAACAACAGCTACATCTTCTCTAGCCTAGAGGGGAGAACTACAGCGGCAGCACTGTCTGTCACTATCCCCAGCGGGCGCGCGGGGCCCCAGGCACAAAGCGTTACCCTCCGGGACGAGCCCACCGGGCAGGCGCTGCTCCGGGGTTCGGTCTGAGCCCACACTAACAGGCTGTTTGCAGGTGCGCTTCGGAGCAAGTGCTCGCCCCAGCCACGGAGACTCCATGGCCAACGCGGGGAGAGCGACAGGCCACAAAGGAGACGGAGCCCTAGGAGACGGAGAGCCCTAAGGAAGACGGAGCCCGAAGGGGACGGAGGCCCCTAAGGGGCCGGAAGACCCCAAGGAGACGGAGCCCAAAGGAGACTGGAGCCCCAAAGGAGACGGAGCCTAAGGAGACGGAGCCCTAAGGAGACGGAGCCCTAAGGAGACGGACGCCTAAGGAGACGGAAGCACTAAGGAGACGGAGGCCCTAGAGCGGAGCCACGAAGGAGCCGGAGCCCTAAAGGGAGACGGAGCCCCAAAAGGGACGGAGGCCAAAAGGAGACGGAGCCCAAAGGAGACGGCGCCCAAGGGGGACAGTGCACCAAGGAGACAGAGCCCAGCGACACAGAGCCCCAAGGAGACAGAGCCCAAGGGACAGAGACCTAAGGAGACAGAGCCCTAAGGAGACAGAGCCATAAGGAGACAGAGCCCAAAGGAGACAGATCCAAAGGAGACAGAGCCCAAAGGAGACAGAGCCCAAAAAAAAGGGGACAGAGCCAACTGGACAGAGCCCAAAGGGACTCGGCCCTAAGGAGACAGAGCCCTAAGGAGACAGAGCCCCATATAGGGGACAGCGCACTAAAGGAGACAGAGACCCCAAAGGACAGAGCCATAAGGAGACAGAAGCCCAAGGAGGACAGAGCCCCAGAGACACAGAGACCAAAGGGGGACAGAAGCCCCAGAGCCCGAGCACAGAGACAAAGAGACACAGAGCACGGGTCGGGGCGCGGCGGCCGCGGCTTTATCGGCGCCGGCGATGACTCAGCGCAGGCCACGTGCTGAGTCACGCCTCCCGCGCGCGTCACCGCACCGTGACGTCACTCTGCAGAGCCAATGGCGCGCCCCCGCCGCCCCACGCTGCCGGCGAGTGCGCGGTCAAATGCCAATGGAGGCCGGGGGGCCGGCTGGAGTTCACGGCTGGGGGCGTGGCCAGGAATGGGGTGGGATGGGGAATGAGGGTGAGGGTGGAGATGGAGAAAGAATGATGGTGGAGGACAGGAATAATGGTGGAGTAGGCATGGGGTGAGAACAGACTCGGGGCAATAGGGCCAAGGAGCAGTTCAGGGGTGGCGGTGGCAGGGTTGGTAATGAAGACAAAGTCTCTCAGCATCCCCAGGAGTCACACTCACCACAAGGAGCATTCCCGACCGCTGTGCACTCCCTGTGGGCAGGCTGCTGCGGCCAGGGACACGTGTGGAGGGCTGACACAATAAAGCCATTTATCGGGCCGTTCATCATGGTTCAGCGGCTTCTGCACCATCCCCCGCGGGGGATTGTGATGCTTAAATTTGTACTTCCAAACTTCCAAGGAAACCAGAGAGTTGGGGAGAGGGGTGTTGTGACAACAGCAGGCTGTTGATGCTGGGCCCTGCGCCGGGGACTTCCAGGGACAGGACTGGTCGGGTGGGCAAGCTGCAGTGGGCTGCAATGGTTTGAGTGGACTGTGCAACTTGGTTGGATGGACAGGCCTCAGCGCAGCATGTGGGTTTGCACAAGTCGAGCAGAGGATTTCCCAGTTGTCTCTGTCTGAATTGAAATGCTTGTCTCCACTTGACAAGGCACTGAGATCAGTGTCTTTTAGAAATGTGATCTTTGAGAATGTGTGACGTGCTGGCTTCAAAGAGCACAGGAGGACTGTTGATTGCCATGAACTTTGTACAGGATTTGAGAAATGGCAAGGGTTGTTCTGCCCCTGCACTCCCCGAAGCACTTGACTCTGCTTTGTGTATGCCTCAGGTGCAGAGTGAAGCACGAGGGCAAAGGGAAGCTTTGGTATTGCACGATTGCATGTGCTGGCCTTCCTGGGACAGGCCACTTGTGCTGCTGAACTCCAGGAATGGCATGTGCCACTCCTCCC